>JADFUC010000517.1:0-372823 GCA_019722365.1 Lithospermum erythrorhizon | reverse complement strand
ATCAGTACTTCGTTCAGTTGCATTGTTGCTTTCTGAGGCTAAAGTTTGAAAATGAAGGCTGCTTGATCAAAACGGTTGACAACACATCAAAATGAGCGTGAGGATTCTGACCACCCGATGCTCGCTTTAGCTACTCTGAACAAACTCTCCGACAACCTCACTGGCTCAGTAGCCGCTGTCGACTGGCGCAAATGAAATGCCGCCCAAAGCGAAAAGAGTGTAAGCCCCTTGAAGCTTAGTAGAAAACTTAACAGGGGGTGGACTTACCATGCAGGCAGAGACGGACAATATTATAATAGTCAAATGAATAAAATACGTATATCGGGAGGCTATAATAAAAGATCATCTGATAAGATTCCAAAGAGGTTTCGGGCCTGCGTATTTAAGATATAATAGAAGGTGCAATAAAGCGTATGTCAAGCGCGGGGAATGAAATCATAGGGCTTCAATAGCTTGACCTTTATAACTCTAGTAATAAAGCCTTCTATCTCATTATCTCCACAAGTATCTCACAGCTCTGTCTTGCGTATGCTCGTCAGTCTACTACTTGAGGAATGGATCAATCGTTAATGGCTCTTTATGCAGTATAAAGGCCAGGCAGCAGCTTATACAGTAGTATAAGGCCACCACAAACAATGCACGCATGAAAGTGATCATAAAGACTCATACCGCTCTTATAAAGTATAAAAGCGTCGCGCATTATCTTAGTAGTAGCAAGGCCACACCGATAATGCACAGTAAGTGATCAAAAAGTCGTACCGGCTCTTATACCGTGATATAAGGCCGATGAAATCACGTATCCACGCAAGGAAGGAGAGTCACCTAACCGTTATCATCCCAGTATGAGTTGTGTCAAATACTTAATTCACCTCAGTCGCGTAACTCAACTTGACACCTCGATAACCAACTACTCTACTCCCAAAACAATATCCGTAGCGCGGCTAAAGCGTCTCACAATCATGATCAATGTTGCCGATAAGGCCAGTACATAAGTGCCGTGGTACAGAGAAATACAAGCTGATGCTTGAAATGAGGAATACGAGAAATGTCGAAACATAAGTTGGGAGTTCAAACTATTCACACCTCGACAAATCTTGGCGCCACGAAATATGTGCTGTCATAACATGGCTCCACTTAAAATGAATCATACGTATTACGTACCCTGATGACATGTATATCGTTTCTCGCATAATCATACCCTGATGACATGTATATCATTACCACATAATCGTACCATGACATGTTCACATAATTTAAAGTAAGTACGTAAAGTAACACCCGTGAGATAAGTACTACTTTCTTAATACCAAAAACCTTCGGCAATCCATGATATACCCGTTCAGCATTGACGCTAACAAAGCGAGAAGTATAATCAAAACCTACACTACTATAGTTGGATTTCACAAAGATACGCCTTGACTCTTAGTGGAGCGATTTCTAAATGGTCTATAATAGGCCGATAAAAAAATGAAATAATAACCCCGTCAGGGACAAAAGCCAGTAAGTCCCACTAGAATTTCCACTATCTTTAACATTTCATATCAGCATAGTCATTCTGGTGTACTTTCAAAGTCCATAATTAACAACATACTCCAATATCAATTACAACTCAACACAAATTCACTTTTCATTTTATTATTTTAATCAGTTTTAAAATCCTGATTCTAACGCTACGATAGCTATGATAGGTCCCAATTAAACTCCACTACACATTTAAAGTCTTATAAAAATATCAGCAATAAAGTCAACTATAACCTAGAAGGTCAACCCCACCTCGAAACATCCTCAAACAACCTCTAAATCATGAATTACTCACTTATATACATCGCCGCGCCCTATATAACTTAGCATGCCAAAATTTGAGTTATGCCAAAGTCAACCAAAAGTCAAACATTAAATCAACTTCAAGCTCTATCTTCGCCTCAGTACAGGAAAGATGATAGGAAGCTTTAATAATCAACGAGATGTAAACAACAAAGTGAAGAAATGGAAGAAAATTATAGTGTTTGCTAAAGGAAGTCTGGCCGAAATCTGAGAATGGAGGGAGATAGTTTTTGTGTTTTTGTGTTTGATGATAAGAATGAGAGATTAGATACTTAGCCCTTAAGTCTTAGGAAGTTGCACAGGAGTTTGTGCCCGAAATCAAGCGAATCGAGTTATCAGCTTGACTTTTGATAAACTTACTTTCGAATTATCCCCATTTCTTACTACTAAATTATAAACAATTGGAAGCAAAATAAATTTTACGAATTAATATTATTATCGAAATTAACCGGAACGGGTTATTACAATCTACCCTCCTAATAAAATTTCGACCTCGAAATTTGACAACCCAAACAACCAAGAAGAACATATATAATAACACGAAATCAAATACCATACAAAATAAAAGCAATACTAACTCACATCTACTCGAAAAGCTGCGGGTAACGGTTCCTCATCTCATCCTCACGTTCCCAAGTCGCCTCTTCTACACGCTGATTCCTCCACAGAACTTTCACTAAGGCATTCACTTACTCCTCAAGCCTTCTCGCTGGGTCGAAATTTTCACGGTGCTCCTCAGCATTGAGTCCTCATAAGCTCGCGGGTGAAACTAAGAATATTCGACTTCGTCAGGATATACTTCCTCAAAGCGAGGATACATGGAACACATTATGAATCCCTATCTAAGCTTCGAGGCTTGATATAACCGATAAGCCACGGTAACTCTCCCGAGGATCTCGAAATGATTATTATAACGAGGGCCCTGGCTACTTCATAAAATCGCGTAAGCACTTCCCACGGGGATACCCTCAAGAACACATGGTCGCCGACCTCAAACGACAAGTCTACTCTGCGATGATCTGCATATAACTATACACTTTATCTGAGCTGTCCTCGGTCTTTGCTTTGAATCAGCTTTGATCCATTTCCCAATGAACTACCGACCAACTCAGAACCGTAAACTTTCCTCTGCTCCTACCTCGTTTCAAACATCTTTGAGTCACGACACCTCCACCTATACAAAGCCTCAAAGGTGACATCTCAATGCTAGCATGTAAGTTGTTGTTGTAGGCGGGAACTCTATCTTGGGCGACTAAATGCGTCGATTCCGGAGAAGTTCGAGCAACTATTGAACATATCCTGCGGCGTCGTATCGTCCTCTCAGAATTGCCATCGGTGGGGTGAAAATAATAATACTCAACTCTACTCTAGTCCCGGTACTCTTGGAAACCCCGCGGAACCTCGAAGTGAATCTCGTCGCGATCGAAATGATCGACACCGGGAAATCACATTGCAACTTCCTTGTCGATCCAGATCTTGTTAGTCTCTGGGCCATACGTAGATCAATAGGTAGAGTAGGCGGCTTGATAACCTATCCACAATCACCAGATCCAGTATATGCCTCGGCGTCTAGGAAGCCCAACACGAAGTCCATGGTGATGATGCCCGTATCCGCTCGAGGGAATAGGAAGAGTGCAGCAAACCCGCGAGGATGCATGCGACAGCGCTGACAAACCAAGCACTTAACCCGCAGTGCGCGTCTCTCTTGCGTTCACGGCCGCAGTATATGACCTCAATCCGCGGTACATCTTTGTGCTACCGGGTGTCGCTATAAAGGGAGTATTATGAGCCTCGTCAAGAATCTCCCTTGACTCATCCGAATACGGTACCTGCCCGATTTGCCTTCCGTCACGAGCTCCCGCTAAATCAGCGTGAAATATGATCGACCTTTTCGTTTAAAGCGTCCCTACTTCGGTAACTGCCGTTTCTCATCTCGTTGTTGCAATTCCAAGATTCGATCCACAAGCAACGTTGAACTACTGTATAAGGCGAAAATCTCTCCCGTCATTTACCGTATCAAAATCGACTCCCAATTTGTTTCATCTACCACTGGGATCTTTGAGTTTCCCCTTTCTACTCAGCGCATCAGCTACTACATTTGCCTTCCTGGGTGGTACTCAATAGTCAAGTCATAATCACTGATGAACTCTATCCACCTCATGCGCTCCAAATTCAAATCTGCATTAGAATCATTTTAATCTTATGATCAGTAAAAATCTGGCATTTAACCCCATACATATAATGTCTCCACAATTTCAAAGCAAAGACTATCGCCGCTAGCTCAAGATCATGGGTCGGATAGTTCTTCTCGTGGTTTCTCAACTGTCGGGAAGCATAAGACGATCACGCTTCCGTTACTTTAGGAGGCAGAGGCGATCCCACGATGCGAGAAGCATCGCTATAAAATCACGTAGCCCTGGGCAGACGGTATGTCGCTAGCAGCTGGAGCCATGATAAACTTCCCGCTTTAATACCACAGGCAGTCCTCACGATCATCATCCCAAATAAGCGGAACCGCTTTTGTGGTGGCCTGGTAAATGGCGTCGCGATCAAAGAAGTCCTTGATATGTCTTGACCTGGAATTATAATGTTCGAGGTCGAGACAATTCGTGTCAGTAATCTATAATGAATAAGAGCAGTATCGTCTCACAAAATCGATATACTAAGTACTAGGTCTTTTTCTTAATCCTTAATTAACTAATAATTAAAGGTAAACTTATATCTAGACAACTTAACTAAATTGGTGAGCAATTAAATTAGCTAATACTAAATGAATACAAAAATGAATCTTACTTAATATTTGAAATATAGTCGGGACACGAAATTTCATCGGATGGAATTGATTCAACACACAGTAGTTACTTATTAGTTAAAGCAAAAAAGCATTACTTATACGATTGATATTATTTAGGTGCCAAATAAGTCTATAAGAAACTAACTATGTCTACATGATAGCTTAAAATAGAAATCTTTTTAATAACATATGCTTATTAAATTGCACATGGCATTACCTATATCTCTATAGTAATTGAAACATGTTACGATTAATAATTAAATGAAAGTGATAACCCTATTTCTAGCAATTAATCACTTACTCTGACGACTTAATATTGATATCAGATATTAAATACTAATTATCTTTAATAAATGAAATTATGAAACTAAATTAAATTAACCAAGAAAATCAAATCATCCGATCCAACTACATCGTGGTCTGACTAATAATAAAATTAGTTCATAATAAAGACATAAATAAATACATGGTATTAATTCATCGCCTTAATAATAAAAATATCTTGAATTAGAATTATTCGAACCAATTAAAAGTAATCAACTCCAACTTTGCCTTTGTGCACAATATGTAATTAACTTCTCAATTGCTTCTTGCCAGCTTCCAATGGTGCCAAAAACTCCAACAAAGATGATGACTTCTTTTTCTAGAAATTCAGAGATATCCTTTTTTACTCTAACTCCTCCTCTTTTATAGGTTGCCATAACCTAATATTAATGGGCCGAATCACTTATTCTTGGATCATGACTCATGTAAATTTTAGTGAATTTGCTTTCATTATCTAGATAAATGGGTGTTCTTAGAGGGGTGTCTGATTCACAGATAAATGATCGGCCGCCACATTTCGAACCCGTTTAAGTCCATAATTTCTAGGTGAATTCTTGAGTAAAAGTATCCATCTTATCAACCTAGGCTTAGCGTCTTTTTTTGAAAGCAAATATTTTTAATGCGGCGTGATCGGTGTATACAACCACATGAGATCCGATCCAAATATGATACGAAGTTATCCAAAGCAAAAACAACGACAAAATTCATTTTGGTAGTAGTGTAATTACGTTGAGCATGGTGAAGGTTTTGCTCGCGCAATGATAATTACAGAATACCTTCCGTTCTTTGTCGAGCCTTTGCACCAAAGGCATAATCACTTGCATAAGCACATAATTTCAAATGGGCTTGTCAATCGAGGTGCTTGACAGAGGAGGCGAGAAATAAGTTTATCTTTGATATATTAAAAGCTTGCGCTGCTTCATTAGTCATATGGAAAGATGCATCCTTAACTGACCAAAATCACATAAAGAGTTTAGATATTTTTGGAAAAATCCTTGATGACGCCGATAAAAGCCGGCGTGACAAGGAAACTTCTTCGTCTTTGACACATTTTGGTGGAGGTAACTTTCAATTATATCGCTTTGGCACATCGACTTATTCCTCACAGAGAAATTTTGTGACCGAACCTTATCCGCTAGCAGACCATAAAGTGACACTTTTCGATTCAGGAACAAAGATTAGTCTCCTAGCGGTTCATAACAAGTCCAAGATTAATCAAACAATCATCAAAGAGGATCAAAAGCGAGAAAAATCATCCATAAAGACCTCGTCGTTTCTACATCAAGTCGGAGAATATGGACATCATACACCCATTGAAATGTGGGTTTGGGCGCCTTTATAGCAAAGCGGCGTTAAGCCTAAGCGAATGTACCATAGGAGCCAAGTAAATGTTGTTTTTGTTGAACCTCTGGAGCCTTGAATTTGGTTGTATCGCGAATATCCATCTAAAAAGCGGTGGAATGGATACCCGGCTAATTTCTCCTAGCGATTTGATCAATAAATGGTAAGGGAAAATAGTCTTCACACAATTCTGACATTTAACTTTGGAATCGATACACATTCTCGACCTACGCGGTTCACAGTGGGTATCAATTTATTTTTATCATTTTTAACCATAGTAATACCCTTTTCTTTGAGTACTGACTTGTGCAGTTACTTTCATGGCACTATGCGAAATAGGATAAATTATACGCATCCGAGGAAGCTTGAGGATTTGACTCTTACCCCTCTTTGAGATTAAGTTTAGCGAGTACGCTTCGAGGTTGGATAGTGGACTGGCTCATCCTCAAGTAGTATTCGATGCATGCAGTGAAGTGAGACCCTTAATGTACGCTCTTGTCCAACAAGCGCCTTTTGTGCTCTCCAGTACACGAAGTTTCTTCTAGCCTCACTCAACAAAGAAGAAATAATAACAGGTAATTCATTAGTGCCATGAAGAAAAGCATATTTAAGGTGCGAAGGCAAAGCCTTTAACTCAAGGGTAGGAGGCTTTTATTAGGCGGTATCAAGTTTGATACAACGTGTCCTAGTTCATCTTGCCTTGCCGAGGGTATAGCATTAAGGGGCACGCATCCATATATGATACCCAGTGATAATAAGTTTCGAATGACAAGTTCTCTCTTTAGTATTTATTGGAGCATAGCATAACTAAATCTCGAGACTTTAACTCGTTATGAAGGCATGTTGCACTAACGTATCAACCCGTCAATTAAAAACAATCGTGCAGTTTATCATGGAACTTTAGTGACTTATGCATGTCAAAAACAACTAACAACCAGCTCTTAAGATGACACGTCACTATGAACATTAATAAGGGTTCTAGTGAGTAGCTTCTAGAAAAGGTCTACCTAACAATAAAGGGATTTAGATCTTGGACATATCGAAATTACAACGAAATCGTGAGGGAAGACAAACTTATCTACATAGCAAAACATCTTCAATGGCCTTATGGGTACCGCAATAGACCTATCGGCTAATTGCAAAGAAATGGTTGTACTCTTGACCTCCCACAAAGCAACCACAACATGCGACAAAGGCATCAAATTGATACTTGCGCTCAAGTCACATAAAGCTTTACCAAATTCAATGCCACCTATTGTACAAGGGATTGTAAAACTCCCCGGATCTTTAACTTTTTGGGGCAATTTACGGATTATGAGGAACACTCTTGATCGTTAAGACCGTTTCATGTTCCTCAAATCGCCTTTTCTTGGATAAAACATCTTTCATAAACTTAGCCAGGCGGGAATGCACTCGAGGGCCTGCAAAAAGAATGTTAATATCTGACTTTTAAACATATCAGAAATTTAGCAAATTGAGCATCGAGTTTTCTTCTTTTGAAAGCGCTTTGAGGGTAGGAGCAGTGGGACATATCTCTGAAATGTTAGATTTATCAATGGAAACTTCCTATTGGTCGGTATTTTTCTTCTCCATTAATTAGTTTGCCGTATAAGCTCGACATGACCTCTAAACCACCCGTTGCGCCAAAGTGACGGCATGTACATGTTCTCGTGGGTTCTTTTCGAGTTGCTTGGAGAACCCACATTTAATATTCGATTCGCAATTGGCAGGCGTTATTAGTTGCATACCGAGGCTGCGTGTAATGCGGTCTTTTTCCACCACTTGAGTTAACAACCTCTCGATCTTATCGACGGGACTCTTGGGGTTTAAAATTTGGATTGATCTTGAAATCTGGTGGTCTACCGTTACATTTGGTTGTTACTCAGAGAAAGTGAGGTGGTTCCTCCAATTATTATTGTAGTTATTGGAGAAAGCACCAAATTACTGTATCGGTTGAAATTGGATGCATATTGAAGCTGCTGCCTTAGGGCCTCGAAGACAAGATAGAGTTTCATGATTACCACCGCATAGAGTACCACGGTGGAAACATATTGCGATGTTGCTTGTGTCCGTTGCGTAGTTGCTCACAAGCGGAATTGTGAGGGAGGCGACATGTGCTTCAGAACTTTGTCTTTCGTAATCTCGGGACTGACCACTCTCTGGTATGTATGCGGCGAGAGAGGGGCTGTGTTGATGTGATAATTCCTCCAATAAGATATAAGCTTATTCAGTCTTAACATCAAAGCTCCTCCGAGAGACATCCCAATATAGTGGGGGTGCTTGGTGTCAACCCATTATGGAAGATTTGCACCAAATAAAGGTCGAGGAAAGCTATGATTGGGGCGGCTTTACAAGTAGGCGGCAGAAGCGGTTCCCGAAGCCTCCTGCCCAACCGTTTCATCTTCATCTTGCTAAAAACCTTGATGTCGTTTCATAACGATTTGGTGGATTCTTGATCGGTGGATAGGATCGGCCGAACACCGTTCACTTTTAGAGTATTGCCTCCATGAAATTTACTAAATGCTCATTAGGGTCTTGCGTGACCAGTGTGATGGTGCGCATGATTAGCCGCATGTTGGATTGGTCACGGAGAAACTGACTCAAGTTATTGGCATTGATTGGTGGTGGCTGAGGCATGTGGCAGTTAACCTCGATGTGGCGATGCATAATCCTGAAAGTCATCCAGGAACCGGGACATCGACATCCCCGTGAACATCAAGCACTTAAAGTAGTATTGGGTTATTATTGGCCATGGTAGATGAACTTTCAGCGTTTCTTCTTCGAGTCTCAGAATTTAGTTTCCTAGCTGTTTTCTCAATCTCTGGATCAAAGAACAATTCTCCAAAATGATGTGAGCGGGTCATGCTAAAATAATAGTATAAGAAAGAAATAAATACAGCTAAAACAATAATATAATAAAACTAGCTAAGTTAAGGAACGAAATTAAACTAATATTAGTAGTATCGAAATTCGGCAACGGCGCCAACTTGACAACACAAATTTATGTGTTCGGGTCGGGGCAGGTCATGTCAGTAGTATAATGAATAAGAGCAGTATCGTACCATAAATCGATATAAGTACGAGGTCTTTTCTTAATCACTTAATTAACTAATAATTAAAGGAAGTAAATTTAGATCCCCAGACTACTTAACTAAATTACTGAGCAATTAAATTAGCTAATACTAAATGAATGCACAAAAGTGAATCTTACTTAATAATTAGAAATATAATTAAAGGACCACGTTCGTCGGATCGTGAGATTGACTTACACAGTAGTGCTTATTAGTTCGTAACAAAAGCGTTCACATACGATTGATAATACTTCTCGGTTAACACCAATTAAGTCTCTAAGAAACTAACTATATCTACATGATAGCTTAAAATAAGGAGATCTTTTTAATAACTATGCTTATTAAATTGCACATGGCATTACCTATATCTGTAGTAATTGAAACATGTGTTCGATTATTAATTAAGTAAGTGATAACCCTATTTCTAACAATTAATCACTTATCTGACTTGACTTAATATTGATATCGAAATATTAAATACTAATTATACACGATAATGGGGAATTATGAAACTAAAATTAAATTAATTCCAAGAAAATCAAATCATCCGATCGACTACATCGTGGTCGACTAATAATAAATTAGTTCATAATAAAAGACATAAATAAATTAATGAAATTAATGGCATTCATCATAACAATAATATCTTGAATTAAAATTATTGAACGATTAAAGTAATCAACTCCAACAGCAGTGCGCGATATGTAATTAAGCTTACCATTCTTGCGCCAACTTCCGATAGTGCGTAGCTCCAACAAAGATGATGACTTCTTTTTACAGAAATTTAGAGATATCCACTTTTCACTACAACTCCTTCTCTTTTATTAGGTTGCCATAATTTCCCTAATATTAATGGGCCGAATCACTTATTCTTGGATCATGACTCATGTAAATTTTAGTGGACTGCTCATATCTTCAATTCAAAGCCCGATTCCTTCACTTTAACCGATAATTGCCTAAACTCAAATAAAACGAAAACAAGTGCAAATTATATCGGATTAAGGTAAAAATAACATCAGCTAATACGCAATTAGGGCCTCAAAACACTATATAATAAACACTTATCAACTTTCATATGGTAACAGCTTCTTGAGAAACTCCTACTTCCGTCGCTCGTGGGGCCAATGATGTTCACGGCCTCCACATACGTGGATCAGCAATACCCTCGCGAGAAATCACATGACTAGGAATTGCACTTTACATGACGAGAACTCACATTTAGAAACTTGGCATACAATTTGGTCTTGTCACCGAGGTCCTCAGCCACGATCACGAAAATGCCTACCATGTTCCTCCCTGCGGAATATATCGAGAATATCATCAATGAATACCGCCTGAAACTCATCTAGATACTCCCGAAATACCCGGTTCATTAAATCCATAAAGTCGCGGTGCATTCGTTAGTCCAAATGGCATCACTATAAACTCATAATGCCCATGCGAGATCGGAAAGCCCGATTTCGGAATATCGCTCCCGCTTTGATCTATTTGATGATAACCCGGACCTTGAAATCAATCTTGAGAACACCTTGGCATCCTTGGTGATCAAACAAATGTCGTCAGTGCGGGCAATGGGTATGGGTTCTTAATGGTCACTTTATTCAAGCGCATAGTGATACACTGACCTCATTGAACCATCCTTCTTTTTTTCTAGCAATGGCTGAGTGCGCCCCTTTGGAGATACGCTCCGTGCGATGAATCCTTTCTCCAACAACTCCTAAAGCGGAGTCCGGAATTGCTGTAACTCTGCTAGAGCCATCCGATGCAGGCGGAAGAAGAGAGGTGAGTGCGGTACCGGGAATAATCTCAATAGCAATTCGATCTCCTACCTTTACTTGATCCGTGGATTTCACCGGGAAAGACATCCTCAAACTCTCTAACAACCAGCGCATCCTACAATCGCCCTCTTTCCCTATTCAAATCAATCACATATCCTAGGAACCCAGCGCATCCTTTACGCATCAACCTCCCCAGCCTCGAGTGCGATACAAAACTTCGAAGGCAAAACCTTTTTGTCCCCATGGAAATCGGATATCGGTCTCCCGAACCCCAAGTAATCTCCTTCCGATGGCAATCAATAGCGGCATGATGTTTTCCCGGCCAATCCATACCTAAGATAAGATCAAAATCGAAAGCTCAAATGGAAATGGCGAAAATTATCACATGAAAATTTATCTCAAACATTTATCGGTTAATTAAATAAACCGATACGGACCCAAAAATTACGAAAAAATAGAGTTTAATTTTAAATTAAATTCTAAAATTAAAAATAATTAATTCTAAAACCCGTGATGAAGTAATTAGCATGACTTAAATTCATGTTCAAAATGCAAATATTAAATTACATTAAATCCACGAAGGATTCGGATAATATAAATAGAAATAAATCTGAAATCTTAGAACCGTAGTTGGCACCGAATGCAAGTTCAAGTCTAAATATAGTTAATCCGCAATGAACCTCTGTAGAGGACAGGTTAACGAAGACTAAGATGGGTAACAAATTCCGTCAAAAGCCGGTCTAACATCTGACCGTTCATCGACAAATTCGAACAAGGGCCGGATGTCGGGTTATAAAGGGATGCTTGCGTGCCATATGCATAAATAAAGCGTGAAGACCCTTGAGTACCGACATGTATTGGAAGCGGGGAGGCATGCGGGTCGAACCCGACACCTACTATGTATCTTTGCTTGATTCGAGGCTAATTAGGATGAATTAATCAAATTAATTAAAATCAAGCTACTAAAATATGCCTCGTGGCTAATTGGGGTTCTCGATTAAACCAAGGGTTCTCGGGAATTAAGCCCCTGAAATTTATCGAAGTTAAAATAAGCATTTTATATTAATTAACCCTAATTTTAAACCCGAAATAGGATTCGCGAGAAAATAGCCCCGAATTAAATGTTAATTAAAATTAGGGTTCGAAATCAAAAGATCCGCAATTTTATTGATTAATTTCGGCCATGGTACAAAATGGAAGTTCCGGAAGCCACGTGGTTTAAAATGAAGACTCTAGAAAGATCGGGATTTAAAACAAAGACTCCAGGAAGTTTGGGGTTAAAATTAAAAGCTCCAAAAGTCCAAGGACCTTAAAATAGGTTCCTATTTTAGGTTACTTGATGATCAAGTTATGCTTTTTAATCAACGATCCAGATCTTTACCTCAAAATGCAGCGGTTAAGATGGTGATCCACACAAAACAATCCGATGTCAGAGGAAATGATATTCAAAGCTGATATACCAGGAAAATAGGATCCACAAATCCCGATACTCCAAAAATCAGGAAGATTCAAAAAAACCTCGAGATTTCTCCAAGTTAAAATTTTAAATCACCACCAAACCACCACAAAATACCCAAAACCACTAGCAAACCACCACCTAGTGAATCCCTGGGTGGCTGGAAAACACCTGAGCGTGAGAATAAGTTTGAAGCAAATCGTCGAATCTGATTCAAATTTCTCAAGAACACTTGAATATTCAAGATTAAGCTACGTAACCCTTGATTATTCAAATAAGCTATGAACCTTTGATCGATATCGAGGTGTCATTGACATATCAAGCTTCAAATATAGGAACAAACTAAGCATTTCAGCGCCTATAGCTAGATATTAGGCGAAACATTTGCTAAAGCCCTTATGCAGTTGATCGTTATCCAAAAACAAGGTTTGAACTCTCGCTTCATATTAATCATCGACAACTACCTGTGACCTGTTGCTAACGTCGTTGTAGTGCGAAACAGAAACATATTTGCTTCAAAAACTTAAACAAAGTCCTCGGTCAAATCCCACATGAGAGTTAGTAGCCTCTCGAGCTACACCGTCAACTGAGAATGTGATGCAACGTCGACATCGAGCCCAGCGCAAGCGGCTTGCGGTAAAGTCCGTCAGTCTAAAATAGGCGGAGATCAGTCACAGACCACGATCCAAGTCCATGCCTTGACAGGGAGACGGCACTGGGTTCCCCGACTCGGGACAATATCCAAGTCTGGACCAAGTTTTAGTCCATCGAGGCCGAGGACACATATCCAACTCGTGATAGAGAACCCATCCGGTTCAGGAATCGGCTGAAGTCGAGAACTGAGTTAAGCTACAGTCAGCCGAACTCGTACAGCATATCAAGCTCAAGTCGAAGCCAAAGCGAGCCGGACATCTCGCTGAATAAATTGATGACCTTACGGACTCATAGTTTAGGCTGATCGATCCTCTCTTCGATTTGATAAAACCTATACATTGATTTTCCCCAGCGATGGATTTTTATTGTACCACTATAAATAGTAAATTATTCTTTGTATTAGACTATTATTATTATTATTATTATTATTATTTTTTATTATTATTATTATTATTATTATTATTATTATCATTATTATTATAGGTGTTAGTTAAATGATCATATGTTTTGTGTAGAATTATTATTATGTAGAAATATTGTTATTATTATTATAATAAATATTAGTTAAATAATCATCGATTTGTGTAGAATTATTATTATTCTTCTTTAATATTTTTGTAGAACTATTGTTATTATTATAATAAATATTAGTTAAATAATCATATCATTAGTGAAATTATTATTATTATTATTTTTATTATTTTTATTTAATTTTCTCTGAGATATGAATTTTATATATTGGGATCCAAAAAATTTAAATTATTAACTTTTTTTTAAATACCAATTTAGCAGAAGCGTAAGCGAAATAATTCGGTGATCTTATGTTGATAATCAATTAGTTTATATATTTAGTCAAATGATATTAAATTGTTAGAGTAATATTTGTATCTCGATGGACATTTAGTTTGATGTAGTATATCTACATGGTTGTCGTGTTTTATTTATAACTTTTTTATATTATATTTAAGTGTTATTAAGTTATCCAAAATATTCCTTAAAACATAAAAATATTAATTAGAAAAATTCGAAGGAGTGTTATTAAGTTATCAAAATTCGGAAGGAGTGTTATTAGATTCAAAAATATTCAAAATATTCCTTCAAAACTATTTATTATAATTCTTAAGGCCACATAAATATACAAGACTATTTTATTATTATAACTCTGAGGTACTAATGATAAACTACTCTTTCCATGAATTTATATAATTTTCACAAGTAACCTAATAAAAAAATATTTTCATACTAGAAACTACCAACTTTGACACCAAATAATTTAATGAAAATTTTTTCATACAAGAAACTATCAAGTGAGAAAATAATTTCATATATAAACCTAAATGATCACCAAGTAACTACCAAATTAGATTTCAATCAATTAGTTAGGCTTTACATATCCAACAGGGACAATCAAATTTTTGAAAAGTAGATATCTATTATTACAAAAAAGAATTATATATAGTTTTTAAAAATTATTTGGTTCATCTTCTCTATTTTTATGGTTTGCTCATTTTTTGTTGTGACAATTCTTTGGTCGTCCCTACATAAAAATTGTAGTCCCGCCTTCAATTTGGTCAAAATAAGTGTTGTGATCGAATTGCGATTAGGTTTTAGTTAGTAACAGTGTTGCAACCTTTGTCTCTGATAGTGTATATGAGTGCAAATTTGAGGTCGTCGAGTTGATGAAACGTTAAGCATGGCGTGGGCGTCCCAGAGGAAGCAATTAATGGCCGTTTGTTGGGACAAATTAGATATCATTAATACTATTTATTGAAGCTGTGCTTATTAGCATGGAAGCGTCCCCAGGCGGAAGCAGTATATACATTTTATATGGAAGAAATTGCAATATCATGTACACTATTAGACACAAAATCTACAACACGGCTACTAATTGGGATCAAATCGCAATTTGATCACATTTATTGAATTCAAATTGATAATTAATTTCAAATTGATAATTAACTCATATTGAAAATTTGCTTTTGAGGAATCTTATAAATATCTTCTAAATCTAAATGATATTCCGTTTAAGAGTTAGCTGTCAATTTTGTTTACGTGTCCACTGGAACCAGATATTGTTATGTGTGATGGTATTGATGAAGGTTGGATGACAGACATTGATTATACTAAAGAATACTCTGTAACAAACAATTTATATAATCAGGTTAGTTAGTAGTTGCAATATTATTTATAATGATGAGATTTTGAGATCAATTTTTATAGTAATTATCAATTTAAAAAAAAATTGTAAGACCTTATCTATGGAGTATTGCTTTTATCGATTATAATTGTGAGTGAGTTCTAAAATTGATGAGCAGAAATATTTATTTAAATACACAAAAATTAAAAAAAATAATAATAACATTTTAATTATATATTATTTATTTATTTTTATTTTTCTATTACTTATTATTTCATATTAAAAAATAACAATAATAGTAATTTTATGTATTACTTTTGTATGTATTTTATGGTTATCCAAAACATTATATTTTTTAAAGTAGACGAACGCCCACTACTAATATATTAAATTCGTCTCTTGTATATATATTACCAACGGACGAACTAAGGAAAGGAGCGTAGGTCGTTTTGAAAAATATTATATAATTTAACATTTTTTCAAAAACTATATATATTAAGTCTTTCAAAGGTTTTACCCTTCAGCACTTAAATTTTACGGAGTAATATTTTCACTTACATGTATAGTAAGTTATCCGTTTTCTTATGAAATTTTTTTGTTCCACCACTCTCTATTACTAATTACACTGTTACACACAATAACATAATAAAATGTCGAATTATTCAGATAACTTTCCAACAAAACTATATATATAATTATATTGGTATTTTACTAACACATTAATACTGGTTGACATAATAACGAACTTGGTGGCTGGGAGGAAGTCAGGGAGAGGTGGCACTAAGCACATGGGTACAGGACAGCATGTGGAAAGATTCAGTGGCAGGAAATACTAACATGGAGCCACCACGATCCCAAGGGAATAATCGACCCTCTTCGTATATTTCCAACTAAGAAACCCATGTGAGGACCTTATTTTTAGGACTCTCAGACTAAGTTTGTTATATACACATCCACACCTTCCACCATTTTTCTGTTTAATCAATAAGTATATAACATACACTTTTAGTTGGTAGTTACAGTGCTGAAATTGAACGACTTCAATGCCCAATTTCGTGTTGTTAATTTTGAACACTCTCATTCCACTTTATGATTGAATTTTGACTGATGGTAGCATTAGATTTGTTCAGCTACAAAATCCTAGTGATCTTGTAAACATACATGTCAATTGCCATATAAGTTACATACTTCATTCCATTTTAAAAACTACCATGGTTCATCATCAATGTCAAATCTAATTCAGTCTAGTACAAATCCACTAATCTCATGTATAATCGCTGACAATACTCGAGAAGTACTCAATCTGTATATGATATTTTCTCTCATGTGTTTTCTTATAGATATAACAACGCTAATAACAAAGTATGTCCTTGTGTAGCTCATATATGACTTTTGTGCTCTTTTATATGAAAGACTTAGCAATGTAGATATTTATATGCTTACAGTAGATAGAGGTTAAAAATCTAATCCCAATATACCAAAGATCTTATTTCCTAAACAAGAAGCCAAATTGCCCGCGTCTGATATGAGTCGGTCGGGAGGTTAACTCTTGATGAAAGTACCCAATTTTTAAACAAAAGCTCATCGGGTGGTTTGTATGGTGCTTCCTCGGTCTATAGTGCCTGACGCCACGTCTAGATTTGAAATTATTCTTCACATCCAACAATTTTTTTATGTGAAGATATAATTCAAATCACAGTCTTCAATATCAATCTTACATTTGTAGCAGCTTCTCTTAGTTCGCCATTCAAAAATTGTCACTTAAGTTAAACCAACTAAGCCTTTTAATTGATCCCGATAACGTTTTTGATATGTAGAAACATTGCTCAGTGAAATATTTAGGAATAGACAATACGTTGCCATGTTAGACCTTTCTCGCATTCAAATTATCATGTGTTAACACAACAATGTCGGAATGTACTTTGTCTTCTAAATTTTGTTCTTATACGTTTACCTTATAATTATTCATGCTTGATTGATCATTTAACAAATATGTATCTTCTGTTTTATTCTTGTGCAACTCTTCCTTGATCGATTCAATAACATTAGATGGTTGACCAAACCACATTACTTCAATTATCAAAACCTGAAGAGGTTGCGGACTTCGATAATCTTTATGGCAATACATGCAAAAAACTTTCTAAGGACATTTCAAATTCTACTCTCGTTGGATAGATATTCTATATTTTTGTAACACTTAGGGCATGTTTGTTAAAATCATTAAGAACTTAAAATTAATTAATTCAGCACTTTTTATGTTAAGTTTGTTTGATAACTAAATATTTTAAGGGTTGAATAAATTAAGATCTTATCAAAATCCTTAACAAATTTTTAAGTTAAAATTCTTTAACTTAATTTTCACTTTTAAGAAAATCAAAGTGATAAGTCGAGAATTTACATACTTATCCTCCCGTAATTTTCTTACAAACATCCACTCATTATAATTATCATTATAATTATAATAATTAAAATAGTAATAAAATAATAATAATAATAATAAAAATAATATTAATAATAAGAATAATAATAAGTAAAATAATAATAATAACAAGAATAACAAGAATAATAATAATAATAATAAAAATAATAATAATAAAAATGATGATAATAATAATAATAATAATAAAACAATAACAATTATAACGAGAAAAATTAAAGCTCTTTAAGTAGGAGAGAGTAAGTATAAATTGTTTCACCGAAAGAAACAAGAGAAAATGATGTTTGAGTGTCAATGCAATCAGGACTATCATTCTCAAGATTGATAAGGTAGTCTCGTGATAGCTGGATCTAACCGCTGAAAAATGTGAAGAAGCCATTTGGGTCATTTATCATTAGAGATACCAAGATATATCTTAGTGTTAATTTTCTGCCACTTCTATTACATTGATTTGAGGTCAAGGTAGAACAGTTGTGGAACAGGAAGGGCGATGATCCAAGACATGCGCCGATTCCATTGTTACTTCTTCTACTAGGGGTGAAGTGGTTGAAATTTTTATTGTTGTTGAGCCATTCACATGCGAGCTTGTGAGCACGCCTAGAACTATTTGTAGATGAAGGATTCGCTTGATTGAAGCAGCTGTTTCATTCTATAACGACAACCCTTGGTGTCGCCCTAAAGGTTAAGATCATCGACAACACAATGCGCGATCACCGGTCGATGGATATGACATAAAAAGAATTCATTCGTGTAAATAATAATACTCTTTATTCGTCGCGGTGATCTAACAACACATCCCAAGATAACATAACAACAATACAAACATAGATCACCACAGAAATATACAATAACGGTACTGACTTAGTATCCATGATACATCATAATAATAGTATGTTCCTGTGCTGACCCGTAATTTACAACATAGGGTTCTAACAACAAAACATGAGGAAAAGATATTAGAAAGGCTAGCATTGACTTCTATGCGCCACCGCTCGCACGATCTTAATGCTGCGGTCTCTCGGCGTAGCTCCTCAGCAAGCTCGACGATATAATCATAATTATATATTTGGGCATAAGCATCGCCAAAAGAGAATAGGGAGTAGGCTGTGAAGCTTAGTAAGATAAAATACAAATGGTAATCATATAATCATAATTATATAATAAAACTTATATGTATAACATTAACCTCTTGTAGCCATCAGCGTCGCACAATCCAAATATTCATTCAAATGAGCAACACAAACCTTGATAAAGGTTAGTCAGAAAAATGTACAACATCAAACCTCCGTCCAAATCACTCCAATCACTCCACCCGATATACACCGCATCGCCCAGCGCACATATATATACATCGCGATCCTCCCGGCGGAGCTCTTTACTCCAGTATCGCCTCGCGCTAGCGAGCCTCAAATCGCCTCGGGGCTCTTCGCATAATATACATATGTGCAAGCACTCGATTCGAGGCTACTCGCGCAATGTATATATACACGTATCATTCCGCCCCAAAGGAAGCAGAGAAAAAGAGAGAAAATCAACTGCAAAAAAGAATCACTTACTTTTTGACATATGATACACAACGCATGCGACCTGACCGCCTCTGACGCGCGTGGTATAATGTCAGCGACAACTATACTCCGCGCGATCGTAACATGGTCAGTAACAACAATCTACGTAACATGATCAGTAACAACAATCACCGTAACATCATTATACATACCGATATGGTCTCCCGCAACAAACACATCTTGAATATATAATCATAGTATGTATATAAAGAAAGGTTCCTATCGTGAATTTGTACTGTATAAGTGAAAGCAACTAGAATATCTGTTACGTCTTAGGTCGAGGCTATTTCATATCAACAATTATATACATTGTTACTTTCCGATTAATAACATCCTCTTAAACTTATTCTACAAGAAATCCCAATTAAAAGATTAAATGTAAACAATGACCCGATATAGAATCATAGTCCAGCAAAACTACCCGATTATTGATATATCATAAGAATATAATTTCCTCCTTAAATCTCTGATTATTACACATGTCATGACCGAATGAATATACCGTATAAATCATTAAAACACCAAACTAGTAAGCTTTACAAAAATTTGGGAACTTTATCGCTTATTCTAATTGCTTGGCACAACTCACAGGTGGAGCGATTACTGGCGTGTCTTAACGACTAATAAAAGCGACAAAACTTCAACCATTTCAATTCCCGTTTTAAGCCGATAAATCCCACACCTCGGCCATGCTGCTTTAATCAAATTCTAATCCAATCCAATGATAAATTCTCCGACTAATTGTCGATTATAATAGTAACCTTTAATTCAAAAACTCAATTCTTCTCAACTTGGAATAATCTAGCTCCTTATTGATATCTCTGCAATCAACAGCCAAAACATCGACTCTAGATTTCAGAAACAATTATATGAAAGTCTCATGCTTGTGTATTGAAGGAATACAATTTAAAGAAACTTAGAAAAAGTCGCTAAAGTCAACTAACCCAATCGATATATTTCAGCTAAAATTATGATAATCACTACTAATCACATATTTCAAACTTAGGATACTTCTATACCATTTTAAACTTTAAAAAAAAAAAATTCAAATTTTTTATAAAGTCAACAAAAGTCAAACTTACAAAATCTTAGAAATATCACCAAAGTTTCCAATTTTTCTTTAAATGAGTAGAAGATGATGAGGGCAAGATGAAAATCAGCACCCCAAATGTCTTGAGCACAAAAGAATTGGAAGTGAAAATTTTCACCGGGAGGGGGAGGGGAAGAGGATCCTGGCCGGAAGGTAGAGAGGGGAAGGGGATGAGGATGAGTTTGGTGATAAGAATGAGGAGATAGTGGGGTTGGTGGAAGATATTTAGGATGGTGTAAGGTCCCCACGGATTTGGTTTGGGTTTTCTCAAACTTTTAGTATTAAAATTTATTTGTAAAACCCCAGTTCTAAATGTAAAATTTCATTGACATAAAATACTACTCACTTATGTCTGAGTCTCGGTATCGATTTTATTCGAAATTATTTATACTATCTCCGGGTCCCACACAAAAACCGATATAGATATAATTATTTAATCGACTTAAGGTGTAGCAGTTTATTTAAATATTCCAAGTAAACCAACAATCCAAATAATACTACCCGGAAAGAAGGAGCTCAAAAATATTGTAAAAGGTCATTTTCTGCAAATCCTGAAATGGTTTTGTTCAATAGGAAAAGCATTAGAAAAGTTAATGTTAAAAGAAGACCAAAGATTTTTAATAAAAATACATTCAACAAAAAGATGTTGTGACTTTCATTTTCCAAGGACCAAAGTTGATAAATGAGGTTAACTTGATGTTTAGTTTTAACAGAAAGAAGGTCAGTGGTGGGAAATCTATTAAGAAGAAGTTTCCAAAAAAATCTTTAATTTTTTTGGAAAATAACAGGCTAAAAGTTTTCCCAAGTTTGTGAGGAAGAAGGGATAAGGATAGAGGGTTCGGGTTTATAAAGGCATGATTACGATGCGGGCGTATAGATATTTGGAATGGGCGTATTTTAACCGTTTGTGTATCGACCTCACTGTTAGGATGATTTTTGAGAATTTTTGTGACAATGTGTGAGGGGAAGAGGGATTTAAGAAGGGGAGTATTCCAATGAATGACATTAATAAGAAGATCTGCAACAAGATTTGGATAACTAGGATTGGTTGAGGAGGTGAGAAATGAGAGGAGGTTGGGTTGATTATGATGCTGGTTCAAAAATAATGTGTTGATTTTTGAGCCATTACATACCATGAATCATGGACTCTTTGAGGAGTGATCTGCACCTTGTGAGAGTAATATCTGAGTGGAGACTTCTTCAGGTCAATGAGGCATTTGGTTTGACAAACGCAGATAAAGGGGATGAAAAGGAAAAATATTTTGATTTTAGCATTGTGGCCATGGGTGAGGTTGGATGTTGAATAAGCCGACATCCATTACGAGCCAATAATGCCAGGTTAAAGTGGTCGAGATATTTAAAACCTAGGCCTCCTTGTTCTACATCAAGATGGAGGAATTTTAATTGATCCAATGAATGGTTGATGATTTAGGCACCTGTCGAATCTTATCAATTTCGTAGAGTGGAGATTGTAAACAAATGGCTTGGTAGCGAAGAGATGAGGTAACTGCAGTTAGAACTTTCTTTCGGGATAAAGATTTTTGTCAACGTATTAATCATTTTGTTTCAGGTTGGTGGTGATATCTGAGATTCCCCAGATATGTTTGCCAAAAATTATCTAATGCAATGGTGCCCAAAGTGGAGAGAGTGTCAGATCTTGTTTGAGAGGGTGTATTAGGATTGAAAGTGATTATGGATTTGTGATTGTTAAATGTTTGTTAGATCGCTTCTTGAGTTTGAGATAGTTGAGGAAAAGGCGTTGATGCTATTGATTCAAATGAATAAAGAAATAACTATCATCCGCTAGAGTTACTTGAGAGAGAGAGAGAGGATGGAGGAGGTCGCTTGTGTCAGGGGCCCGTGTCTGAGCCGAAGGTTAGCGATTTGACCCATTTATGGTATTTGGGCGTGGTGACCGTTCTTTAATTAGCCGGATCCGATTATGGAGAGAGATTTAAGTTTTCCAAAGATGAAAGCAAGTCTAGTATAACTCCTATTAATCAACATAAATTATCATTTGATAGCTACCATTCCATGCTTCTTTAGTTTTTAATTTCTAATGGTGTGAATGAGTTCTTGTGTCACGATGATATCTGGGCGTTCCTACTGAACAAAACGTTTAGAATGATTCTATTCACTTGTTAGACATTTGGCGGCGATGATGCGTTCTTTCTCTAAAACTTGCATATCTAAATTATCTGGTTCACCTGCTTTACAAACTAAAATGTGAATATTTCAAGAAATTTTGCATTAGATTTTATATACAAAAATACTCTCTTCTTCTTCTCATAATGATTCTTTAGTTTTGAATTTTAATGGTTGATTTTCAAAATTTTGAGCTTAAATATTTTAATATATAATATAATAATTAAAAAATATTAAAAATAGTATTTTAACCTAATTCAATATTAACATCGTTACTTTAGTTCAAATCAATTTTATATGAATTAACATCAAAGTTTTTTTGAAGGGAGATAGCATAGCTCTGTAATAGATGATTAAAATGTCTTATTAATTTAGAAACTGGCCCCAGTTAGAATTAACATCAAAAGTTATTTGTTTCGTCCATCCAAATCTTATAGATATGTTGTTTTATTTAGGAACAATTATAGAACTCTTCCACCAAACAAGTCATATCGGCCAATTACTACATCCAAGAGTGGGGCCAAGGATAAACAGTTTTGTTTAGTGCGGTAGGTCTGGAGACCCACTCATTAAATTGAGGCTTTTGTTATTTAAATTATTCCCTCCATGTTTGTGTGTTCCCCAAATTCCGTGCTCCATCAGAAAGAAAAGGAAGTCGTTATAATATTATATACTTCCTTCAATTTACTGTATCTTTGATAAGTGAAGTTGTTTCAGTGATGGGGCCAAAAGAATTTTATCATAAAGGAGACAAGGATTCCAATATAAAAATTAAGATAGATAAACAAGTAAAATTATAAACATGTAAGACTATACAAATAAAATAATTTTTCAAAAAAACATTTAATCGTTGAAAAATAAATAATATAATTTTATTTACAAAATAATATTTTTAGAACATTGCTACCATTGAAAGGTTATAAATTCATGGTATCTTTCATAAAAGGAAGTAAAGGGACAGAGGAAAATAATTAAAGATATATGTGAGTGGAAACTTTATTTAAATGATTGAACTGTTCCTCTAAAATAAAGATATGAATCTAAAAGGTTTTCTGGGCAGATAATTATTTTCCTTAAAAATTTCTTATACATCATACAACATAAATAAAAACATGAGATAAAATATTTAATCCACAGTTAATGCTAGAAGTAAATATGAGACAATCATCTTAGGTGGAATGAGAGAATTCTTAATATGGTGTTAGAGTTAGATCTTGATTGAAATTTCATATAAATTTACTGATGGATTAGATTTACACATATGCAAACTCATATCCACATTCATAGGATAAGACCTTCCAAGTGCATCTATACGATCATATGCTACTTCTTCTGTTGTAAATTTTTCTCTGACTTTTAACGTGTAAAGTTACGTGATTAAGCTTTTTTACTCATTTAGTGGTTTATTAATAATCAAAAGTATAATTATATTATTTTATAATATCTTTTTCTTTTTGATACATTTTTTTAGGTAATATGCGAGCTTACATCAAAAAATCATTAATGTTACTTATAAGCACATATTTTTAATGAAAATTACGTGTAACTGTAATCGTATCAATGAATCGTATCCATATCATTAATGAACAATATCATAAAGATCAAAGTTGAGCCATTTGAATTAGTCTAGTGATTATTGATTATTACGCATAATTACGAGATTCTGGATTCGGTTCTAGAAAATACCAATGTGATTTTTTTTAATAAATATATATACACAGATGTGGAGGTATGAAAGGTATATAATCAATTAACTTCATCACTAGTTCTTATTACCTCTCATGACATTATTACTCCTCCAATCAGAGGTGATTGAGGTGAAATCAAAACTTTCAATACATTCACACCAATTTCAGTTTTCCCTTTTTTAGGTAAACCTTTTACTCACTGTGTGCATATTACAAAATTTAGAAGTTTATGGATAGGGCATTTAAAGTTTAGAAATTACTAAATAAGAGTAAAATAAATAATATTTAGGTAATAATAAGTTGGGTAATAAAATGAAACTATATTTGAGCTAATTAATAGAATTAGTATTTTAATATGACATACAAATATTTAATAACTTGATCGCCGCTTGTTACTCGATTCATCATTAGCATGTTTGATGCATACATGGGAGTAGATCTAGAATGTTTTTTCGTCAAGATATCGTGTATATCTGTTTCGCTCGTTGCTTAAAAATAATCGCTCAATCTAGACAACTAACTCATTATATTATGCTAGCAAAAATCCTTAATTGCTAACCTATTTACAGTTCTTAAAGTCGGACCCAAAATATAGTATTATCTAGTCAACGAAAAATATAGATACTTCTTTACTAATTTACCGACCACAATCAAGCGTCAAAATATCAAGCTGAATCTTACGTCACCGGCCTTTTTGCTTGTTGCTTGAAGAAGCTTCACACACTTAGTTAAATTCTGCGATGTTTTCTTTTCCAAGTATTTGCTTTCGATTCTTACCATCACTTACGAATACGGGTTGGAGAATGTTCTTGAAACTAATCGAAACCATAAACTATAAATTTGAATTAATGACATAATTTCTAGTAAAGTAATAAAGTTTAATCAAGAATTCGATTAAGCATATGAACAAGCAGTTTTGATGCATTTTTCCACGCATTTAAACACTCGAAGCATATAAACACCAAAATCAAAGCCCTATTTTCAATAATTCAAAAATCTAACACCATATATAACTAATTCAATGCATAAGCATAATAATCCATCTAAAAACCAAATTAATACTGCATCGAAATGAATAACCCTAGCAAATTAATATAAAAATTGTAATTAGTATGAGAGATAGGAGACTTACCAAAAGAGGTGTTGGCGGGGTGGGGTGGGGAGGGAGGGGGACATGAATAAATTAAAGGGGAGTATATTTTATTTAAGTGTATTTTCATTAACCACTTGAACGGCGCTTTTTTATGATTTTAGCTTAGACGGCGCTCAACAAGCGTTCTTTAAGTGTTACTTAGACAGCATGATGACACACAAGTCTTTGTCAATAACACTTAGACTAACTTAGCATTTCTGTAATTCCCTCTAAGTAACACTTGAACAACGGTTTTCTATGTGTTGTCTAGCAGCGCTTGAATTCGTTTTGTAGTAGTGTATCACATTATGATTATACGTCTCTTCCTTTTGTTATAATATCCTCGAAGCTTTCGCTCCACATAATTAAAGGGGAGCATATTTTTATTAAGTGTATATATATTTTATTTAAGTGTATTTTCATTGACCATGAGCAGTATTTATGATTTGCTTAAAACTCGGCTCTTGTGATTTAAGTGTTACATAGACAACATAGCTTGAGTGGTATTCTAAGTAGCACTTAAATAGCAGCGACACTCGGGATTACCTTTAAGTAACACTTAGACAGCTTTTCTATGTGTTGTCTAATTAAGCACTCTAAGTTAGTTTTGTTATAACGAACACGTGTTTATTATAACGAACAGGTATGAAGTAGGAATTAAGTAAAATCTTTGAAAGAAAAATACACGAGTTTTACATGGTATCCCAAACAAACGTTTGTTTGGACTAATCATGGGGCAGGCCACCGGAAATTTCACTATAGCGGATGGAGGAGCAGTTATAAGCTGCATTGAAATAGTTGAGGTAATGCTACTAAGAGTCTTACAAAGCCACAAGCTATTTGGTGCAAAGAAAAACTAAGAAAGCTAAAGCCCATTTATAGGACCAACTATTGAAACTAAACTTCTAAAGTTTAGATGTAGAATTTTAGCATAACTAAATTCAAACCATTTCTAACCAATCTCCACCTTGACTTGAATTCTTAGATCTTACAGATAACGGAAAATAGTTTTCTCAGGACTAGCACGAGATGTATATAGTACGGATATTGCTCAAATAATGAGCAGAGAGTGCGGGCGTACCTGATATGCGGATGTACCAAAATTGCATACGTGGCTGCACGCCTCAAATGTTGCCACACACTTGCTGAGGCGGCTAATATTTCCCCGAATATTTATGTTATACACGCGGGGAACCTTTCAACAACTACGAATATTTAGGAAGTTCGAGGCAATGCTGAAACTTTGCTACGTGGAACGGTTTACTTAAAACATATCGGATTTAGGTTATCTGATACCCTTTGTTTACCTTGATTCTTTCTAAGCTCCTCGAGGGAAATGATATTTCACGTGATGTGTTTGAATGCTACCGTAATGAACTTGATCCACTGGTCAAGCATATTGCGATCAAATATCACAATACAATAGCTTGGTCATGATGTAGTCCCCAAATGGATTGATAAATCCTCACCAGCCAGAATCCTCATAGCAGAACACATCGAAAGCCATATACTCACGCTTTAGTAGTAGCGAAGTCCTTTGTAGGTACACAAAGTAGCCTACAGCTTCCTTAAGACCACCAGTGAACACATAGCCGGTCATCGATCTTCTTTGTCTACATCTCCGGCATAGTCGAGGAATTAGAATATCCGAAATAATACGACTATCGCCACCATAAGCTGAGACCATCGGATATTGCTAAAGGATATCTGAGATAATATCCTCTTCAGCGACTTGCGATGCTCCATTCTAGGCTCTATCATGAACCTACTAATAACACTAACAACATGTGCAAGATCAGGTCTAGTGGAATATAGCATACGTCAAGCTTCAATGCACTAGTATAAGGAACTTTCTGTAACCTTATTTCTTTTCTTGAGGGCGACTTAGGTGCGATACCGATAAATGTGCATTAGAAACACAAGTATCAATAAGCTTTGCGAAGCATACCAAAATCTTGATAGAATCTTCACATTCTTAGCCATGGTGATAAGAAAGCTTCCTCGACACATCTCCGTAGATCTCCGTTTCCTGCAAATTTTCTTGGCAGCTCAAATTCATATCGAGCTTTGCTGTTGGTAGTCGCTACGTTTAGAATCTAGTATGAATTTTAATTGTGATAAACACCAAATTCATACATCTCGGATCCTCAAAATGATATAAAATTAATCTAAAACATAATTAACATTATGAATGGGGGTTCTTCTGGAGATGCAGTGAGCCTCTTTCATGAAGTATCTCGCGATCTACAGTAAGTAGGCTAACCGTAAGAAGTGTGTAAACACCCACAACTTTCTTTACTCGAGTATGAAGCTGAATAAGCATTTATGGCGTCCCGTAAACCAATGGAGTACAAGCTACGTGAGAGGCGAGATTTTCCTTGTATATCAGGGGCGATAAATCCTCAATGCTCAGCGCTTATCGTTATACTGTTGTGTGACTGACATATGCCGTTATAATCCCGGCAAAGGCGGGCGTTTGGTCATAGTCAAAAGTCTGAGCTTATATAACACGGATAGTTATATATAAACTAGAGTCTAAATTATAGAACCTAAAATTCTAAACAAATATCATAGGACACGAGATATCATATCTTATGAATTCGTTTAGTCGTACCGGCTCAGGTGGCTGAACCCGGCAACCAGCGGTATTGGTAATCTGTGAGCTAACGTGAATGTCTTGATCACTAATCAAAACTACCATACTTAGTCATTTGATACTTGTCGCCTAACTATCGACATCGGCCCGAGGCAACATGCATCACATGTGTTTAGGCTTGAAGAGGTGTTATCGACAATTAAGTATTTGCCTCTACGCAAAGCATAGACTAACCTAGGGATTTAACTTTTCACTCATCTAGGATAAAATACATGTATATTATATATTTCTACGACATGTGAAATAAATAATGGGTAACTATATGAATGAATCACGCATTCATGTAGTTTAGTTAACAATCAGATTAAAACACAAAGGAACTTTTGTTTTAACTAATTATTAACTATTTGAAAGTGAATAGACAAGCTCCCATTTGAACTTTGCCCGTTAAAGTTCATTCATAAACCTCGTGAAAACCAAAACTTGGTTTGAATCACGAAGGATCTGACTCCGAGATGCGTACTTAGAAATCACGGTCCTTTAAGCTTGCATGGCTTTCTTAGATCATTTCATGATATGTAAAAAACAGAGAGGATAGTGATTGCAATCATATCCTTTACGAAATACTACTTACAAGCGTCTTTACATTCATCGACTACGGTCTCTCAACGAGGAATCGTGACTAAGATTGCCCTGACATAGTCATGCATGACTATGATCAAAATGGACTTCAACCACTTCTCGGGGTTCTATCGGGTAGGTTTTCAACACAACTCAAAGTGTGTTAAAACACATCTGTCTTATTAAATGCACATTCTTTTAACAACATTACCAACAAAACAGATTGACTGGTCAAGTTGTAATACTGAGTTCAAGTTTCCTTTTAGTTTACTCATCGAGCAGCCTGGGCTTCGGTCTATTATTGAAATTCTTGGCTAATAGCTTTTCATATAATGCAATTTGTCCATAATGCTACTATCGCATTCGATTTACAAGTGAAGATCAACAAGCTGATCCATTCCATGTAACTATAGTTACCTCTATTATCTTAAAGTTACTACGGCGTATTCCAAATCGATGTGAATACCTTTAGTAAAAACTTCCTGATTCAATCACGGGAATCATGTTACGTCATAGTTGTAGTGCGCCTTACATGACCTTAATGACATACGGTGAATCATATTACTATATAATAGACTTAGACACTCGTTAATGTGAGACCCTTACTAGTGGGATTAGACCTCTAATGAAGAGTTGCCTTGTCAATAAGAGAATCTGTCTATTTATAGAATTTAATCTATTATAGATTTCAATCACCTCGAGCTTCATGACATCTTAAACTTAACAAGCTAATGTCATGCAAGCTCACATATATAATGTGACTGATCATAGCATGTGTCACATATATGTAAACTGAGCTGTGAATGTACAAGGAATCTAATCGCTCACATACCTGGGTTGTAGGAAGATTTCTTGACATTTAGTGTATAAAACCCCTCATTTATGCAATTGCGCTCCCAACCTTTAAGGGAACTCAAGGTTCTTCATCGCTCTTGATTACTTATTGATTTTCATCAGTATCAAAGTCGAGAATATAGCTCCGTTATACTCGATCTTAAATTTGCAACTTTTAGATTCTAGCGGTATAGAAACTTTCTTATATTCTCACTTGAGATGTGGAGTTCAATAACAATGTCAAGTATCCATAAATCCAATGATCATTACTTAGGAACATTCTTTGGATAAGCTTTGCTTATATCCCCGCGTGTTACGACTTATTGGAATAGCAATAAGAAAGTTTGAAATAGATATGAGCATAGTCGACCAATGAGTATGTTTTAATCTTGGTTTCTGACCAAATGTATGACTAAACGCTCATTATTCGCTGACTAAACGCTCATTCATGACGATTGCTCATTTAATGAGAACACATTTATTACTTTTTGATGATTCGCCGTCAAAAGTAATAGAGATAGACTCTGCCTCTGATGAATCACCATCAGGAAGATAAAATAGAGTTTATCTTGACAGTATATTCACATCTTATTTCATTTTAAATGACCTGGAATGTTGTTAGGTATATTTATTCATGTTGTCATTTGTATCACTGCGTTTAGCTTTAATCGTCGAAGTGGATACTCCTTGATATAACCCGAAGGGTTAATCTTGGTTTGGTATCTCCTACAGACCACTTGAATGCATTCGAGTCACATAAACTATTTCCACTATTTGTACTTCATAATGAAAGCTCTATATGTACAATAAATTACTGTATTATAATTGGATGTAATAGAACTTCATACAGTTATGTCTAGAAATGACTTCATATCAACTTTTGGATCTAAATTAAATTATATACACTACAGTGACATAATACTAACTTATCCTATACGAAGAGGCGTTTCAAAGTTTGTTTATCAAACACAACTCTTGAGTTGTCTCGCGATTGAGAATATGAATAAATTAATTTAAAAGGTAGGTGTACTTGACACTTAACATGTGAAATTGCTATTCTTTGTGTTTCAGCCCGTTAAGCATGAAATCCTTACTTGTATCGCTCAACTAATGACACATCTAAGGTTAGAATGAAATTATCTTGGTATAAAGTGAAAGATCTCGTCCATACATTGTTTTAACTTCATTAAATCTGATTCACCCAGTACGTATCTTAGCAATGCGTTTTAAGATTAGAATGATGTCATTCTTGGGATGATATACTACTTATATCGATGATACTTACGACTCAGAACTTGATAGTATTCATATGAGTCGTTTCGTACCCTTATCGACTCGATGTATCATTCAATGACTGAAATCTTGATTAACTTGTATGTAAACATCTGAACTTAATTTAGACTAGCAAACCTCAGCTAAGTCTAGTAAGAGTAGACTTAGTTCATAACTCTTCAAGATTATACTCAAGTCTTGTTGGATATTTATCCATAAGTATTATTCAATTCGTTTGTTGTTCAGGTATCTTTTAAAGAAGAGTAGAGTAATGTTTCATGTCGAGAATCACGTGTGGAAGCGTGTAAGTCAAACATGACACTCTTTCTACTCTTACAAGTGCAAAAATAGTTTAGAATCCAACCATCTTCATGGGAGGATTTAAAGCGTAGTATCTTATAATGTGGTTGCCTATGGAGTACATAAGGCTCGATAACTTTCTTTTGTATCTTTGTCTTCTATTGTCGTTATACTTGGCTCATATCCATGATTAAATCATGTGAGTCAAAACTAGTGTTCTCCATTACAGCTTTGACAACAAAATTATTTGAGATATGAGATTTAATCAAATCTCTTTTTCAATTCCTAAATGTTACTTAAAATCCTTCTTTCTATACTTTGAAGTTCGAAATAATGAAGTGAATCATTAACTTCAACTTATAGTTCCATGTTCACTCATCTGTACAAGTGACGTGAGAATGGGGCATGAGAATAATTGCTTATTTGGTTACATACCATAAGCTTTTGCTTTCCCTCGCAATTCATAGACATGTTAAATCATGTTAAAAGAAACTAAATACCCGTCGCGTGTCTGAGCAGATACCTGACATTCAAGATCATTGATAGTTTTCTGGTCGAGCTATAAAGAGATCAAACTATTTATCATTTCAAGACATTTGGTGGCTAAAAGACAATATGACATATTGGTGGCACCATGGCATCATCACCTTTGATTGAATCAAAAATTAATTATCCTTGATCATGTCATTGTGACTTTGTTCACTTGATTAAAGTTCGAAATGCAAGCGATATAAACATGATTGAATCAAGTCCCAAATGTTGGTGATGCCCCAAAGTTTTATCCTCATTAACGCCTGACCCGATTCGCGATGGTTGAAGCGGTCGGCGTTGTAACACTTTGTTTCAGCAGTCGACCGGTTTCTCACTTAACTTATTTTATTTTACATTATAAAGTCATGCATTTAGTTTGCTTGATAGATAGTGAATAGAATAGGTAAACTTAATATACCAAACATAATAGGAAATAACTTAAAATAAACGATTGTAGTTCAAAACAATCCATGCATTATTCAAAATGAATTTGCTGAAACCAATACTTAGTACTTCAAATCTCGCAGCATGTACAAGGTATCCCAAAGTCTTACTATACTCGACTCAAAGCGGCAACAACTTTGCATACATTTTGAATCGAAGTATAATGGTAAGGAGGTTGTCAACCAATTATATAAAGTAATACAGGTACAGAGAGTCTATTATGCCCGATTCAAGCGGCGACCTTTGCGTACATTTTGAATCCGGCGCGATAATGAGTTTCCAACCAATTGCGAAACTACATAACTCTTTATTATTTAGTACCATACGGGGATGCTACGACTTTGTATCTCCGACGAGCCGGTTAAGCGTACCAATTAAACCAAATAGTTACTTGGGTGATCATCTGAAAGCCCGCAGCGTTGGTGTCAACTGACATGATCCGTTGTGCATATCAAAGTGCAAAGCGCTTAACCGCGCCATCATGGTGTGTCGAGATAAAGCAACCCGATTTCGAACTTTAAAATTGGCGATACATTGCTTAAATTTTAATTGGTGAGATTAATGTTATTTAACTTTATTTAACCGTACATGATACTTTATATTCAATAACATACGACTGAAAATAATAAATATAGCATTTAGGAGATATGGAAATGACCCACCAGGACCTATTACATCACTTAATAGTAACATAAGTCTATTCGGCCTTAACAAGTGCAAGTCTTGTATTCTTGACGCCTTGAAACCTCGAGTTCTCCAATCTTTGTCTTTGATAAATACAATCTTAATTTTTGTAGTCATTACCCAACTTAGACATCACGTAGGCTTGTGGGTAAGTAGGCCAGAATAAAAATAAAATAGGAGTCGTTCTGACGTTCAGTATGCGGACATAAATCAATAAATTAAGCTGGTGTATCCTGGAGACTTCCATTCCGTAACAATATATATAGGCAAAACATTAAAACAAATAAATGCACTTAATATCATATATATTAAATGAAATGGGATTAAATAATGTTCATAATTGATAATTAATTACCCATTATTTTTATAATTAATTATCGTACAATATAAATTTTAGATGAATATATTCCCACATGATTAATGATAATTAGTACAATAATTATCAGCCACTTAAATTATGGAATAATTGCCCTGATAATTAAACAAAATTTAAATTTAAAAGTCACCATAAAACATATTTTCAAAAATTATCAATTAATGAAAATAATTATATGAAAGAGGAAATATAAAATCCAAATTTAATGTCATTGAGATATATTCAATCATCTTAATGACAAAATTTATGATTTGGCATTAAAGCCGAAATTAATAATTACCAATAAATTTTAAAACCAAAAATAATTACATAAAATACATTTAGGAACACAAAGCGGACGACGAACCCGGCGACCAAAACCGCTTGCCTCCCGGCCGCCCCAGAATGTACGCCGGTGCACAGCCAGATGCGGCCTATGGGCTAAGTCTCGGTGGCGGGCGATCTAATTCGACACGGGCGCCCCGGGAGAGCATTCGCAAGTTCGGCGGCCGATTTTTGGTATTCATTTTAGGTTCAGTTTTCCAGTTAATTACAGCTTTTTTGTAAAAGCGATTTGGAAATAAAAGATTCAAAATTCTGGGATTTTCTTGAACATCAGCAATATCATTATTAGTCTGATTTATAAAAAACACTTCTGGTTTTTGACAGTCCATAAACTCCATGAGATTTTTGATTGGCAGAATTCAAAATTACGAAAAACAAGCTGGCGTAAACCTCAGCTCATGATTTAATTACGTAATTTTAAAATTTCTAAACCTCAACTGTAAAATCGAAAATGATTCTACCTCAAATAAATTAATCATTTTAATCACTTTTAATTCATGAAACAATTAAATAAACATCAAAAGTAATTCAAATCGATACATGAAATGATATAAATGGTTGATTTTCATATTATATATTCGTCAATTGAATATATAAATCGTAGAAATAATCAATTAACTAACAACTATGTCAAACCACGCAATCAAATTTGATAAAATATATCAAACTTGATGACTCAAGACGCTGGTAGAATCTAAATATAATTCCATTTTTGATAAACACCTAATTCATATATCGGATCCTCAAATGATATAAATTAATCTAAAACACATAATTAACAATTATGATTAAAGAGTTCTTCTGGAGATGCCGGCGAAGTCTATCTTAGATGCTTTCACGAAGCCTCCTTTGAATTCCAAATTTGAGCAACGAATGTAGTGCCTACAGTTGGTTACACACCGGAGAGGTTGAATCCACACACTTGTGCTAGAACAAAGAGGATGAAAGTTGAAAAAACCACAAATGAAACTCTAGGTTTTCGTTTTGTTCTTAAAACCAAAAAAGAAATGGAGGCCAACCAAATGATTTTAAAATCATTAGGTATTGATAGGTAATCATTAGGTTAAATATAATATTATTATTTAACCTAAAGCTAACGAATAGTTATTAAGGCCAGCCCGTTTGAATTTAATTAAACGTTAGTAAAATCAAACACTAACAGAAAACACATTGTAGTAACTAACGAGTTACTAACAAGCTCAACTAACTATCGAATTAATTCAATTAACTAATTAATTAATTGGTTCATCAATTTATATTTACACATTATCAATGTAAAATCCCGATTGAAAATATTCGTTGATTACAATCAACTCAATTTAAGTATAGTTAATTTCATACATGAAATATAATCAGCGTCCTTTGTGATGTGACCTTTTGGAAGCTCAGATATGTAGAAGTTGTATAATAATAATTGATCAATTACAATATAACGATTAATGAGTAAGATCTAGCAATCGCTCATAACCCCTTAAATTATCATGAGAACCCAAACTAGTAATATACAATTACTAAGGTGAACACTAAGTTCCAGTAATCACATTTAACCAAACCGGTAAATGAATTGATCTGTGAATTGTCCTTAGCCCGGGCATAATAAAGGGAATCGGTGGTGATTTCTGACACTTCAACCGAGATATGGAGCTTGTTGGTACCTTCAACAACTTATATCATCTACATATAATACCAAGTAAATGAATGATCCATCTTTCACGCTGTTGTTTTGTATACCTGGCTGTGTATGGACTCCTCGGAAAATACCCGATCTCGAGCATGTAGCTATCAAACTTCTTGGCCACCCTTTGCCTCGAGCGCCCCGAACCATGCAGATTTCTTTCGGCTCAATCGATGTGCAACTATAGCAAGTACCTCGTGGAGGTATGTCGGCTACAAAGTGAGAATATCTCATTTAGTCGAGTCCCTCTCTTTGACTAAAACCTCTAGAAACAACTCGGGCCTTATACTTAGTCCCTACATTTGGTGACAACCTTTTCTTCTTGAACAACCCTTTGCAGTGACAACCTTTCTTCCTCTTTGGTTTTCGGCCAACTCTAAATCGGTCTTTTGAAGTGACTCCATCTCATCTTCCATGGCGGTAAGCCATTGGAGCGGAACTTCGATGCCGATAACGTGCATAAGAAGGCGGCTCATGAGGATCGGCTTCCTCTACCGCGACTTGTAAAGCAAAGGCCAACGTATCACCGTATCCGTACCTCGTAGGAGTGCTCCATAGTTGCTTACGGGGCGATCCCAAACTAAAGTGTTCTGGTGGAGCGATTGATCCTTGCCTGCAGATATGACGAGGCATCCTGCCCAGAATAACCCTCCTTGGATAGTGACAAACTCTATAGCCTTCACTTTTTATCCGTAAGCCTACAAATACTCCGCTGCCGCTCTCGGCTCAATTTCCGCCATTCGCATGTTAATAAAGCTGTGCAACCAAAAGCTCTGGCTTGAGTAATCGGCCGAGACTTTTGAATATAGTTCGTAGAGTTTTCAAATTTATGCATGGCCAATGCGGACCTCGATTAATTAGATAACATGTTGTACTAAGCTGCCTCGACCAAAAACTTTCTTTCTAGTCCGGCGTTGACGGCATACATACAGCCCTCTCTAGAAATTAATGCGATTAAATGGCTACTGCTGACACCATTTCTTCCAGGTATGATGCCCTCTATTCATATGATGTGTGATTCCTTTCATTCTTACAAAACTCATCAAGCTTCGGATGGTAGAATTCCAAACCATTGTCGGTTCTCGACCTCTTGATCTTCTTCCCACTGGCGATTTTTACCAAAATCTTTACTGTTTGAATTGCTTGAAAGCATCACTCTTTTGCTTCGTTATGAACACCCGAGTCATCCTTGAGTAATCATCAATCAAAATAGAAAGTATCGCTGACCCCCAAAGAATCAACACGTGAAGGACCTCAGCAATCAGTGGATGTAATCGAGTGTGCCACTTGGTCCTATGAGTTGCCTTAGAGACTTGCTTCGATGTAGCTTCCCAAATACGATATATACCTTCGAGATCACAACCTCGTACGCCTAGAATTATCCTTGGCTAGAATGTCTCGTCCCTATATTTCATGCCCAGTACCGTATGCCACAACTTGAGTAAATTATGTGCTGTCAGCCTCGGAGGAAGCAGCTGCCGGCGGAATCTCTAAGTGTAGCACCTTGCAAGAAATACAAAGTACCTTGCGCCTTCAGAATCATGAGGCAGGTTGTAAACATAGAACTCCACATTATTCGCCTTTGAAACTAAACCCACTTCTTGTCTGAAAGGTAGAATATAAGATTCTTAAGTCATATGTAGATGCCTCTATCATTCAAAATGCCAAAACTTCCGTCATGAGTCCTAAGCAGTTAGACAATCTGACCACTTTACAAGTAGAACTATTGTGCAAATATTCCATATCCCTTTGTTCATGGGTGAGAACGTTCTCTCGCCGGACATAGCAAATGTAAATTCCGGAATCCCTGACCACATCGGTGTAATGGCTGTGTCCATCGACAACTAATGCAATGTCCTGCGTTGGACTTTGAACCATCCTCGGCCAGCAGCGGCGGTCCCGATGCATTACCAAATTGCCCGTGCCTCTTCTTAGGACAATCCTCTTCAGTGACCACTTCTCACTTACAATAATTACATCTCTCACAGGCCGGACCCTTTTTGAATGGTTTCTTGAGAACTTTTCTTTCGGTTTATCATAACTCGATTTTTATTGGCTATAAGGCCAACAACTTTATTATCAGTTAGGACCACTAGTATCTTATTTCTCTGTGGAGACTTGACTAACACCATACAGAGATAAAAGAATCATTTCCGTTTGTCATTGATTCTCTAAGATTTCTCGCCTAGGATGGAGGTAATAAGGCTAATAATACCAATGCGGCGTCTTCGCAGTCAATTTTAATCACGATATTACGCCAAAGTTAATAATATTGAATTTGAAATCATCTAGATGATCTTTCATAGATGTACCTTCTATTCGAGAAGGCCAAATAGACTATGCTTGAGAAACGCTTGTTGGTTAAACTCTTTGAGTAAATGCGAGAGAGACTCTACAAAACATACCGCAATCAACGGTTGTATCTTGTTTAGAAACCTCTATAACAATGATGTATCCTCGATTGATAACGGCGATATTTGGTCATGCCTTCTCCTCGAGGGCTATATTCTGATTCGGGGCTAGGCAGCCGCGAAGGTGTCCAAAGCCACTTCTCGTTTAAGCAATGCATTGACCTTGATTTGCTACAAAGTGAAGCTATTCCTCCATATGAACTTCTCAACGCTGAGCTTTTCTTCTACTTCGTCTAGATGGAGTGATAGCGGCCCATTTCACGATCTTAGGTTATTTATAATGAACACGTGTTTATTATAAACGAATAACGATAGATACTAGGAATTAAGTAAAAGACTTGGGAAACAAATACACTAGAGTTTTGCATTGGTATCCCAAACAAACATTTGTTTGGACTAATCCATAGGCGAGCTACTACAGAAATTTCACTATAGCAGGATGGAAGAGAGCAGAGATAACAAGCTTTAATTGGAAATAGTTGGTAATACTCTTAAGAACAAGCTATTTGGTGCAAACAAAAACTAGAAAGTAAAAAACTATTTATAGGACCAACTATTGAAACTAAACTCCTAAAGAAGAGTTTAAATGTGGGATTTTAGCGTAACTAAATTCAGAACATTTCTAAGTTTTAGTAATTGTATCACATTTAGTGTCGTACTACTTCCTTTTGTTATATTATCCTCAAATTTTTAATATATGCATTATCTAAAAAAAAAAAATATCAAACTCAACTAGTTTGCAATGCTAGTGAACCTCTCATTCTAGCAAAGGAGTAAGTACGAGAGTACAAACAATGATTTTACTTAAATGGATGTCTGTCACCTTTGTTAGAACATACAATATTAGTAATAAATGCAAAAGCAATCTACCTCGATTATAAAAAAAAACATTGATGATCCCCGGGTTAATTAAAGTACAATTCAATCATATACAAGCCCAGGAAACAAATGCTGACATTTTAGACGTACCACAACCACAACGTCACATTACATTTGCAGAGTAAACATAATCTTGGCAGTAATAACGAACCGCCCACATTCTCTTTCTGTGGATTGTGATTTCACGATGCATAAAAATATATTTCCTCCACTCATAAATATTAAAGATATTTATTCTTTCAAGAACATTAAGAATTTTTTTTTTACATTTCAAATTGCCTTCCGATTCTTTGTTTGACAAATGAAACAGAAATTTCCTAATATTAAAAAAGATTTGAACATTAAGGGATAGAGAATATTTTTCAAAATTAATTATTAATTAAAAGTTACATAATTTACTATCTTAATTGACACATACTTTATTTGAATTGAAACAATCATGTTATTAGTATGGTAAGTAGGAAGTTGGCTAATTCGTATTTTGCCCTCGATACTATCGCATACGTTTTTATGTGGTCGTATTATCGGTTTGTTTAAAGAGCGGTCCTAAGCTTTTTTATCATTTCGAGTGGTCCATGAGTCCCTTATCTCTTATCGATTTATCATAAAATATTATTTAACAAAATATTCGCTAAGGAAATATAATATTTTATATAATTAAGTGATATCATATTTTTCTTTTTCCGCATAGCCGCCACTTGGCTACCACACTAAACTTTAACTTGCAAGCTTTCTGGCCAATCACTTATTTCTTTGGCCTTTCACCGCACACATCCCATCCCTCCTAAACTTACACTGAAAGTCCACTAGATATTGAGCATGGAAAAAGAATAAATTGCCATGAACTTTGTTGGTGACCCAGCATTGTACAACCTGCTTCCCTCCAAAAGTTGTTGTTTCAGCCCGTCAAATCAATCCCCACCTTCTTCTCATTTTCTATCTATTCTACCACATATCCTTCTTTCCCTCCAATACCTGCACTTCCCAAATCTCAAAATCAATCCCTATCTCACTAATTAATTATATATCAACTGAGTAGAAGCAGTTTGAGCTATTTTTTCCTTTAATTTTATGTATTTATTTATTGTATTTACTGGAATTAAAATTTATTAAATATTATTATTATATAGAGAGTAAAGGAAGATGAAGAAGAGTATGATAAATGGACATAGAAATGGTGAATTAGATATGATTGATTATTTCACAACAATTCGTCGATTAGAAATCGACTTATACATCATTTGTCACGTCGTGTCATCATTACTTCCAATCGCCGCCGCGTGCCGTCGTTGCCGTCGTCTTGACGATGTCGGTGGAAGCGAGGTTGGTATATATTGAACATCATATATAAAAGCAAAGGAAGAAGGTGAGATGGCTTTTGATGTTTTTCCCCCTTTTTTTGCTTCCAAAATAAAAAAAGAACTACTGTAATTTTTATCAAGAATTATGGGGGAGGCGGCGGGGAGCTCAACCGGAGGAGGCGGGGGTACAAATTAACCGGAGGAGGGGTGGAGGGAGGGGTGGGGGTGGATGTTTGTAGAAGGGGTATGGGTGGTGGTTAGGTAGGTAGGGAGGCATTTGTAGAAGGGGGTGGGGGTGGCGATGGATTAGGAGAGTTGGGGTGGTTGGGGAGAAGATATTTTGTTTATTTATTTTATTAGTTAATATTTTAAATTTAATGCAAATAACCCATATCTTTATCTATTGTAACATTACGCCCATAAAAAATGTATCTCAAAGTATCTTTCTTTAGTGTTGAAACCCAAAATAATTCATTTTGTGCATAAATCCATAGTATATTGTTGAGGCCAAGCCGCGAAACAAAGCTGATAGTTCGGCCTTTGTAGAAGCGTGCGTGATATTATATAGGGGGCAAAATGCGAATTAGGCTAGGAAGTACTATAAGTTGATATATTTTAAGACAATATTATACACCACATATAAAAATATTTGCATTCGAAACATCAAAAGTCAACCAGCAAAACGATCTTTTAAAGATGGAGGGATTAATAATATTAAAATAAAAAATACTTTATGAAATTAAAAAAAATAAAATCTTACTCCTATCTCTCTCTATATACATTTAATCGCTGTCTTCCAATCTTGCCACCCTCTGCCCATGTTCCTTCTCCAAGATCTCTCCCCAATAAGAGTACTACTCTCCTCTTCCTAGCTATATCTTTTGCTATTTTTTTCTCAATTTCTGATCAAGAAATCAGCTTAGTTACAAGTTACCCTCCATCTTTTGAAATGATTTACAGCACCAGTATGCCTTTTCTTCCCCAAGAAGCAATGTTTCAACTCAATGAAGATAACCATCTTCTTCCTTCTCCTTCCCCTGATGTTCTTTCTCCTTCATCTACTCCTCATCAAGATTTCCATGGTGAATTTATCTTTTTCTTTAAATTTCACATAGATAAAACCATGTATTGATTATGCTACTCAACTCTAAAAGATAGGAATATTTTGTGTTAATCCAGGTCAATTTGTTAAGTTATAAGTAAGATTTGTTTCAAGAAAATTTATGTTTATCCAATCATGAGAACTCGAACTCGGATTTAGTTAGTTTGAGTAATACCATTACTATATAGTCGTATGCTATAGTAATTCGCTCAGTTCGAGTTTAATGATCTGTTTTGTAGATGAGAATGAAAGAAGTTGGTAATAAGAGCAATTCAACATTAGTTTTTTTACGTATCACTTTATTCTCATCTACCAAATCGAGTTCTAAAGAATTTTAATTTAATCTTATACTCCCTCCGTCCCTAATTATTTCATCACATTGTAAAAAATCTTGATCCAGATTTCTTGATTGTTTTATATTTTTGTCTGATATTTACTTTGAACTTTTAAAAAACATTCAACATCATTATTACTTTGTCCCCAATATTCTTTTTTTCATTGATCGATAGTTTTATCTCTTCTTAAAAATAGTAAAATATATTAGTTAATTAATAAAATATTTTTTAATTACATAATCAAGTAAAAGTAAGGAAGGAGTAGAATTTTTCATTTTAGCAATGTCCGGGACAAATTTTGGTACCATGATAGTAATTTACCAGCAGGCCCACATAAAATTAATTTACAATAGAAAATAGCTCATGACAGTATTAACTAAATACCACTTAATATGGGACATAGCTCCCCGATACATTTTAATATTGACCTTGTCACTCAGTACAAATATTTTGGAACAGGTTTGCCCCTGATGATGAGCAGATCAATGTCATTTTCCGGTGTGGACCGATGTGAGGATCTGCCTCGGGGTGGTGTTGAAGATGACATGTCGGACGATGGATGTGCGTTAGGGGAGAAGAAGAGGAGGTTGAACATTGAGCAAGTGAGGGCACTAGAGAAGAGTTTTGAAGTGGGAAATAAACTTGATCCAGATAGGAAAATGCAGCTAGCTAGAGCTTTAGGTTTGCAACCAAGACAGGTTGCAATTTGGTTTCAAAATAGAAGGGCAAGGTGGAAGACAAAGCAATTGGAGAAAGACTATGATATCTTGAGGAGGAAATTTGAAGCTGCTAAAGCTGACAATGAGTCCCTCAAGGCTCAAAATCATAAGCTTCACTCTGAGGTATAGTAGACATTCTACAATGACTATTTAAACAATTAAATTCTAAAAAAAACATAGCTAACAACCCTCATGCTCATCATGGATGTATGTTTAAAGTGGTTCAAATTATTGTGACAATAATGTAAATTGAAAACTTTAATATTAGTGTAAATTTTGACCATAAACACGGAGATATTTGTCATATTGAATTGTATTTGGTCAGATGTTTTACTTTTAGTGTGAAATTCTAGCATCATAATAACTTAAAGTATTAAATCCGCCACTGCTCATAGTATGAGGGTGGTAACAGGTTTTTTAGTCAACGGTTAACTAATTATGTGTATATAGCATCACAATATATGTTATAAAATACAAATTAGTCGGGTTTGAACCAGTATTTGTTAAAACAATATCTAGTTGGATGATTAACCATACATCTCGTATAAAGTATAGATCATAGAATATAATAGTATTAACTACTTCGACCTAACTAGACTCCATTTTAGCCAGGCAAACGAGCCAGATTTTATGATCGAGTAGTAAGCAAGTATTGAATTACCCATTGCACTGCCATACCTAGCTTAATTATATATACTCATAATTCTATAAACGTGTTCCATATACCAATTAAATTTTTTGTGTTGAATTCGGTTACTTTTATCATAATTCTTGTTATATGTATGATACAGTTGATGGTTTTAAGAAATGGAGAATCCATTGGACTAGGAGTGATCAACTTGAACAACAAAGACAACAATGAAGGGTCATGGAGCAATGGAAGTGAAAACAGCATTGATGTAAACCTTGGAACAACAACTGGGACAACATCAGCAGCAGATAGTCCTCTATATTCACATCCAATGAACAAAAACAATAATTCTGGAGCTTTCCCAACATCAATCCCTTCAAATCTAACACAATTCCTTCATCAAAGTTCATCAAGATTGGATCTTCAAGGCAACACCAAAATTGAGCAAGATAATACTGAAGGATACTGCAACATGTTTAATGGCATTGAGGAACAACAAAACTTTTGGCCATGGCCTGACCAGAATCAGCAAAATTTGAATAACAGAGTCAAATTTGAATGAAAAAGAAAAACTTCTGTTTAGTTGTATTCCCCTCACTAATTATGTGGCTGCATATTTGGAATTTGCACATATAGCACTCCTTTCTTTTCAGTTTCGCTGTCCCATTTAATATTTGTAATGTAATAATGTCAGTATTTTGTTGGGTGAAAATTTTATTGATAGATAAAACTGAAGTTAGCCACAAGTCATAAATTGCCACAAAATAATGGCATAAATAGCTTCTATCGTAATATGTAGATATATTTTCAATTTCTCACGATTTTTAAGAATATTCAAGAGAGATTGTACTATAATATACTTTAACGACATGAAAGATTCTCAAGACGCAGATCGAGATTGGATTGACATGAAAAGAAAATATCATAAATTCTGGACAGATGTTATACATTGGGTGATTGCTTATGGAAAAAATTTCCATTATGACTCAGACCATTCGCCTGCGCCTGAAAGTAAGGCCATCAACAACTCAGACAATTTAGCCTCACCGATCACTTGAATGCATAAACATAAAAAAAGACTTCCATTTGACATTAATAATAATAATACACTTTGGTCTAATCGCTATGGAACTAACACATCACACAAAACGATCACCAACAAAACATACATCAACTCGGGTAATACAAACTACAATACACACATAATCTCCACAATACAACATATTAGTAAGATGGTCACACGCCCTCAATATACAAGTCTGGAGTTTGAAACATAACAAGCAGTGGTGCCGATTGCTCGTGATCTTCTACGCCACTACCGCCTCACCTACGATTTTAATCCGTACCAACGCCAGCCTCCGACAACCTCACGATTAACCCCTTGTAAACCTTAAAAATTTATTAATTTGGCCCTGGGCCCATGTAATGCGTGAATCACTATAAAGGCGAAATAATACAAATACCACGTATTTTATCCAATCAAGATATAATCATTGCTTTTTTATATATATATATATATATATATATATATATATATATATATACATTAACTGTGCTCCACAACGAATAACCGCCCACAGATCACATAATCCTCTTACACGATATCTCATGATACACATGAGCTTATAACCATCAATAACGCATATTCATTTGGGCCAAAATCGTCTCAACACAATAAGATAAACAAACGAGGAAATCCACCTCCACAATAATAAACAAACGAATCCACCTCCAAATAATCAGATGAGGCCTCCACCTCCATCCTCCGACCGAGGCTATACCCCTCAATATGCATATCACACCAAACCTCCCGAATCCACGGGGCTACCCACACAATATGCATACCACACCAAACTCCTGCATCTGGTCACCACCGCTCCACAAATAACAAACAAAGCAATCAAAATACACCTCAAGCATTACCGATTACACACACAAAGACACGCCCATACGCAAATAATAAGTACACACAGCACACGCGTATAACCACAATAACCACCACAATCTCATAATAATTTAATCATAATCACAACTATCTCATACGAATCATAATCACAACTATCTCATAACATGGATCATAATCAATAACTAAATTTCATAATATGAATCATAATCTGCCAACTATCTCATATTTAATCATAATCACAACTATCTCATAATATGGATCATAATCACAACTATCTCATAATATGGATCATAATCACAACTATCTCATAACATGAATCATAATAACTCAATACACATGTCAAAATAGTCCCATGTCAAAACACATGCAAAATATATAAACATAATATAATACAAAAGTGTTCCTATCGCGAGATTAGACTTCACCTCGAGCCAAAAGCAATAGTGATCACTTTAGGTAGTCCACGCGGCTAGTCCTACCAACTCCTATTCAGTAAATTATACATTATAACACATTCGTGAGAATAACCTCCTCTTAACATCTACTAAACTCGATTATACCGCATTTCACAATTCAAATTAACGTTTTAGAAATCATCATTATCCCCAACTTTAGTATAAACTTCTAAAATTTCAACGTAACTACATTCTAATTACTAACGCCATAACTCTCAATATTCGTCATCACTTTATTACCCCAATAATAACACTTTAGTCACATTCTAAATCAATCCAACAATCAACGCCAAACGAATTAACCCATTATAATCAACCTTTAACTTAAACCTTAATTACAACTCGACTGGAATAACCCAACCCAATAATATCCCCACGTGATCAACATCAAAACGTCCAACTTACATCTCCAAAAAAACTATATTAAAGTCCCACAACATCACAATACAATTTAAAGAAACTTAGAAAAGTCAACCGTCCAATCAATACATTTCCTAACCCCCTAAAATCAAATATAATCAATACTACCTACATATTTCAAGCTTAAAGAATACTTTATACCATTTCAACCTTTAAAACTCAAGTCCTCAAAAGTCAAATAAAAGTCAAACTATCAATTTCCTTTACATTTCTTAACCTCCAAAAATCGATTGTCATAACCTCTAATCATCTAATCTAAGCCTAGACGATCCATATATATCATTTTGAAGTTCCAAACTCAAGGTCAACAAAAATCAACTAAAAGTCAACTCTACAAAACTCATGAAATATCTCAAAAGATTCAACCTTTCTTACCTAGATATGACGCAGCGATGACGGCGAAAGATATTCAAATCAACGATCTTCGAGCTGAAAGAACAATCAAGAGAATAAACGGAGGAAGAATTTTTCTCTTTCTTCCTGCAGTAATCGGCCAAACGGAGGATTGCTTCTCATGATTTATGACGAAGAGCTAGCTGGGTTGTTGACGGACGCGTAGCCTGCCGGCCATGGCTTTATTTCTCCACTGCTAAACTTTAAATTCCAAAAACGATTTCAAATGTGATAATTTTTCAGAATACAAAATACTACCTATATAATACTAGTCTTGCATCGATTTTATTCCAAAATTATTTATACTATGTCCTAGTCCCACCACAAACCGAATTATGCAACACATTTCAATCGCTTAAGTCAGAATCTGCTATTTTATGACTACACTATAAATATGCCTTATCAGAATCTAGCCATCCAACACTTCATATTGTATTATTGAGCATCAGACAGAGAAGCAAAATCATCGAGAGAAAATATTTTGTAGGTTGAATCAAAGTAAGAATTTTCTAAACTTAACTAATGTACGTATCGATTATAACACTTTGTTATAACAACTTGAGAGATTTATTTTCATTTAAACTAATATAAGCTTCCAACACCGGGAGAATATTGAATGGATGGATAGTATCGTGGGGAGCTTGACCTCGCTTTTACTAGATCAGCGTAGAATATTGCTGCTCTATGAAGATAAAGACTTATTCAGAATATCTCATCTCATCATTATAGTAAAACTTTGACTAGCTATCGAATTTTACCTAGTGCTATATTGGCACCAAACCTGGTTACCATTCAGGGTGTTTTTGTTTCATGTATTGTTTATTTTCTCGTCACCTTTTATCGTGTTCAAATTAAGAGTTATAATAGTTGGTTTAATAAATGTAGTACCTAAACATATCTAATATTTCCAAGATACAAAGAAATTACACCAACAAGTAGTATCGCATGACACCACATACGTGAGCGAGATCCCCTGTAATTTGTGTGTGAGATGGAAGAAAGTACAACAAGTCGTCCACCACAACTTGATGGATCAAATTATGCTTATTGAAAAGGTAGAATGGTCGCTTATTTGAGATCCAGGGGTATAAAAACATAGAAAACTATTTTTATCAGGCGGGACTCTTTCTCAACTTATGTTAACCGGACGCATACCATGATTAAGAAGCCTCAATTGAACGGATCAGAAGGAACGTGAAGTTTTAATGAAAATTAAAGCGCCTTGGACGCAATACGAGTTGTGTGAACATAAATGCTGATATACCGATTCGAACATGTACCAAAGCAGCAGCTTGGGAAACTCTCGCATGTGGATTCAAGGAACTCACAAGGTTCAGAGGTGTCGCCTCAAACTCTCACCGCCAAATTGATAACTGAGAACGATGGAACAGACCATCATCGAGTTTATTATCGTGCTCAAGGAGATATCAATGAATTCTATGACCTTGAGAAACTATCCAAGAAAAGATAGTCGAAGATAATTTTATCACTTCCCCAAGAGATTCAAGTCCAAAGCGGTCATCAGAGAAGAGGTGAAACGACATCCTATCACGGTCGATGAACCAATTGGTTCTCTTTATCATATTTGAAATGTATTTTGATGATCAAAATTTTAAAGAGAAAAGATCTGGAAGAACACTCACAAACCATAAGGCTGCTGATAGTTTGTTCAATAAGAGGTACCTACAATACACACAAATGTTGAAAAGTAGACTGGATCAAGAAGCTGCTATAGATTCAATGTCACAATGGTTATGGTCATATTCGGTTCATGTCCAACTTTTCACAAGTTAAGTGTAATGCTACCTTAATCATGAAAAGAGTGCTAAACAGCAGAAAGTTGGGAGTTTTGCTTGCATCTACAAGTGAGTTTCAATGAATTTGGGCGTAAGATCGAGTGAAAGCTGGTGATAGTAATGATGGGGTTAGATGACTATCAAGGATTAGCTTGAGCAAAGCATAAATAATTGTCTGACTATCAGACAAGTTGCAGTTGATCCTCATGTGTACAAAGAGAAATAGAACTCTATTGATGAAAACAATAACATGTTAACTATCAACTCGAATTAAAGGAGTAATGCTGAGAAATACTCCACCGAATTGAACCCATGAGAAAAGTGGGTCTGTATGCTCAATTCTCGACCGCTAAGCCAGAATAACCTCAAGCTACGAAAAAAAATTTAATTTTTCTCGGTCCGAGAATACCATCTTCCCCCCCTTTGAATTTTTCTTCCATTTTTCTTCGATTGTCACTCAAACTCAAGATCGCTTTGTAGAGTATCGTTTTCCTATCATTCTCTCTTCGAAGTTAAGTGTAAGAAATTTCAAGTCTTCGAGATATTTCAGTTTCGACATAGCTTGACTTTATTGACTTTTTTCATAATTCAATTTTATGATGAATCTTAGTTGTTACGGGTTCTCGCGACGATATAAGTGATTAATTCGTGATTTAGAGGTCGTTGAGGACAGCATGGCCGGGTTGACTTTTAGTTTTTTGGCCGACTTTGGGTTGGATATTTTTCTAAGACTTTAAATGCTAGTAGCAGCATACATGGACCTTATTATAGTTGTTTGCGATGTTAAATTGGTGATTTAAAATCGATTAAAGGCGCTTAGGTTAAAAAATGTTAATTTCAAGTCGAGTTATAACTGATATTTCTGAGTATGCGTCATAATTGGCTGACCGCCGATTAACTAAAAATGACTTTATAAGTTGATTTGTAAATGATTAAGTAATAAGATGGAATTATAAATGGGGATCATCGATGTGTCCACGGGATTATAATTGAGAAGCCTTATCCGTCATGTTGGGGACTGCTAGATAGCCCCCAAGAGTCAAGCTACGTATCTTCTAGAACGCCGTAGAGCAAGAGGGTCTGGATTACACTTTCAAGCTTGAAGGCCATCGCAAGCGGCGCTTACCGCGATTATGTTCATGAGGGTTTTGCAGAAGCAAGAAAGTAGTGACTTATCTCACTAAGCATTTACGTATTCATTTTAAATCATGTGGAACATATTATTTGTATGATTATGTGTGATCTATTTGTGTGAGCCATGGCTAAGGATTATGTGATTATATTCTATGGCGCCGAAGACGCTGAGGTAAGTAATAGCTTGAACTCCCAACTTATATTTCGATTGTGGCCTCTTTGGTTGACACTTTATGATTCAGTCAGTCTTGTCGTGCTTATCAGGTTTGACTTACGATTGTATATATTTTACCCGCTGCTTGGATATAGTCTGGGGAGCAGCTATAAATGCCATTACTATAGCTATCTATGACTCGAAAGTGACTTGAGTATCGGATTCACCTACGCTGACGACAGGGTTGTATGACTCTCCTTCCCCGCATACACAAGACGATACGTGCCTTATACCAGTATAAGGTGTACTTTATACTTATGGTATATGTGAGCGTGCCTTATACTTAGCAGAAATGCGCGTGTCTTTTATACTTAAACAGATAAGAAATGCGCGCTTGCATCGAAGCGTGATGAAGGATGTGTCTTTTATACCTTTGTGTATAAGCGCGGTATGCCTTATACTTTGCGGCAAGTGTCAATTACATCATGTGTGTATGTCATGGGGACATGATTACCCATCTCTGGCAGTAGACGGATCGGTACGCATTGGGAGTTAAAAAGTACTTGTGGGGATAATAGATAGTGAGGTTCACGATTTTGTATTTTAGTCGTAGCTGAAGCTCCATTGGATTTATTTCCTCGAATTGTGCGCTGGCCAAACCTTCTATTATATCTTCATGTATTATGTCCGGTACTTCCTGCTGAATCGAACTTTTAGGGCAGTCCTAGATATATGGCTTATTCATATTTGACTATTATATTATTGATTGACTCATGTCTGCATTGCAGTTCACCCCTCGGTGGTTAAGCTTTCACTTGGCCAGTTTACACCCCTTTTCAGACGTGCGCTGGCATTTCATTTGTGCCAGTCGACAGTATGGCATTGAGCCAAGAGGCTATTTGAGAGTTTTGTTCCGGTGGCTAAAGCGAGCATCGGGTGGCGAGATCCTCATACCGAGTTTTGACGTGGTTGTCGATCGCTTTGATTGCTTGTAGTTTCCTTTTGAAACCTTAAATTTTATCGGGTCAAGTTGTCATTTTGTAGGCCTTAGTACAAGATTTCATTTTCTTTGTAGCCTCACGGCTTTATCGCTTATTTGGGATATATATATATATGGAGTCAAGCGATTTAGATATCACCTCGATGGATTGTAAAAGTTTTTAACCGTGATTATTTTGAAATATTATATGTAAATCTTATTTTTTAAGGAAACGAGCGGTTTTAAACTCAGTCAACGGTTTTGGTGATTCGTGTTCGATTATAATGACGCCACCTCGTGGCCGACTAAAGCGGTCGTTACACTAAGTCGATGAAATTTTCGTCAGCTTCCAAACGACCATGCACAGCAGAAAGATAATGTCATTTAAATATGCCAAAGTTAATCTAAGTTTGTTTTAGATACAAAGTTACAAAATCTCAACCGTTACACCAAATATTGCCACCAAATGATCTAACATCCGGTCAAATTCCATGCTAAACCACAACTCAAGAATGTTATGACGGTTTGCCATCACTCCGAGCAGGACACATAAGACCATATTGTTCAAACTCTATGAAAAAAGTATTTATCAACATAGTCAGATTTTCCAATACTTTCAATTCTAAAAGCAGTACCCAAGTGAATGTAAGGTAAAAGGGTTGATTTTGGTGTAGCTCAATACAAGGAATGGAAAATCAAGAACGCTTTACGCAAATTTTGTGTCAGTTAAGCGTGAAAGAGGGAGGACTAGATCGTCAAGAGATGAAAAGAAGAAGTCAATGTTGTCTTTATCCCAAATCTTAATCAAATTATGTCCACCAGTGAACATGTTCACAATGGACTTGACATTGCTGCGGAAACTTAACGGTCAGCCTGAAGTTTTACTACCATTAAGGACTTTAGTAATGATAAAGAATTGAAAAATTCATCATTTGTTGTAAGGTGGGTTGACTTTTTGAGGCAAAAAGGGCGAGAGATACGATCAAAGGAGTAGCGCTATATGCAAACGAAAAATATTAGCCAAAGGGGGAGTTTGTCATATTTGTTACCGACAATTTTGTTGATAGACAAAATCAGAAGCGGTTGAAGTTATTAAACCAAGTGTCAAAACATTTGGTTAACAGCTTGCAACCATCGTAATACGTGTAGATATTTTCGAAGTTTTTGCCGATTTTGCTAATATTTGGAAGAGGTCTTTTAGTACTATAATATCTGAGAATGATTTGGAGTATTCCCCAAGCATGAACATTGAGATTTGATTGATTATGGGAAAAGAAAGTAATAAAGCTTACGTATGTGATATGTAAAGTATTGTTCAAGAAAGATTTTTACATATATTTTATGTGCCTACTCTATAACATGCCTTATCATAGACCTAGTCGTCCAACACCTCATATTCTATTATTATATCGACAGAAGAAAAAAGAAGCAAGAGAAAATATTCTTCTTTGCAAAATGAATGCCATAGTTAATTCTCTAAACATATAACTAATGGTGTTGCTTATTATATGGTGTTTTGAGTGTCTCTAATTATGATACTGATGTTGTTTTTTACCTTAATCCGATATAATTGTGTCTCTGTTTTCATTTTATTTGAGCTTTAGCCAATTATCTAAAGTGAAGAGTTTTGCTTGAATTGAATATATGAGCGGTCCACTAAGATTTATATTATGAGTGACGCATCCAAGAATACTGATCTCTACTTATTAATATTAGGGTTACGGCAACCTATAAAAAGAGGAGGAAAGAGTAAAAAAGTGAGATCTCGAATTTCTAAAAAGCCATCATCTTTGGAGCTTTTTGGTCGCATCGACGAAGTCGGCATAATCGAGAAATTTTTACCATATTGTACACCAAGGCGAAGTCGAGTTGATTACTTTTAATCGTTCAATAATTTAATTTCAAGATATTATTATTGTTATGATGAATGTCATTAATTTCATGTATTTATTTATGTCTTTTTGTATCATTTAACTAATTTTATTATTTGTCGTGACCATTATGTAGTTGGATCGATGGATTTGATTTTCTTGGAGTTAATTTAATTCTAGTTTCACAATTTTGATTATCAGGCATAAATTAGTATTTAATATCTTGATATCAATATTAAGTCGCTCATATAAGCGACACCGCTAAATGCGCTTGTCACTTACGAATTAATAATCGAACACATGTTTCAATTACCATGTAGATAGTGAATGTCATGTGCAATTTCTATCAAGTATATAGGTTATTAAAAAAAAAGATCTCCTATTTTAAGCTACTTCTAGAGTATAGTTAGTTTCTAGGAGACTTTAATCGTTAACTGTATAAGACAATTGTGAATGCTTCGCAGAACTAATAAGTAACTACTAGGTAAGTTGAATCTAACGATCCGATTTAAATCAGTATGTCCTATTATACTGAATATTAAGTAGATTCACTTTTGTTATCTATTTTGTATTAGCTAATTTAACGTTTAGTCAATTTAGTTAAGAGTCTAGATTAAATTTTACTTTTAATTATTAGTTAATTAAGGATTAAGAAAAAGACCTAATATTTAGTATATTGAATTTGTGAGATGATACTCGCTCTTATTCATTATATTACTTCCTGACACGACCCTGACTTGTCTCTAACACGTAAATCTAAGTCGTTTATAATGTACCATCGATTATAACACTTTGTTATAACAATCCTTGAGAGATTTATTTTGCTTAAATCATCAGCTCAAACATCGAGAAAATGGCTGACGCAGTGGATGTGAGTTTAGGAGAGTCCTGACTCGCTTACTAGACGTGAGTAGAATACAGCCATGTAAGATAAGACCTATTTGTAGTATCTCATCATTATAGTAAAATCCTCCACTAGACTACCCCCAAACCTAAAAAGTTAAGACGCAAGACTCTAACCGGCTATCTTGTAATGTTTTTATTTTCTTTACTGCTTATTTTCTATCAATTTTATCGTTGTACCCAAAATTATGACAATTGGTTTAACATCGTATTCCAACAGATCTAACACTTCCAATATACATCATATTACACCAACAAATAATATTTGATATAGTAATTCTAGCTCATAATATACATTATTACGTTTAGACAATATCTGTAGTTATCAGATTTAAACTTCTACATGTATGCTGGTAAATATGAAGGAAATAATATTATATTTTACTAAACAAATACTACAAGATTTACAACAATATAGAACTCTAAATTAAATTAAGAATTACAAGCTTTGAATCACAAATGAATACTTTCCTAAATACAATACTTGCCTATATACAGCCAGACGCGATACATACGCTAAGATATATTTCAAAGCAAGACACTCAGATGAATAGAGAGAGTAAAACAAAACGGAGGTTTTAGATTTTTCCAAGTCTAGAATAACCACCAAACTCTCAATCTTATAGCACAAAACTTTTCCACTTGATAAATGTGAGGTGTCATGATAATATTCATCCACATACGAATATACGCTATTGGTTGCCATCATTGCCTACTAGAAATCCATATGAGTTATCCATCAAAAGGTATGTCAATCCATTCTTCACATATCAAAACGCATAAAATTGATAACATTTCAGCCCTAATCTCACCTCCTTGAAATAGAAAGTTGATCGGCCTCCCAGTCATCAGAAATTTTAGTTCGCATTTTCGCATCTAAATTCCTTTCATTCTTTTCAGGCCTCAACTCATACTTATTATACAATTTTTCTAACAATCCCCCACAAGTTGTGTAATATGATCTTCCTCATGATGTATAAAGTATAAGAATGGGATGTAATGACATTGTACCCATACATAGTTTAAACATTTCAAATCTTTAACGAAGTAGAATGCATCTTAGAGAGTCGGACATTCGACTCATAAATGCTGAAGACGGAAAAATCACACACTTAATACTCATTATATTCTTTATCAAACAATCTTTTGCATGCACTGTTAAAGGCCCTATGCACACTCACAAGTTAGTAAACATTTATATAGCTGTGAGCACTTCTTACTAATCGGTTTTCCACTTCTATTGCCATAAAGGAGTCAACTCATCCCAAGCATTTTGATGCATTCATCGATAACGCTGATGAACCATTACTTTTTCAAACTAGATACCCATTAAGATCATAGATCATCCTTAATTACAATGTGAATCGCTGCTCAAATTTAATGGCAAAAAGTTAAGCTCACAGCACATAACTAGTGACTTGTCAAGTTACTCCATTGAATTTTATTTAGAATCAATTTTCTAGACAGAATTGATTTCCATCACCGGTGCTAATTCATTCTTTAGACCTACCATTACATATTCTTTCACTAGCTCTTCGAGAGTAGCGATCGTTAATGGGTCTCAAAATTCTATCCGACTTTAAAAAGTTAAGGTGGTCACCCCATTCATATCATCTCTCTACATAAGTATGTCTCTTATGCTTATATGTCTAGACTTTCCATTATAGACATCACTATAAGTTGAGGGCAACGCAAAGACTACTATCACAATGCAAAAGAAATGGCTATTATCGCCTGTGACCACAACTCATATTCACATAGGAATTTCCTTTAAATTCATTCTCGCTTCCTCTTTTGCATGTCGCATACAAAAGAGCTATAAACTCGACTCCATAGTAGAATGTGCTATGCAAGTTTGCTTCTTAGAAGTCCCCCAACTATTCGCACTATCATCTATTATTATAAATATCCTCCCCTGGTAGCTTACCATCATCGCTTAGAGTTAACTAACTCATGACAAGACATCCTTCTAATATCAAGTAAGTCACTATACATTAGACTATAGTCACTTGTTTTCGAAAGAATCCAAGTACTCTTCTATAGCCTTCCAATTTTCTTCACTTGGACAACTAGTGTACCTTTTAACAACTTGTCTACTATATATGATATATCCAATCTAGCGCAATATGTTGCATACACACTTCCTATCATTTTAGCGTAGTCTAATTTGGGGCAAATGACTTCACCCACATTCACTTTTAGCTTTGTAATAATACATAAGACTATTGTGTTTCAAAACCACATGGGTCACTACATTATCAAATCTCTTTCGGTAATATTACTCGAGCCCTCGTTTTGGCACCATACAAGTGACCTCACAAGTTTAAAACTTACTTCATTAATTCGAAATATGTAAGCCCTCAGTTGCTCCATATAGACTTCCTCACTCAACTACACATTCATTTGACAATGCATTTAAGAACAAATATGAACTCAAGTGTTTTTCTACCACTTTGACTATGTCTAGCTCACTGAGTCAACGATTTCTTTCTGCTTCTCTTTTACCCCCACATTTCCATTCTTTCGCTTGATTTCGCTTACATCATTTCCACTCAAATGATGTGGTCATAACGAACTTGTTTCAAACAAATCAACTTGAATGTACTCAATAATTTTGTTATTCCCTAAGCTCAATAGTCTATAAGCCTTTGAATTTGTGTTACACTTACAAACCGCTTTTTATCCCTCTAGGACCAAGCTTTTTGTTGGAATCTAGAATCTTGTAGTATGAAATGCACCGCCATACTTTGAAATAATCAATGTTGGGTTTTCTTTCATTCCATAATTCATATGGTGAAGTCTTAAACTTCTTAGAAGGTATTCTCGTAATAAGCTATCAAGAGCTTACCCACAAATCATTTGCTAAATCCGAAGTTTTAGCAACATTGCATTTACTATCTCTAGTAAGATTTCTATCTGATTCACAAATTACTTCATGAACCTATTCCAAAAAGTTACGTGCTTCTTTCAACTTTTCTTATATGACTTTTTAGACATTTTGCTTTTAATAAATTTCATTACCATCTATTGAGCCTTGACCTTTTATATGATCATGTTTAAACATAAAATTCAAACAACCATTAATATCCTAACATCATAAATCAAGTAAGATTAATACAAACATGATTAACATATCCTAATCTAACATGTCATAAAGATAAACACACCCAATAAACAATGTATAATTCATTTATACAAATTCGAAGATTTGGGAACATCCTAAATTACTTAAAGACGGTCTTACAAAATAATAAATTTCATCGAAATTAAATTGTTCCTAAGATAATGTATATACATAAACATAACAGAGACCACTTCTTTCTGCAGAGACGGACTTCAAGTCCACACTGCCTTCTCCCAAGACTCCGCTTCCATCATTGTTCGCTAAATAGTCTCTTTGCTTATATCGGCTCTTTTCACTATGTCAAGGCTACATTACTTGGATTCACACCTTCATTTCCAATGACACGTTATAACTGTGATTTTCTTACGTATCGCCTGTGTTTTCCTACAACGGGAAACAAATACGGTCCTTCTTAGCAATTTCAAAAGATTTGTTGTTCACTTTGAACATATTTCTCTTCTTAGCATTAGTAGCCTAGAATTTTGTAGTGTTTCCAGAGTTCGACTCTCCAAGAGAAACATGATGAACTTTACTAACCAAGTTATAGGTCTCTACATCTCTTGAGCGATTTTCACACTCAATTTGTAGACTACTAGTGAAGTCATCATAAGAGAAGACTTTCTTAGAATGAAACATCTTCTTTCTATATCCCTTCCAAGAGGTTGGGAATTTAGCAGGAATTGCTCCAATCAGATAGCCCGAATAATTACTACACCTCAATTGTTTTAAAATTTAAAAGTAAGAATTTTCAAGTCTCTAACTCTCGTCTAACACATCAAGTTTTTCTTATCAAACTTAACTCAAAATAATATCAATAACTAAATAATCTATCAAGAATAATCTAACATGCTTGTACTTTCATTTAAAGTAACTCCATACCTCTTTTATGTAGTAAGTAGTTTAATAGATATCATACAATTTTTGAGCAAGAGTCAAGTAAGAATGTATCCTCTACACAACGCCTCATTCGCTTCCCTTCTTTCTCCTTTGGGTAAGTCTCCACCTCTCTATTTCGTCGCACTTGCATTAGTTGTTGTTTGTGGAGGAATTGGTGGAAGATCATCTGAGAGAATGTAGAACACATTCAAAGATGTCAAAAGCTACTTCATCCGATCTTGCCATCTCAAATAGTTGGAACCATCGAACTTGTCTTCATTATTGAACACGTTAGACTCCGTCATTGCCAAAAATCTCTTCATCATCTCATCCATGAAGAAAGCATAGAGCTTAGATTGAAGGAAATAATAATATATTTCACTAAAAAACTAATACAAGATTTACAACAATATAGAACCTCTAAATTAAATTAAGAATTACAAATCTTGAATTACAAATAAATACTTTTTCAAATACAATACATTATCTATATACAAAGGTTGTATTAGTGAATAAGACAAGGCTAAAGATGTTATATTTCCGAAGTGAAGATTAATTTGTATGAGTTTGTGAGATTAAAATGGAGGTTTTCGATTTTCAAGTCTAGAACAACCACCAAACTCTCAATCTTATAGCACAAAACTTCCCATTTCGAGCAACGCGAGGTGTCGCCATAATATCTCACCCACATACATGCACCTTATGGCAAATTCAATTTCTCTACATATTCAAAACGGACAAAAACCGATAACATTTCAGTTTTCATCGTTTCTCAATCGCCCTTCGAGGGCCGACAAGGAGCCGATCAAAACTCTGTGACCGAATATCATAGGGCCGATTGCCTTTTAGGACTCCAAATTTCTTTTTCGATTCTTTTCAGGCACCAAATTATTTATTTAGTATATAATAACTTTCACATATTCAAAACGCATAAAACCGAGTAACATTTCAGCTTAATTGCTCACTGCTCCCCCTGAGGGGCCGATCATGAGCCGATCAAAAACTTCCCAGATCAATATAGGGGCCGATTTCGCTTTGTAGACTTCAAATTTTCATTCTTTTGTAGTACCAAATTACTTTATTACACAACTTTTCTAACAAAATATATACTAAACGGGTATATTTCAAGGCAAAAAATTCGTGCATATACACTAAATGGGTGCATATACTTACCGAAAGCATTACGTAAATGCAAATAAAAGATTAACGACCGACGCACTACGTGCATGACAACGACGGCAATGCTATTGAATAAACTCAAAATCATCAATTACCGACCCCACGGAGCACGGGCTCGGAGCAATATTTTTGAACGCCATATGTGCTCTCGGCATTAAATGAGTCACACTATTTACTCTAATATGTATTTGAACACATGTCCCACGAGTTGGAACCTGATTTTTTTACATTAATATTTGACATGAGTCTTCAACATAATTAATTTACTTAATTAATTTAACATTCATTGTGCTACATATTACATAAAATAAATCAAGATAAACATTAACAAAAAAAAAATAACAATAAGTTTAAAATTATTAACACAATATTCTTGACATTCTAAAGATGTAAATAATAAGTTTGGTTACGATACTACATAAATACATTTTTCATTATTAACATGATAAAATTAAATTTTAACATCATTAACATGAAAGATTTAACTCTTGGCTTATTATTGGCATTTAAAGATAAACATTAAATAATTCTAAATTTCATAAAATTAAGATCAAAATTTAAAATTCTTAACATTGCTAATAATTAATATAAATTGGAAACACAATGGAGGATTTGGCTCGATAATATTTGAACACGATTGGCATGTGCTCGTTATACCAAACGAGCACATATTATGCACGTCAAGCAGATATCGAACACACGTTCCACGTGGTTATTCCTATTTTTTATAATAATATTTGACATATATATTCAATATAATAACTTTACTTAATTAATTTTAACAATACATGGTATATATCAACACAAAAATTAATCATAATAAAATTAACAAAAAAATAAATAAATAAATGAATTTAATATTATTTATAATATTCTTGACATTTGAAACATTTAAACAACAAGTTTAATATATAAAATGAATTTACTGATGATAAAATTAATTTTTAACATCATTAATACGAAAGAAACGCATTAAAAATTAAAACATTAACTTTAACATATTAAGATGAAAGATAAACATACCATTGAGATTAACATTAAAAGGATGGCATAACCTCAAAGGTAATGTTACTTTTTCACAAAATGAAGATAATAAACACTAATTTTTCAAAAAATAAGAATAAAATATAATTATGGTTATAGATATGAAATTGATTATAAATATGGTGAAATCTTCACAAAATGTACAAATTTTTCATCCTGAATATCTTAAAAATTTGAAAGTGGTTATAAATATATATGTCGAGAATATTTTGTTAATTATGTAAAACTTATTGTTATTATGTTATTATTAAATTTGTAACCAACCCGCTACGTTGAAAAAAAAAATTTAATTTTCGATTGGCGATTGGGACCGATGATAGTATAAATAATTTGATAAATAATATTATTTTATGATTATTTGGGCAGTGCATTTATAATTTAGTATTAGTAGTAACCGAGGGTTGAGTTAAGTTAGATCGTTACAAGTGGATTCCGATAAGCTGGAACCGGCGTGATTTAGAGACACGAACTCCTATGCAAATTTCAAGACTTAAGTGTTAAGTCTTCCGTCATCATTCTTATAAAACCAAAAACAAAATATCTTCTTTTCTTCTTACATGGCGAGACCCCTCGCTGAAGCTTCAAAAGAAATTTTTCTTCCATTTAATCAACTTTATCGCGCCAAAAGTCCTCGAGTCGGTGTAGGATTCCCAACGTCTTTGCCTCACGATTTTGAGGTAAAGAAGATAGCATTTTTGGTTGATTTTTGAGGGTTGACTTTACATAATTCAATTTTATGATGGATCTTAGTTTGTTATGGGTTACATGATGTATATAAGTGATGAATTGATGATTTAGAAGGTCGTTTGAGGATGTTATAGGTGAGAGTTGACTTTTCTAGGAGTTTCGGTTGACTTTTGGGGGTGATATTTTTATAAGACTTTAAATGTGTAGGGAGTTTAATTGGGACACTTGTGTAGTTGTTGTGATGTTAAATCGGTGATTTAAAATTGATTAAAGGGGCAAAAGGTTGAAAAAGTAATATTTTCAGGTGAGATATAATTGATATTTTGGAGTATAGATTGTTAATTAGGGACTGTGATTAACTAGAATGACATATAAGTTGATTTATAATGATAAAGTGATAAGATGGGAATTTTAGCGGGGGGATCGGTTTGGTTGTGTCGAGGGATTATAATTCGATAGTTTACCGAGTCATGTTAGACAGTTTAGAAATCATTCGATTAGAGTTGGTAATGTTTATTCTAGAAACTGTAATTCTTTGGTATTAGTTCACATTATACTTTAAGGTGTTATTAGGCCTTGACCGCGGGAAGAGGCGCGTTAAACGATCGCGTCCTTCACGAGGACTTTTGTGTAGTAAGAGGTGAGTACTTATCTCGGGTATTCTTTGCGTGCCCCCCCACTTTTAAATTGTGTGAGCGTGTTATTGTGAATGCGATTATGTGAGAATGATATACATGTAATTGTTGTATTATTATGTGTGATTCATTTTGTGTGAGCCATGATATGATTATGTGATTATATTAATGGCGTTGAAGATTGCTTGAGGTAAGTAATAGCTTGAACTCCCGACTTATATTTCGATTCCTGTGGCCTTATCGGCCTTTGTTGTATTCTGTGGCCTTATCGGCACTTATGTAGTGCGTGGCCTTGTCGGCGGTGTGTTTGACTTATGATTGTGAGATGTTTTAGGCGTATTGCTTGGATATTGTTTGGGAGTAGTGGTGGTTATTGAAAGGTGATGGTTAGAGTTATGTATGTGAGGTGACTTGAGTATTAGGATATGACCACATAATTGGGATGGTTATGGGTTAGGTAGCTCTTTAAGAGCGTTGTGTGTCTTATACGTCGGTATAGGCGTTATTAATATCGACTTTATACGTCGGTATAAGGCGTTGTGTATCGACTTTATATGTCGGTATAGGCGTTGTGTATCGAACATATACGTCGGTATAAGGCGTTGTGTATCGACTTTATCTACTTCGGTATAAGAGCGTTGTTTATCAGCTTTATACTTCGGTATAAGAGCGTTGTTTATCAGCTTTATACTTCGGTATAAGAGCGTTGTAGATTGACGGGTTGAGCTTATGTGCATCAGGGATTAGAATCCGGATGGTATCTAGTTGATGAGTGATTGATGACTAGAATATAGTTTTGTTGGGTCTCTGTGATTGTAATTTCCTTGTGGTTTGGCGTGATTTTTTATTCGAGTGGAGTTGTATTCATTATTAGGACCTATATTCTATGTTATGCCCAATGTAATGTATGAAATTTTCTTTGTAAGTATAAATATGGCATGTTAGGTAGTCTGGGTTATATATCTATATATGCAGCATTGACTCCTATGTTAATTTGTTTATTAATAGGCGTGGCGTATGGTTTTAAGTTTCACCCGGTGTTAAGTTTCACTAAGCTTCGCGGCTTACACCCCTTTTCGTTTTTGGTAGCATTCATTTGTGCGGGTTGTGAGGCAATTTGGTTGAGCAGTTTGTTGGAGGATTGTTCAGTGGCTAGGTGGCGGCCGGGTGGCTGAGGATCCTCACAGTCTGATTTTGTTGTGTCTTCAACTGTTTTGATTGTTGTACATATTTTTAAACTTTAGCCTTGTCGTGATTGTCATTTTGTATTCTAGAATGCGAGTACTTACTCTTTTGTAGCCTTGCCGGCATTACTGGTTATTTGGGAGATGTGTATATATATGGAGTTGGTTGGTTAGATATCACCTGATGGATTGTAAAGTTTTTTAAAGCTGTGATTATTTTGGAAATATTTATATGTAATCTTATTTTTGAAGGAAAGCAGTAGTTTTAAATGAGTCGTCCATCGGTTTGGTGATTACGTGTTCAGTTATAATGACTGCCGGCTTTCAGGCTGACGATCACAGGCGGTCGTTAATTTTGGTAATGGAAAGGTTCGGTGCTTGGGTTATACACATTGTGATTGTGTGTCGACTTGTTTCATGAGTCGTTGTAGTGGTGTCTTTTTGTAAAAGTCGGAGGAGGCCGGTGGTAGGTATAGGCTGTTGATAAGTGCAGCGTGGACCAGCGAGATGCAGAGTGCATTCTTACGGCCGGGTTTAATGTACACCTCGTAGGGAGAATGTGAATGCTCGGGTGGCCGGCGGCCCAGTCGAATTCGAGCAAGTTGTTTGACCGGTTTAGAAGAGAGGATCCTCGAAGTTTTCGGGAGGTTCGCCCAGGCATTATTAGGGAGTTCATCCGAGGATATGAAGTCCATTTTGAGCCTATAAGAATTGTGGGTGAGATGAGTGAAGTTTGCGACTTATCGACGAGGGTCCCCGCAGTGGTGGGAGAACCGAGTCGTCCACGGCGTGAGAGGGAGATCTATGTGTCCGAGGGGCGGTTTGTTGAGGCTCTTCGGGAGAGATGCTGTGCTTTGAGACCCAGCATGTGGCGGCTTTGGAGAGGAGCTTATTTCAACGACTCGGGGCCAGTGCGGTGAGGAGTATGAGAAAGCAGTTCGGCCCGAGATGTGCGGACTACTTCACGATGCCTATCGGTAGAGGCAAAGAAGATCACAAGGTTCGGGGATGGGTTGAGTGCGTCACGAGATATCCTTGACGACTTCGGCGAGTTTCCGTCTTTGTGAAGAATGCGGCCTTAAAGATGGAAATGGAGTTAGGCTGAGCGGGCGAGTGGATCGAAAAAGAGGTCGACCCCGAGGCTTTCGATGCAAATCAGGCCTGCTCTGATTCTAGAGTTCGGAGGGCAACGGACCCGGTAGTAGTCACAGACGAGTTACTTTAGTGTGTCGGCGATTCGCCCAAGCTATTCTGAGCTCCTTACGCACGGGGAGTACTGCGAGATCCAGTGGCTTTGAGTGGGCTTCGGGGGGTTGGAAGGGTAATCCATTTGTTTCCGATGTGGCCCGGTTGGGCACGAAGCGGATGCAGGGAGAGGGTGATATTATGTTATAAATTTGCCCGGCGGCAGGCGCTGGCGGTTGCTTGATTTTTCGAGGATGGGAATCTTTGGAACTTTTGCACCAGTTCAGCCTGCCAGAGGCGGTTATCAGGGGACCAGAGTTGGACTTGTTGGAAACCGTGGAGACCAGGGCCGAGGAGTTGGAGGCTCTCAAGGGAGGTACCAGGCCGGGGGTGGGGCCGGACGGGGCCGGATTAATGCCGTGACCCGGCCCGAGTGCGTGACCCTCGAGTTCGGCGGGTACTTTACTTTAAATGTGATTATGTGGGTGGGAATACTTTTATACTGGTGCTACACTCCAATTAATTTCGGAGTTTTGTGGAAGCATTCTGCTCTACGTATGTAGAGAGTCTACGCTTGTTCCACTTTTATTACGTTTCCAGTTGGGAGGTCAATTGAGGTTAGACATTTATATATAGGGATTGCCCTTGAATGTGAGCGACCCGTTGTTGAGTGGTAGACCTACCTCCGTTTGGTGATAGGTTTGATCTTATCTTTGAGTAGCCGTTGGTTGGGGAAACATCACACTAGGATTGATCGATAGCCATAAAGATGTTACTTTTGTGGGCCGGGTGGAGCTAGAACCTTTGTTGTGGGAGATAGGAAGATTTTGCGGAGTCGGATATTACTTGACACTTGGGGCTAGGAATTGATGATGGCGAGGTTATGTTAGTTTTTGGGTATGCGGTCGATTTGGAGAGAGAAGAGTAGATTAGGGGATGTCTAATTATTTGAGTAGGTTGGTGTTTTTTTCTGGGGAGTGCGTGTTTACCGCTTGACGAGGAAAGAAGTAGAGATTACGAGGATAGAATGGCTCACAGCGAGTTGGAGTAGACTAGAACCTTTATTTGGGATATGTTGTGTATATATGGAGTTGGTTGGTTAGATATCACGATGGATTGTAAATTTTTAAGCGTGATTATTTTGGAAATATCATATGTAATCGATTTTTGAAGGAAGCAGTAGTTTTAAGGCGGAGTCGTCCGTCGGTTTGGTGATTACGGTGTTCGGATTATAATGACTCTCGCCTCGGGCGCCGACACAGGGGCGAATAGATTACAAAATAATAATTTTATCATGATTAATTTTATGCTAATAAGTACCATAATGAATGTTAAATTAATTAAGTATATTAAGTATATTGAATACTTATGTCGAATATTAATAACAAAAATCGGAATCATGACTTCATGTAACATGTGTTCACACATTTTAATTGGGCATGTGGGGTGCTATGCTGTGTGGTATATTGAGCGCTACTCCGTGTGTTCAATGTCGTTATCGGCGTGTGTGTTGTGTGTGGTCGATTGAAACGTGTTTAGTTGTACAATAATCAACCGACCCCATGTGCTAGATATCATATCAGCTTCTGGCTATTCTTAACAAGTATGATTTATTTTGATCGAACTCATAAAGAAAATTATTGAAAAATAATTTGATACATTTGTAGTACTACTTTGTGGGTTAGCTAAGATAAGCGAGTTTAGCGTGTATTAATTCGTGACTTTAACGGTTGTGTGTCAGTATGAGATTTACTCAAATGGTAAATACAAGCAGAGAGATGAAAAGAAAAATTAATCCAAAAGTAAACATCAACAAAAATTATAATAATAATAAGTTTAACATGATTAAGATGAAAGATAAACATTTAACAATTTTAAAATTAATATCATAATTTAAAATTCATTTTAATCTTATTATATCTAAAATTATTTTAATTCAACTATAGCGAACAAGGTAAAAATTATTATTTTAAACTATTTAATTGTTAATCTTTTTAATTTTTTTTAATAACATGGTAAAATTTATAACATTCTTATTATCCATATCCGCGTACATAGCGCGTGGTCATTTGAAGTTCATGGGTCCGCAGCTTCCAGTTAACCATTCGGCGTACAACTATGCGTTCGTTAGTTTAGCCGAGCCCATGTTCCATAAATTTGATAATTGTATCGGTTTTTAGTATATTACCGGTAACATAGAATATTTTTCGTTGTGCTTTTTGAGCCGCAGCGTTCCATGCGATCAATAAGGATAAAATTGGAAGAATTTGTTGCCTTGAAATTTTTGCCTTGGAAATAGGCTTTACCAACTAGTATCTATCATAACACTTTGCATAAGAAAATGAAAAATATATTTTTTTATTGAGAATCATGTCTCGTATAGTGATTCATAACTTTCCAGAATGTATTAATAAGATCGTGAAATTTATTAAATACATAATGTTGATTTTAATATGAAATATGAATGTCATGGACTAGTGTCTAATAATATGTTAGATACTACACACTAATATATGACGCATACATGTTCAATAAAATTTAGAGATTATACTAAAAAGAATTCTTTGAAAGATACTCGGTATTAGCCAAATCTCCCAAATAAATTGTAATGATAAAAGAACTGTATTTTATTTCATATTTGATGTCCATAATCTTAAATAATGGTGGACCACTGACAGAAGTTTCTACAATAATCATCGTATGATCAGTTAATAAAAGACTACTAAAGAAAAAGAAGTTTCTACAATAATCATGCATCTACATCTGTCACAGGAGTGGATGTTTCTATCTGTTGAGTAATAAAAATTAACTCTTACTAGATACATAATACTACACTTAAGAAGTTAAGATTCCTTGATTAGCTTGCAAAATCATTAAGTAGTATATATTTGTTCTAGTGTAGTCGTTGCTTCACATGGCATGAGGAGTTGAGGACACAGTGTCCAAAATTCTTCGGAGAAGATTCTTCCGATGTTTCCATACGCATTATTACAAATATATAGTATAGTAAAGCAATATAATAGGAGTAACATTAATAATAATAATAATAATGATGCTTAATTTTGTACAACCCTCAAACTGTTGAACTTTTCAATTTATCCTCTGAAGTAAACTATGCGTTTAAATTTATCCCCTGGAGTCACTTTAAAAATTAAAGTGAACAGATTTCTATATGTCAGTCAGAAAAGTTGTGATCAAAATGTTTGGTACACTGAATCTCAGCCTTGACCTTGGATCCCTCTTGGAGAATTATTAGCAATAGGAGGAATTTGTTTATTCTTGTAATCTTGTTAATCTTCATCCAAATATAAACCGAGTGGAGTAGATTATAATGCTTCTAGTGGTAAGATAGTCCATGTTCATTCTCCAAATTGAAATCACTAGATCAAAATACTTGTTGATCATATAGCAAAAAGATTCATTGCACTAACAAAATCATATAACCATTAAATAACTAAGGATGGCAATCAATTAACCTGCGACAATCCAATCAATACGACCTCCAAGACGCTATAATATACGATACAAGGAGACGAATGATTTGACTAGTAGCATAAAAAAACAGTTGTTCAGGTCAGGCAAAATATAGGGCCCAGGCCGGCAATGAAGTCTGAGTGTCACATGTAAACTGTACGAATCAAGTAGCAAAATATAAGCTATATAGCAGCTTCTACATCAAACTGTATAGAGATAATGGTTCCAGGCCATATGGAAAGAAAAAAAAAATATGTCCCAGGCACACCCTACACAACCTTTATTGCAGCTGCATAGCAGCATTTACATTGAACTGTATAGAGATAATGGTTCCAGGGCGTATGAAGGAAAAAAAATCTCTCGAGCACACCCAACACGACCTTTATTGCTCGGAGTTGTGTAGATATCTGGCGTATGACCGCTTGGCTACCCATTATAATGTTGCAACAGGAATATAAATATAATGACATGATAAAATCTAATACAATTGGGGGAATAATGTTGTATAAATAGCTGAGATAAATTAAAAAATGAATACGCACTGTCATGGACCCTGGACTTCTGGTTTTGAGCCACACATTCGGATATCCACATTAAGTTCCTGATTTCCTGCTCCCTCAATCTGATATAGGCAAAGAATACAGCGTAATGGAACTGCAACCATGAAACAAAATATATGTTCACTTGAGTTATATGGAAAAAGAAACAATCAAAAATAACACCATAAAAGAGGATCAAATGTATAATCTCACAAAACTAAAAACATATTTGGTGCGAGTCAGGATTGACAGGAAAGACAAATTTGAATCTCGATGGTGCTTGTATTTATTCATCTATTTATGTTCAATGGTATCCTTCCCTCCCCTTTTCCTCACACCCACAGGAGTTAAGAGAATTTCCATTTTTAATAAATATGACATGACTGCCAACCCCCTTCACTTGGAGAGAGAAAAAGGAGAGAGACTAATTTACAATCCTTCAGACAAACCTGTTGCTCATACGATAAGCACAGTCGTTTGACCTCTTCTTCATAAAAGGCCTTGTCAAGCATCTGACTCTCTCCATAGGATAACTTCGAAAATATGGACTGATAGGGAGGGTAGTTGTCCATCACACCACGCACCTAATATTCACATAAAGATCAAACACAATTACCTCATGATCATCAATTTGACATAACTGATCATATACCAGGAAACCTTGTCTGTATATAAAGCGAAGGGACTTAAGACACACCTGGTCTAGATCCTCACAGATAGCAAGTTCTTCATGGCCATAGGGATAACTAATCAACAAGTTCAGAAAATTAGTTCAGTAAAGAAGAAAATCAATCAGAATTGGAAAGTGAGTAACGTGACTCAGTTTAAATCAAGTAAGAGGATGGCAAAAAAATACTTACAGAAGACCAAAGTTGGAATATAATTTTCTACAGTCATCCCGAGTCAGTTCCGTGAAAATGCTGAAGATAGAAAACGAGCATGGAACGGTAATTCGATGAGTTTGGATAATCTCAAGTTACAATCCCTACAAGTCTCTCTAGTTCTCAAGCATTGAGATCTGAATTAGATCCATTGAATTGGAACATGGCAATAAAATATCAAGCTTCTACATTTTCTATGAAATTCGAGAGAATTAAAGGAATCATATTTGAGACGATCTTAACTCGCAATTCAATAGCCATTTCCAAACTTCCGAAGTACAGGGAGCAAAGAACATATTGAATCAGGGGCAAACCTGTTGATAGTTATATTAACTGCCCTTCGGTCAGCCTCAAAGGCAAGGAGTTCAGACATAATCTCAGCAGTGGCCCCTCCAAGTTTCTGTAAATTTTACATTAGGGTTGTGGATAGTAAATTCAGAAAATACAATATATAAACTTAAAGTTTCTACAACAGATATATTTTACCTGGAAAAAACGATAAAAGTCCTCTAAGTAAGCCTTGTAGAGAGTATTTCTCATAATCTCAATGTTCATGTTGTCTAAATCCTGAAATAAAAAGGTACGCAGCCATCCAGGAAAATAAGAACATGAAATTCTTAAAATGCAAGATATAATTAACAGATATTGCAAGCATAACATAATTTATTTACAAATGATGAAGAAACATCTGCAGACTTAAATATCAGATAATGTAACCACTAAAAAGGGATGGAATATAATATTGATCTCACTGTCAACTTCTTTGTGAAGTTGGCAAGATTAGTAGAGTAAACAGAACCTCATTGAAGCCTAATGGTATTCATGTTGCTTGGAAGCAACTGATTGTGAGACAATACTTAGAAACTGTTTACTAACAATCACCAACGCTGTTGACTCATGTTTGGATTTGGAATAAGAGATGTGGATCATGGAGAAAGAGAATCACATAAATATCAATTGATCCCTCTTACACAATTGAAATAATAAGCCTACTAGATATTTGTGAAGAGGGGAGTCAAATTCTTGCTAGTTCTGTAATTATAACCTTTTGAAGAAGATATATATATATATCAACTAAAATTATTCCATATAAAATAGTAACTTCAATTGAGTACTAAGTTGTCTATATTCCATCAACTAAAATTATTTGACTAGCCGCGTTCTGTTGTAGTGTAGTTAGACTTCACATAAATTTCAGTAAGTACTTGAATACATCTTACATTCTCACTATTGCCCGTTCTCTACTATCTATACTTTGCTAAGAAAGAAAAAAAAAAAAAGTTAGAGCTTCTGTGGAAACCTCCGGAGAGAAAAGAAGGAGAATATGTTAACCTAGAAGCCTAGAAAGTTATCCAGATGTTGACATCATTAAGAGATCCAGTAAGGAACCACAGAATGACAATGTATCTTAGGTCCGAAAAAATACAGTTATCAATTAGTAGAGTGGGCAGTGGCGGTAGTACAAGTATCAGTACCTCAAGTAGTAAAATAGGAAGTAAGGGGCAAAGGGGGTATCCACAAGCACCAGCGTGTAGAGCTCCCTCATATTCTGTGCAACAGCTAAAGTGGCAATACTGTTGGAAAACTATGTCAATTCATGACAACTTTCATCAGCCAAGGTAATAATTACAGCCATAGTACCAACGGATGGCATTTCTCAAGCAATTCTCCAGACATCCTCTTTCATGCAGAGTGCCAGTTACGATAAGACAACATTGTCAATCATATGACCATATCTGTACAATTCTGGAAAACATTACGAAGAAGAAATAACATATTATTGTTCCTGTTATGGGTGTGTCCGTTTAGTATCTCGGAAAAAAAGGTAGCACATTACTATCATTAATATACTAATCATAATTTCAAGATTGTCTATACAAACATATTTAATATTTTTGAAATGAAGAAACAAAAGCTGTGAAAAATTCAATTTTAATGCAGATTTGCATGACAGCGTATGTAAGTTATCAACATGAACAAATATAATGTTAAATGATCACACATATGTGATTTGAATCATAATTATAATAATTATAATGTTAACAATAAAGTATTGGTAGCTAAAGGTGCATTTTTATTCAAATAAATTTTTCGTTCCAACTAATCTATCAGTTTGTTAAATTTTAGCGCTCGAGAAAAAATAAATTCGAGCGATCTTTAGGAATAAGAATAATTTAAAAGTTACCATTTTGGAATAGGGGCCGTATTGGGTAGCGGAAAGGTGCATTTTGATGTCGTCAAGTGTCTCACATTGGCAAAGATTATTGTAATCAGCAGCAGTTAGTAGTCTGATCTATTTTTACTCTCGTCAGCCTCAGGTACCCTCCGTGTATGTTGAAACTCATCGCTTCGACATACATGCGAGGTAATTGTTGAGATTGTTCAGATCTTGATCACAAGGGAGTTTCGAAGAGAGGTGAGATTTTGGGGGGCAATGTTGTTTTTGTTTTTGAAAAGCGATGATGAAAGGCGAATCCATCTTTTGAAGAGGCGGTGCTTAACGATCAGCCTCGTTATCGGTTTTGAGGTCTTACTAGTAGTAATACTCTTGTACTCATTCTCGTAGAAAGGGGGATGAAATGACTATTTACTAACCTATTTGTAAGTAGTATTTGAGGAGGTTTATTTAAGTAAAATATTTATTTTAGTGATTTTAACAACTTGTTCCCGAGTATGGATATAGTTGGACTCATAAAAGAACCTTATGTGCACACGTGAAGAATATCTTTTTTTAGCTTGAGAAAACATAATTAAATTTTGTCATGTTTAACAAATCGTTACATCTTTCAATTGCATTCGCACAAGCGTCGGCCTCATCATTTTATTCAATCCGTTTCCATTAAAACTTTTTTCTTTTGACCCATCTTATTAATTCTATTGAATTGTGATTAGGTAAATCAATAACAATTTCTTTATTTGCAATTCTTATTTGTTAGTTGATGTTGATTGATCAATATTTGATTTTTCTTATATGAAGAAAAATTAGGATTGAGAATTAAGAATAATGCAAAACATTATCTACATTTTCCATTTATTATAGTTAAATGCGTTTAATTGTATTATCTTTATTCTTACGTCGTTTGGTGGGCATAATCATTTAGTAGCAACTAAAAGACCACGCTGACTGTGAGATACAGCTATCAGTTAGGCATAATTTCTCTCTTACGGATACCGCATCATCTTGTGATAAAAGTTGGTGTAAATGGTCCCCTATTTTATTTGACATATATATTAAAAATAAAAGCCCAGGCAACATCTTGTCGTGTGTCAGTGTTGAGAGTAAGCGAATGGGTATAGAGTATCTACTTTCAGCTCTGACTTTTAAGTGTCGGCATGAGATTACTTGTACATATCATGACACAATTTTGTCACGAATACATATCATATTGTGATAAAAGCGTTGGTGTATGTGGTCCTATTTTGTCTGCATGTATACTAAAAAATGATAATTGACAACATCTTGTCGTGTATCGGTGTTGATACATGAACTTGACCAAGGATCTCTTCCTTGCCCCGACTCCAATCCAAGAGTCCGATTTAGGAGGTTAAACAATTATTTAAGCATCATATTGAAAAGCATAAATACATTAGTGTATCTCACACCCCAGTTTAATACTAGTAAAATGTACATGCGTAATAAGTATTTATAATTCATACATTTAAATTGAGATAATAAATAAGGTAATTAACTATAAATGTAAATTTATAAATTATACTTTTGATTTATGTTATAATTTATTTTGTTCGTAGTTATATGTGTTGAAAATATGAGAATTAGATTTCATAAATATGCCCGTTGAGCAATTTGATTGTCTGGCCAGATTTCTTTACATTTAATTATATTCAAATAATATAAGTTTATATATATATTCGATTGTTCGACGATTGACATGTTAGGATTAACTTCAGCATTGACATTAGGGGTTATGATGCTTCAGAGTCATTCGCCATCTATATATTAATACTTGTTTGGATTGCGTAAATTAATATAGTACTCTTGTCAATCGAAGCTGAAAGTAACTGCTGACAACAAGATCAAACTATAATATAATTATAACTTAAGGTTAAAGAATTAGCTGAGGAAATATTGGGGCGAAATTCCAATTATGAAATTTCAACCCCAAAGTCGACAAAAATGGGATAGGGGATAGGGGTTCTAGAATATTCTTCTTAACCACCTAACATGCCTTGATTTTAGAAATAAGAAGTGGAAGGTTCTAGGGCATGCAGGACCGACGATCTAAGGGAAGGAGGAATTTGAAGAGTTTTGTGCTTCTCTTCAAAGCCTAAAAAAGTAAGACATTTGATGCCTATATAAAGTGTAATAATCCAGATTAACGTACTAATACTCATGTGAGTATCTTGGATTCTTCAGGTGGATTATTTGGGGGAATCAAAAATTTCGAAGTTGAATAGTGAAAATATAACGGATCGGTCGGTTGTTAGTACATTCGGTATTTAGAAGATTTTAAAGTTTATGTCGAATGGAAATGATATTATTTGGGTGGTGATATAATTTGAGTGTTGGGATGTTAATGTTTGGAAGTTGGTTGTCGAGATAAATTAAAGCGAGAAATATCGAGTGAATTTAAATCGGGTTTCACTGCTTGGCGCTATTGGGCCCAACCCACTTAATCAACCATCAAATAGGCCCCGACCCACAAAGCAAACTCATTTCCGCTTCTCCTCTACGCGCGAGCAACTTGGTGACCGCTTCCCAATTTTTTCGGTCTTAGCACAATTTTCTCGCCGAAATCTCGAAACTTTGGACCTCAAATTTTGAAGGCACCCTCGCGTCCTCTTCGTTTCAAGGTAAAAAAGGATCGATCTTGTTGAATATTTTGGGAGATCGCCCGGAGTTGACTTTTTAGTTGACTTTTGTAATTTGATTTTTTATTACTCAATCGATTCTTGGGTTCATAAATTAGTTATTCTTGAGTTGAAGTACGTGTTTGATGTGAATTTCGGACGTTTAGGGCCGTTGACTTTTTTGGAATTTTGGGTTGACTTCGGTTTTTATGAGATATTATTGAATACAATTATTGTTTTAGGCTTAGATTATAATATAAGAGTTGATGATAATCGTATTTGGGGTAGAAAGTGTTGTTATAGTTAGGTTGACTTTTCGAGTTGATTTTGGGTTGAATTTTTTCTAAAATGTGGTTGATAGTATAAAATATGTTATTGGAACTTTATTGTGATTGTTTTGAGGTGAAATTATGAATTATAAGTTGTTGGAGGAATATATGTTGAAGTGGTTTATTAGATTTTGAGTAGTAAACGGGCAGGATTTGAGTGGATTTGAAATGGGTTTGATTAGTTGGAAAGGATTGATATATTGAAGTTAGTGGAAATTGGTTGAAAATGTTAGTATTTTGGTTAAGGTGTTGACCGATTATGGGATTCGATCGGGATAGTTAGAAATTAGGTCATTTTTAATGCTCATTGAAACATAATTAGCAATCTATATTAGTTGTTAATTTGTAACTAAAATGTGTTGAAAAGTCGAGAGAATTTAATTTTAGATAAGGGTTAAAATTATTTGCGGTAATAATTGTTATTTGGTGTTTTGATTAGGCGGAGCATTGAGGAAAGAGCACCCGATCGATTAGACGGAGCGTTTCCTTATTTCTAACAATGTAGTACTTATCTCGAGTACGCTACTAGTACTTACTTTAAATTGTGTGAACATGACATTGTGGTATGATTATGTGAGAATGGTATACGTGTAATTGTTGGATGATTATGTGTGATTCATTTGTGTGAGCCATGTTATGATTATGCGATTGTATTTCTGTGGCGTTGAAGATTGCTTGAGGTAAGTACTAGCTTAAACTCCCAACTTATGTTCTTGTGTTCTGTGGCCTTGTCGGCATTTCTGATTCTGTGGCCCTTGTCGTGATGTTGTATTTACGTGGCCTTGTAGGAACTTTTGGTATTTTTGTGGCCTTGTAAACTTCACGTATTTATAATGGTCATGACACTTTTAATTAACTACGTGGCCTTGTCGGTGGTTGTGAGTGATTTATGATTGTGAGATGTTTAGCTGTGTGCTTGGAGATTGTTTGGGAGTAGAGTAGTTGGTTATTGAGAGGTGTTGGATGGGTTATGCGTCCTTTTGAGGTGACTTGAGTGTTAGGATATGACCCTATAGTTGAGATGATAGGGGTTAGGTGGCTCTCCTTCCTTACTTGAGGATATATGGCTATGGCTTTATACTTTGTGTATAAGTGCGGTTTGCCTTATACTTCTTGTATAAGTGCGGTGTGCACTTATACTTAGTGTATAAGTCTTGGTGTGCATACTTGAGTGTATAAGTGCGGTTTCCTTATCTTTAGTGTATAAGTGCGGCGTGCCTTATACTTAGTGTATAAGTGCGGTGTGTGCTTATACTTAATTAATATAAGTGCGGTATGCCTTATACTTAGTGTATAAGTGCGGTTTGCCTTATACTTAGTGTATAAGTGCGGTTGGCCTTATACTTTGTGTATAAGTGCGGTTTGGCCTTATACTTCGGTATAAGTGCGGTGTGATTATCGATTAGTCCGTTCACAGGGTAAGACGGATTGAGCATATCGCATTAGGAGTTAGTATAGTTGTGGGGATATGAGAAATAGATGGTTAGAGGACTAGAGTTATAGTACCGTTTAAATTCTCTTGAGTTCTTTCTAGGTGATTGTGCTTTACTAAAACTTTCTATTATATCTCGCATTATGTTATGTCGAGAATTTCTTTGGAATTATGTTGTATGACACTTATTAAGTACGGGACATATATATATATGTCTTATTCATATTTGACATGTTGTTTAAATTTTCTATGGTGTTGTATGATCGTTTTTGCCAAACTTTTGTTTATTGGTTATATGAATGTTGTCTTGATTATATTATATGTTGCACTTGATGAAATTATGTCAATTAGGTTTCGGTTGATTATTGATAAAATTATCGTAAGTTTTTTCTTGTGGGTCTAAGTTGGTATTAATGCGTTATATACATCCTTTAAGGTTAAAAGTTGAGTTGGTTAATGGTTGAGATAACTTTTGAATGAGCGTTAGGTATAAAATCATAGACGAGGTTCGTACTAATCTATAAATGATGTTGATGATATTATATATATATATAGTGGGAAGTTGGATTCAAGCGTGTTAGTATTTAGGTTATAATCCCAACCCGGCATTGATACCGTTAAAGGTGAATAAGTTCCGTAAACTAAATGAAGAATTTGGGAGATAATTCCATTACTTAAGTTATATTGATTTAAGATATCGTTGCTCGGTGTATTAAGATAATAAGCGATTTAGAGGTTCTTATAGATAAACATTTAGACGTCATAGGAGGTGTACGACTATAATTGGGAGTAGCACTTTAAGGTGAACTAAAGATAAGTGGTTGAGTTGTGTATGCTTGAATTATGAGATGTTGAGATATATGTTGAGAGTTATGGTATGTTTGAGTGGTATATTATATTGGGGAATTGCTTCTTACTTGGAAAAGATAACCAATAGAGAGATAACTCTTGTGAGTAAGTTGTTGGCGTGTGGGTTGCCGGTGTTAGTTGGAAAGCCCATTAAGAAATATTTATATTATGGTGAGTAGCATATAAAATATAACTCTTGAGGTATATAGTCTTTTAAATTGGTAAGGGTCTTGACTTATCCTTGATTAAATGAGTGGCAAGTTAACTTTTGTGATATTTGTATTCACTCGGCTTTTTAATAACTCAAATTTCCACATGGGCGGGCGTTTTATACCTAGGTTGTTGGGATGACCGAGATCACGATGGCAGAAATGGCTAGCGTACCAGCGGAGGTGGCGATGGCGCCTTGAGAAGACCTCAGCAGTCATGCTTTTATATTCTTTGGAGTTTTTTGTTGTACATAACAATTATTGTTGTAAAACAAATTGTTTGATGTTGTATTTATGTTATGTAATACACGAAAAAAAAAAAAAATTTAAATTTCGATTCGGTGGGACCGGTGATATTTTAAATAATCTCGATGATAAGCGGAATTACATTTATAATTTAGTAGTTTTTGCCATGGATGCGATAGCGGAGAATGCTTAGAAACGAGCAGGGACTCGGTTTTTAAATATCTCCCCAGTCGTCTTTATCTTGTCGTACGTTATCGAACAACCATCGTCATCTTTTTTCATGCTATGGCGAAATATTCGCCTCACGCTTAAAAATTTCATTTTCCATTTCTCTTGGAATTGTCGCTCAGCTTCCAGATCGTACGTAGAATATTGTTCTCCCGTCGTTCTCTTCGAGTTAAGGTAAGAAATTTCAAGTCTTCGAGATATTTCTTGGGTTTTGACATAGTTGACTTTTAGTTGACTTTTCCATAGTGAATTTTATGATAAATCTTAGTTGGTTATGGGTTACGTAGCGTATTTGAGTGATAGTCGTGATTTAGAATCGTTTGAGAGGGCGTTATGGTCGAGTTGACTTTTAGGTTTTCGGTTGAGCTTTTTATGTGGATATTTTTATAAGACTTTAAATGTGTAGCTATATTGGGACACTTATTATAGTTGTTATGATGTTAAATTGGTGATTTAAAATTGATTAAAGGGTGTTATGTTGAAAAAATTATGTAAATTCAAGTTGAGTTATAATTGATATTTGAATTATAGATTGTTAGTATGGACTTGATGATTGAAGTTAAGAATAACTTATAAGTCGATTTGTAATGAGAAAGTGATAAGATGGAATTTAGCGGGGAGTCGATTAGGTTGTCCGATGGGATTATAATTCGATAGTTTATCCGTCATGTTAGGCCCCATTTGAGAGATAGTTCCCCAGAGTTGGTTATGTATCTTAGAGCGCCCGGTATAGTAGTAGATGCTTGATTATACTTCTTTGGGTGTTGTTTAGGCATTGATCGTGGAAAAGAGCGATTCGCTTGATTGTTTTTAGCGAAGGACTGCGGTATGACTCTCTTTTGATAAGCTTTCTTTGTGCGTTGTGGGTGTATTTTATCTTCACCCAGGTATAGCGTGCGGTTGGCTTATACTTAGATATAGGCGGTATGACTCTCTTTTTGATCGCTTTGGCGTGCGTTGTCGGTGTGGCCACATACTACGGTATAGCATGGGTTTTGGCCTTATGCTTCGGTATAAGGATGATTTATGAATCTTTTGATCACTTTCTTTGTGTGCATTGTCGGTGTGGCCCTATACTCACAATTTATATAGGTTTGGCCTTATACTTCGATTATACAAGAGCGGTATGACTACTCTTGATCGGCTTTCTTTGTGTGCATTGTCGGTGTGTGCTAATACTACGGTATAGCGTGCGGTTTGGCCTTATGCTTGATTATAAGAGCGGTATGAGTCTTTTGATCACTTTCTTTACATTATTACGTGTCGATGTGGCCTATGCTACGGTATAGATGCGGTGTGCACTTATACTTAGTGTATAAGAGCGGTGTGCACTATACTTAGTGTATAAGAGTGGTGTGCACTTATACTTAGTGTATAAGGCGGTGTGCCTTGTACTTGTATTAGTGCGATGTGCGTTATGCTGTGTATAAGTGCTTGATTGTGCGCTTATACTTTGTGTACTTATAAGTCTTGATTTTTTGGCCTTATCTTTGCGGTATAAGTCTTGAGTGATTGTTGATTAGTCCATTCATAGCGGGTAGACGGATTGGTATATGCGAATTAGAGGATGGTAAGCGGGGTATGGGGATATGAGGAATAGGAGGTTTGATGACTAAGAGTTTTTAATTAGTTGTTAGCAGGTCTATTGATTTCTTTAAAATTATGTGCTAGCAGACCTTACATTATATCTTATGTATTATGCGAGAGATTTCCTGAATTATGTTGCCTGACCTTTTTAGGTGATCTGGATACATGTATTTTATTCATATTTGACTATTATATTATTGATTGACTAGATTCAGGTATGAGTAAGTTCACTTTACTGAGTTAAGTTTCGCTAAGCCTCGCGGCTTACGCCCCGCACCCCGCGTTGGGCGGCATTTCATTTGTGCCGGGTTGTGAGCGGTCGGTTGAGCCAAGCATTTGAAGTTTTGTTCCAGTGGCTAGGTGGCTTGTCCGGGTGGCGGAAGGATCCTGTGATGCGATTTTGATGTGTTGTCAAGCTGTTTTGATTGTTGTATTTTCCTTTTTGAAACTTTAGCAATAAATTTGTCGTTTATATTCGGGATACGATGCGTATCATCTGACATAGCACTTGCCGGCATTACTTTATTTTTGGGATATGTTGTATATATATATGGGTTTGTCGTTTCGATGTCGGTGATGGATTATAAATTTTAAAAGCATTTTGATTTGGGAAACTTAATTGTGATCGCGTTTTGGATGAAGCGAATTGTATTTTAAAGCGAATTAGATCCGTCGGTTTGAGTGACTACGGTGTTCGGATTTTTAATGACTCTGTACTCGGGCGGCGGCTTGCAGGCGGGTCGTTACATATTATTACTTTTCGGTGGTTGTGGTGTTGGTTAGTTCGCTTGATGGGCCGAGTTGTATTATTTTATTATCCGCGTTAAATGAAGTCATTTTTTTCGTTGTCCATCGTTGGTATTTCTGTTTGTCGGGTTGATAGCGGTCCCAACCTCGGGGGTCCTCACAGGGGCGGAGTCGTTACATAAGTCACTTTTTGAGATGAAGACTTGCTTTCATTCATTATTCATCTTTTGAGAAAAAGATAGAAAGCAAAACCTCTACTCCCGCCCCTATAGCCTTCGACTATAATGGAGAAGAAAAACCACTTTCTTTTTTCTTTTCCTCCTACGATTTCCGCTTGTCCTTTAAAGTGTTCTAGTAAAACCGATGGAAGGGTTTGATCAATCGTTGGTGTGAACTATTCTTAGAAACAACCTACATTGATTGGCTTCTCGGTCATATTTTCTTTGCAACTACAAGGTCTAAGGTACATAATCTCTTATTGAATTTTTTTTTATAATCTCGTAGAGTTCTGTGTCGGTTCACGTAATTGTTATTTTTAATCATTAAAACCCAACTTGATGATCCTTAAAAATTTTTAATAATATAATTTTAATAATAGATTTAAAAGTTTTGTTGCGAACTACTCTTCATTTTTCAAGGTTTAATAAAAAGAATCACATTTATTTTATTTATTGTTAGAAAATATATCGACTACCGATTCATTAGTAGTCTAGAGTATTCATAGTTCTCTTTGTTCAATCTTATTTTTCTATTCATTTTAACATGTTTTAATTGATGATTCTGCAATATTTCCTAGCGAATAATAGCAGAGAAGCTTTTTTATGAAATTACCGATTTTAGTCACTTAAGCTGAGATGCGCATTAGATGTCGCATTGAATGTGAAATGTTAAAATGAATTATATTAAAAATCGAAATAAAAGATGATATCTATTTTAGAAATATATCTGTACAATAAATTTCTTAATAAAAAATTAAACCTCAATAGTGTATGTGATTAATACTGAAACAAGTTTTAAGTATAAATTCCGGTTCTAATGGAAATAAAAACACCAATTTTGTAAGTGTATGTGTATTATATTCAATGTCAAGTTCAAGTATAAATTTCGATTCTGCTATTAAACACATTAAATGAAATGCTATTACACACATTAAATGAAACGACATGTTTCAATCGAGTCTAGTTGAATATTTAGCATGGGCGTCCAACCCTGCAACGACCAAGAGCTCCAGAAAACATAGTCATTTCAGTAACCATATGTGCTGGTGCATGTTGGATCATCCCATAGTTATATTGAGTTAAATCTGGATGTTGATTTCCAGACGTTGTAAAGAATGCACCTCTCCTGAACTCATCATCAACTGAACTCCATGTCCAACTTTTCCAATTTTCATTCATGGAAGCCCTATGTGTAACCTCCCTTGTCTCTTCATGAGCATTTTGAGCAGTGAACCTATTACCTTCACTCAATATTTGGGCTCCTGAACTACCACCAATTGCATACATTTCCCAATGTGTGTAGTCATTGTTTACTAAATTGAAGAATCCCAATCTGCATCTGGGCATCCTTTGTACTAATCTCTTACCGAAATGAGTGTATGCAACTGTAACTTTCATGCCCTTGTCAGGCATATAATTGTCATTGGCACCAAATAGCAAGACCTGAAATTATACATACATATATTTCAGTTATCATCATATCCCGATTATATATGCAGGGACAAAGACATAATGTTTGTATGACAGGCGCTATATATATCCAAATGGTTTGAATAGTCTGCTATAATTATATGATACTCTATTACATTTACTTAATAAGGTAATTGTCGATTTACTCTCAAATAGTAGATCCAAGTTATCAATTGAATAGTTCAAAAGTTGCAAATTGATTCTCGAAATTAGCATAAAATTGCAAATCGATCCATTCAATGAAAAAATGGGTATATATATATTGAGGGAGTATATATGTACATATGAAACTGAAATTAATTTATTACCTTGTTGTGGTCGGTGAAATGGCAATTAGAAATGGTAACATTGGTGGAACCTTGAACAACATCAATGAGACCATCAACAGCCTTTGACATAGAGAGATGATCAAGCCATATGTTACTTGACCCAAAAACAACGATACCATCTCCATCAGTTCTCATCCTTAATCCCTTGTGTGTAGTAGAATCTCTTATTGTTCCACCATTTGTAGATATGATATCATGAATGTAAAGTGAATGAATAATAACATTATTCACATTTTGTATAGTGAAACCAGCACCACCACTAATTCTAACTTTGAAACCACGTCCATCAATTGTCTTGAAACTTTGGATTATCAACTCTTGTTTCAAAGTGATTACCATACTTCTAGCGAACACAATCCACAATGGTTCTGGTTGGATCACACCCCACCTAAACAATAATAGTGAAAGAGGTAGACGTTTTCAATAAATAATTTAAATTTTTACTACATTAATATAAAAGTTGAGATCGCCACCCCATCTTTATAATGATCACATTACAATAGTTTCAGATCATCAACCTTTTTACATTTTGATTTTATTAATTGTACATCATATTTTATGCACATTATGAGATAATTATGATATAACCGTATAATTTGTAATTATACAAATATATATATATATATATATATATAACGAGGCTTATAATTAGAGGGAGACACAAAAAGAGATGGATAATCTAGATTGCATTATTAATGAGGAACATAAGAGCAAAGTTGATCTCATATGTAATTTGACTTTAAAATTGGAAAAGATTCAACAATTTTGAGATGGGCTTTTAAAGTAAAGAGGTTTGAGGCAGATCAAGTCCCTTTTTTAATTTATTCAATGAGATTCACTCTCCTTTCAATGCCTTATTATGGTATGGTAAATTTGGCTGAATTTAGAAAAGGGTAAAATATAAAAATTGATTTAGAAAATGGTAAGCGAGGTGATTTGTGACCCACTCTATTATTTTAAGTGTCCTATTATTGGTCATTATGCAAAGCAATAGGTAAGGTAGATATCAGAAAAACAATTTTTTCTATGTCTTTGCACCTGAGGGTTCCTGGCCTTGGATCTACAACATCATCATCTGATGGATCGGTGACAACATAAAATCTTCCTCCTTTGCCACCAATGGCGTCTCTACCAAAACCCAATGCACAATCTGCTAGTCTTTGACGGTCTTCTGCCCAATTTGGGTCACATCTCCAACATCTATCAATTGGGTTGGTTGCTTTGCATGGTCCTCTGTAGGGGGCCCTCCTGAGAATCCTTCTTGTGCCATTGAACACAGATTTCACTTCATCTTTCACACCATTGAAATCCTCGGAGACTTCACCTTTTGCCTCACCATACAAACTAACCATTCATCATGATTAGCATAAAATGTTATAATAATCATCTCCATGCATGGTAATGAAAGATAAAAACATAATTGGATTGGTCTCGTATATTTTCATCAAATCATTTTAATTAATGTTTTCGTTTTCAAGATAAAATTAAATCTTGGCTATGAATAATTATGAATAATAACATTGACATATATATATATATATAGCAACTTTCGATACGTTTTCGAAATTATTTCCAATATATTGCCGGTTCGTAATATATATATATAATTAAATATGTATTCATAATTAAACTTTGTTTCAAAAAGTAAAAATGGCAATCAAAATGAATTGAATGAAATTAGTCAATGCTTTAAATATTCAATTATTAGCATTTAGTCATTTTTTTTCTTTCAAATAAATTCTTTTATCATAACAAATTACAAATTATGCAGCTCTTACGCACTTTTCGAAATTTTCAACAAGGTCTGCCTGAATGGCGGGTGAGATGACGACAAATATCAAGAAAGCAAGGAGGAATGAAACCAAATATGGCTTCATTATCGTAGCCATCATCAATTGATGATGATACTTTTGAAGGTAATAACTGAAATTTTCTTGAAGAGGATCAGAAAGTAATACTTCGATCCTCAAAACATAGACGAAGTTTTTTGAATCATGTATAGATAGTTTATATACTTATTATCGAAACCCCTAATTTAAACTTAGTGGTATCTAATTAATTAAGGGAGAAAAATTACGAATTACCATTGAATTCTCTATTCCATGTTGGTGGCTTATGTTGACCATCCACATACAAGAATTATGTAAATGATGAGTCAAATCATAGCTAGAGAAGGTAAAAAAATATCAGAGAAATTATTTTACCATCACCACATAAAAGCATTTGTCCTTGGACATCTTATATTCATAAGTCAATGATTCACCTTGTTTTAAGGAAGACTACTAATAAGAAAATATGAAGGCTTTTTCAACAACAATCTTAACCTACTTTCTCGTCTTTAAATGAATTATGTTTTAACTTAATTCACACAAATTAAAATGAATGTTTTTTAACTTATTTATCCTTATACAACTTTTCCTTTATATCTAAGAGGTAATTAATGATGTCAATTAAAGCAAATAATAAGTGGAAAGTCATTGGCCGTTGGCCCCACATAAAAATAGAAAAAGAAAGAGTAGGAATGTAAAGGAAAAAAATATGAAAAAATTATCTCGAAAATGTAAAAAATCAATATTTTGATACAAGAACATTAGACTAAAACATCACTCATTTAGAGACCGAAAAAGTACTATATTACTAATAATCAATTTGATGAATTACTTGTACAGTGTTGTGTAAACTAAATTAAAGTATGTTGAATACGGACTACGGAGCATGTTACATGGAAACTAGCTAGTCCCTAAAAAATATGACTATCCGTAACTTAATAAGGGTGAAGTATGTGAGCTTGTAATGGCCAAGATCATGAAGTTTGATTTTTAAATGCAAATACTTTTACGTCGAGTCATCACCACATAGCTTGCCTAGTTTTTACATCGGCGGTTTTGCGGTATGCATTTCAGAATCACTTGACGTACACTTTCAATGAGTAGTGGCTACGGGTCCCAGATTAAAAAATTAGAAGCATGTTGACTTACATATATTAAATAATTACTCCATTAAAAGGAATCGGCTAAAATAGTATGTTAATCAGTTCATAACAAATGGATATTTAAGATATTTAGACATATGTGACTAAATCAAGTGTTTAAAAAAAAAACAGTTCGATTTAATCTGCATCATGAATAATATCGCGTAATTCTTGAAAATAATCATTGGACTACATGTACAATAATCATTGACTACATATATATTATCCCGTGACTAAGTAGATTGTTGATCTTACTATAAACAACATGACAATTGTCATTAGATTTTAATGTTTTCCTATCAAACAATTTTATTTATGACTTATTTGACACAATCGATACATGTTTCAATAATAATTATTGACTACATGTAAAATAAAAGACAAGGTATATATATAATATATATATATATATGTCTCTATTTGATCACTATGATGTTTCAAAAATTTATTTGATCATTTATATATGTTTAAAAATGTATTTTTTATACTACATCTTTTCCCTCCGTACTAACTTGAGCCAGTACTAGTTGTTACACTTCATTATTTGTAAACAAAGTATCCTGGGTATGTATGTTAGTTAGTTGTAACTCATTTGTACACTAACCTCGATGCGACGTCTTGATTATAACAAAGAGTGTCACAATTGTTAAGTGTATCTCTTAAATAATGATCCATGTTTTTTAATGTAATAATTTGTTTATATTAGGATAAACTAGGTAAATCTAGAGTTAAATTTTAAGTTAAAATTCGTGTTTAGGGTCACCATATTTTGTATTCATTTAGCGTGTGTCGAGGTTAAATGATTGATTCGATTGACGTGTTTTATTAATCTCCAATTGGATTCTGATAAGAGAGGTGAATAGTAGACATGTTAAGCGGACCCGAACTTTGTGAATGACCCCAGGCTTGTCATTAGCCCGGTTGAGTCAACAGGCCGCTAAGGCCTGAGCGAACTGATTATCCTTTGGTCCGATGGGTGGTGGCACCTAAAACTAAATTAAGTAATGGTTGTAGTGAGGTTTGAACTTGGTTTTTAAGGTGTAAGAATAAGCGACTGTCGTTGTGGTATGTTGATGATTTGTTAATATGTATATAATAATTGTCGTACACTTATTTAGTATTAAATAATATATATAAATAAAAAGCATAAGATATTATCAATATATTATTAATAAATAATAAAGAATATTTGTAGAAACTATTTAAATAAATAATTGAAATGATTACATATAAATCGTCAATGTTATTTAGTATTGCATAATAAACGGATAACAACATAAGATTACTTAATATATTATTCATTAAATAATGAGGTTATTTGGTGTCAAATAATATATTATTAAAAAAGAAAAATATTAAATCATAATATTGTAAAGTAATAAGATTATATTCTAATTTATTTAATTACTCTTGATAAAAGTTGTTTAATGTTGAATATTCTTTAATGTATATGGATAGAGCATGAGATATTTATATAGTATTGAATAATACATGAATAAAAGCATTAGATGCGTCAATATATTATTATTTAAATAATTAAATTTGTTTAGTGTTAAATAATATATTATTCTATATTGTGACAAACTATCTTTTAATTATATTATAAAAGTTGTTTAATGTTAAATATTAACAATTATTATTCTTTAAATAATAAAACTTATACTATAAAAGTTATTTATTTTTCAATAACATAGTATTGAAATAGAAATATTTATCATAATATTACAAAGTAATAAGAGTATATGTGAATTATTTTGATTATACTATAAAAGTTATTAATGTTAAAATAGAAATATTCATCATAATATGTGAATTTTTTTTATTACTCTTTAAATAATAAAAGTTGTCTAGTGTTAAAATTTTATTATTCTAAGTTGTAATTAGAAGTCACAAACCATTGAAATTTTTGCAAACTATTGAAATTGATTTCCCGAACCATGATTGTTTCAAACACTTGATTTTGTCATAAATGGCCCGCACTTGCTAGGATCAAGCAGGCTTTGGATCGCTTTTTGTGAAGTTTTTGTGAAAAGTGTGATGCTTGGTGCCATTTGACACTTAACAAGGGCATTATTATATAAAATAATTAAAACTTAATTTTTTTTTCTTGAAACCATTTCTAATTGTGTTAGTATCATTTTAACTTAGAATAATATATTAGTTAACTCTAAAAAAGTTTTATTATTTAAAGAATAATATATTAATGGCTCTCATACTTTTATTCATATATAATTTATACTAAATAACTTTTATTATTTACATAGACTTGAGTATGTAACTACTTTATCAACAGAATATAAATCAATAAATAGTCATGATTGTTTCAGTTATTTCTTGAATTTATTTTTAATTACTTCAAGACTTTATTATATAAAGAATACTATATTAATGCATTTGTAATTTTATCAATATCTTGTAAATAAAATTTAACATTAAACAACTTCTATTATATAATTAAAAGAATTTACATACAATGTAACAATAATATATTAATGCATTTAAGAAAATAATTTTTATTATTTAAAATATAATATATTAATTGCATGTTGTACTTTTGTCCATATAATATTAATATTTCGTATTAAATAACTTTCATAGTTTATAGTTTATTGATGCATGTGAGTACTTTAAAAATTATAATATGTTGTTAATAAAAGACTAACATGTTTTGATGATTTGTCTTTACACTTTCTATTCTAGAATTGAGTTGAATCACACTACAACTATATTATTTTTGAAATTAAAACTAAGCTCAATTTACCCAATTAGAATATAATTTTGACACGTATTTATCTTAGTTTTCATAATTTAAGTTGCAGTTAAGTTTGTGTAGATTTGATAGGTGAAGATTATGTACTACGATATGGATTCTCTAACCCGTATTATGCCTCTTATAATGTCCCTTAAATGTTATTGATTATTTTCATATATCAATTAACGACATGAATTGTATAGAAATTTCAATACTTTTCTTTTGCAAAATTAAAATGACAACAAAATTAATCAAATTATTAAATATGAACTACTTACTTTTCATTGGTTTATTATACAAATACCATTACATTATTTTTTCTCCAAACTTGTCATTCATTATGTTAATGTTATTGTATACTGATTAGCCCGATCGATATTATGCTTCCTCTTAATTAAACTTAGACCTAACCCTAATATAATATTATATATATGAGTGTTTGTCTCTTGTTGATCCACTAAATCTAGCACCACTTGAGGCTCGAGAGAAGAACATTACTTAACTGCTTGGTATCATATACTAGTATAGTCACATTAGGCTGCGTGTGTAGGTAAGTGTTATTTTGAGTTACCGAGTCTGTATGCGTGTGTATACATATTCGACTTTTGAATGAGGTATCATTTTACAGTGGATGTTCGGATCAACGATGAGATCTTGATTCTCCCCAACCCCGGTAAGCTATTGGAATGTAACCATCTTTATTGCGATGCAATCTGTGACTTTCGAATCATTTCATCAGTGTTGTATCGTGCCCAGTTCTTATTCCTGGCTTCTCAGATTGTAACTACACTTAGTTTCTATGTTCTGTAGTACTTTGTTGTGATGTTCTTGTTCCTTGAACAAGATGTTCACAACTTTTCTTATCAGTTTATCTTATCCCAACTGAGATCGACAATGCGTCTGCATTAGTTTGGATAGCCCGATAAACATGCTACTCTTTTATTACGCTGTACTCACTTTAGACAACTTTATGATGTGGGAGGAGAAAGTTGTTTACTTTGGAAAGATTCCTTCTTTAAGGTATTCAATTTGGATCTCGGTTAAATGCCTTATTAGCATAACTCAACTTGTTGAGTTCAATTAATTTGACCTCTATGAAACCTTAGAAAGATTCAAGCATTCCCCTTGATCCTTTTATAGAGAAACTCATACACAAACTGATCTAATAAGCTGGTTGTGTTATTCTATGTTATTATAATGTCTTTTAAATACTAATTCGCAAATGTTGGGTAGCTCCCACTGACGTTCTTGTCTAATACAAGAACTTAATTTTCATGAACTCAAAAGATTTGAACTTTTCATTAACTTATGTGTGCATCAACTGTTGTGGATCCGGATGATTTAAAATATTTGTGATTAATTCATAATTTCTTCAGTACAAGAATCACCTTGACTTGGATAAATTTTTTATTTATCAGTCTTGTACTGTAAACATGGACATTTCTATTTAATTAATCATTTGTATTGTGATAGTTATTTATTCCTTGATAAACTTGTTATCTTGAAGTAAATATGATGATTTCCAAATCTATATTTGGCATATTCAAACTATTTTCGGATCTCAGAATCATCGTCATTGTTGTTTATGGTTGTGTCCTTGAAAAGCATCACCTTTTGTTAGGATTACCATTGAAGCAACAACAAGTTCAGGTTCATCTTATTATATGTCAACTGTTTGACTTAGGCAAAAGTTTATAAGATTTCGAACCTGATTATTATGGAATAATTCCATATCACATCTTTATGTGATATCCTAGATGTTGATTAGTTGATTTACATGTATTTATCAGTGTGTGGGTTGGGTTGAGGTGGATATGTAATATGGTTCTATTAGATAAACCTAGTTCTATCTAACAAATTAGAGAATGTTAAATGTTCATTCAAGCCGACTCTCAATCATTGGAACTATTCAAATGTTGTTCATGTATTTCTAAAATACACTAGTAAATACATACTTTTGTATTTTACTAAATTATTATACTAGTAATGAGAGTGTTTGTATTCTCATAAACCTTGATTTATGATTCTCAACAAATATGTTATTTTTGACATTTAATTTTAAGTCTACGAAAGACTACGGGATTATGAATTTTAAGTATTGTTCACATTTTGATCATATCATTCAAAACATATGATTTCTAAAGATTCCGTCTGTACAATCTTTTGTTAATGTGATTATACTCTTATAATTCATATTGCGTTAGGAGATGAGATTTCAAGTTACTTTACTTGAATTCTTATGGGCATACATACTATGATAACTTCATGTTGGTCTAACTAACATAATAAAGGTATTATATCATTTGTAGCTTTTATGTAAGGATTAATAAATAACAAATTAAATTAATCTCAATGCATACAATAAAAACATCCATATTCATAAACATAAACGAAAATGTCATTCCAATTCAAATAGGATGATAACTAGATAATACGTGTAATAAACAATTGTCTAACTAAAATGATAAAAGTTGCTCCTTTGGTGTCGTCTCATATGACTTGGTGGTGTGCCAACTCAATGATCTTACTCTATTTTGCACATTTGAAGAAAAGTGTTAGTATAGATTAATATTAACAACATTATCGTATCCAGAAATCAGAAGTATCTCATGTCATAATATAGAAAGTACCTCTGAGCGGATTTGTGATAATGTAGCGTCTCAATCCAGTGAAAAAAAGTCCTTGTAGCACCTTCCTTGTTTTCTCACAGGAGCTCGTAAATATCCATCATTACGTGACTTAGATTTGCCCGTCTACTCTACTTTCTTTAACCTCAAGCGCCGGAGTAAAGTAGAATTTCTACATCCCTCTCGTATTTGTCATTTATGATGCTCATCGAAACAAAGCGAAAGCAGCTCTCCTTTCGATTACGTACGGACTTTGATTCGGGGAGAGTCCTCGGGATATACACGCTTGAATGATATCTTAGCGACACTCCACATTATTGAAATTCAGTGCGGGTAAGCCGTCGACTTCATCATATCGGACATGTGAAATTACGTTCATTCGGATTAGCTAATGCGGTGTTAAATATTCAGCTCTTGACCGGCCTTTGTCACATTCGAACTTAGTTCGATATATATCGCCCAGGTTGGAAAAGCATAAACCTCTTCTTGAAGTTGTCGTCCATGCAAGCTTGCATTACGTATTTATTGTGATCTTTCAAATACTTGGTATTCGTACCTGGTGGGGGATCATGAACCTAGGAATTCTCTTAATTTTCCTTTCCAATACATATCTTTTATCCTCAATTTGAAGGGTCGTTTTAAGCCGTTGTGACCACTCGATGAAATTCGTGCCGTCGTAGGGATCATTGTATAGGGCGAATAGGTAAGGGGTCGCGGCATTGGAAACTTCCATAATAACTACAGTAGAAAGTCCATAAAAGAACTTAATCTATATGTCACAAAATATTCTATAGCCCAAAAATAGAATACTTGATACTATGCTACCAATCTCATTAAACACCTGAAAGTATACCAGAGAACTCGCATAATAAATCGGACGGCGACCTTTGCATCACGTTCGATTTAAAGCCATATATGAATTACCAAGAGTTCGTCCCTAGGCGTGGCAATCTCTTTATGTCAAGGGGTCCGCGTCATGGAGTTGATAAACGCGTAAAAGCGAGACCAAATATCTTTGAGCATTAAATTTAGAATGAATAGCAAGTTGGTCTTGAACAATTAACCCAGACTATTCCATCGGAATAACATCGGATCTGACACATACACCATACTAGCAGGTCAAATGCGCATAAGTGATTTTATCGACTTTATGTTTGGTATGCGTGCTTTTTATATTTATCGGGTGGAATTTGTTATATTTTAGTTATTTCTTATGACCATGTCAAATGTATCAATCAAATAAGCTAAAAGAATACACATGAGTTATAAGGAAAACATATGACACGTTATTTGAAATCGTGATATAATGGTTAGTGGAAAATATTTTCAAACTATATATATAGTTTCGTATAATTTTCCGTTGGCTTTATCATTGGGTGGATCAACATGTAGTAATTAATAACTAATTGTTATTGATTATCTCAAGTTTTATTGCATTCCTACGAATACAAAACTAGTACACCTTTAGTAAGTATCTGCATGCCATATATACGTATATATAATACATAACATTATATCATAAAGTCCATAGCATCCATCATATATAGCATAATATATATATATATATATATCATGATGAGTAATCAAATATTAAACTAAACATACAAAGAATTGATGAAGCGTAAAGTAAGAAGACCCATTGCATGTCAAGAATAATCATCAAATAAACCATTTAATTGTCTAAGTGTAAAGTCACTAATAATCTAATTATAGTGTTCGTTTAATATCTAATATTAAATAATAATTAGCATTTCCAAAATTACTCATTTTACACTTATGATGATTAATTCATAAATTATGTTATAATTTGAAACTCTAATTGTACAACAATCATAGGTCTCAACTCTAATTAAATTCCAATTCAAAATTCCCTTTTTATTAAATTTTAACCGAAATTAAAATTTAATCAAACTATATTTATTAGCTTTAATTGATTCCAAGGAACAATTAATATTTAATCTAATCTAATTAGAACTAATTATAATGTGAATAATATAATTGATTAAAATAATTTTCATCGAGAAATTAAATTAATTCAATTCAATTGATGTCCGATAAATGTCAGGCAAAAATCGTCAAAATTGAGTTTGGTTCAAGCCCCAACTCAATTGACCCATTAAATTAAACCAACCGGACCAAGCAAGCCACACGGCCCACTAAGCCCACGGCGGACCCAGCTCGTGGCACACGAGCGGATCGATGACGTGGCATGACATGTGGCAACGTGCGCCCATGGCGGGCGTGTCTTCAGCATTAGTATTTTTAAATGTCGACTCTTTATCGGTCGAGTCGGGTCAACTCGGTTGACCTCGAGTCGGCTTGTCGGCATAGCGTCGTCGCGTTAGCTAGGCAATCAATCCGTTAATGTTTTTTGTTCGATACAATTCGGAATAGAATCGATGGTTTTTACTCGTTTCAATTAATAAACTAATATAAAAATTAATTCAGAAAAATCCAAAAAAAATCTTAAAAATTAGAAAAATTATTTGACATTTTCACATTGGAGGAAGGAGAAAGGAGAAAATTTTATTTATTGCAAATAAAATGTGAGCATTAACCTTTTTCAAAATCAAATTGATGCTTATATAGACAAAGTTTGAGGAGAGTCGATAGGAAAATAACTCCTCGAGTCTTATCGTGTCTAAATAGAATGTTCTGAACCATCACTATCAAATAGAATGTTAAAGGAAACGATTACATCACCATCCCAAATCTGGCCTCATACGTCCGTCACATGTCAGGGATTCGATTTTTAAATCGCGTCGTTTCGCCATGTTTCGGCTTTTATCTTCGGGAAGTTTAATAATACTATTTATTATATAGTTAGGTTCTTGTTTGTGTGTGACCTCTTAGGACGGAGCAGCGATAGTAATATATTAAGCAGTATTAACCGACTATTGTATTAATATATAGATTCTGGCGGTAACAGTAAGTCATCATAACCACAATAATACGTCTTGGTAAGTCCTAAAATATTAATTGTCTAACACATAAATGGAGTGTATAGAGAGTGTGACATAAAGTGTAACAAATTATAGAACTCGTGTCCGGTAGGGTTGTGAATGGCGAATTTAAATCAAGTGACTCCTGGAACAAGCTACACTCGATATAAATGGGGCCGAGCAGCGAGCGGGCTTCGAGGCTCATTAACTTGCCAATCTCTCGTTAACACATGCATACTTGTTTTATTATGAAGATTTTATTATAATTTTTTATGATTTGAATTTTTCATTATTTTTTTATGAATATCTCTCTTATTAAATGTTATTAATTTTATTAATTGATTAAGTAAACTAAACTTCAGTTAATTCAATTGAAATTGAAATTTGAAATAAGCGAGCTAGATCGGATTTCGGCTCCAAATTAACTCAACTAGTTTAGTGATTGAGGAGAGCAAAAAATTCTTCAGCTCGAGTCCGCTCGTTTACCCTGTAGTAACTAGTACTCCGTTTATCAAATACTCCTATAGAGAATCTAATCTAGAAACACATTTCTAGGAGAAAAACCCACCCCCTCCTCGCTTATCTTTTCCCCAAAGAAAAGAAAGCCACGTGGCCCCATCACCGCTTCAGCAAGAACCAAATCGACGGTCTTAAAAGCATATTACCAAAGATCGGACGGTCCATAAAAAAACATGATAATTAGGGCATTCCATTATATATTTATATTCATTTGTTCATCTTCTTAAGCTGCAAGAAGTTGTCCATTTTCCCCTAAATTAATCTCACTACTTCTTTTTTCTCAAACCCTAATCCAAAATGGCTAAAGGTCCCGGTCTCTACACTGAAATTGGAAAACGTGCCAGAGGTTAATTTCATTAAATTAGGAATTATTATGTGTTGTACAAATGAGTCTCGTTACATTTTGTGTGACACGATATAACAGATGGTGACACGTGTTTTATATTTAATTTTTAAGTTAAATTCCTGAAGTAAATTAGATACTTGTCTGGATTTCTAAGCAGTGAAATTTTTGGTTTTTGAATTAATTAGTTAAAATAAAGTAGATACTTGTCTAGATTTTAATGGAGTGTAATTTTTTGCTTATTTAAATTAAATATCTAAAATAAATTAGGTACTTGTCTGGATTTCTAAGGAGTGTAGTTTTTTGTTTTTAAATTAATTAGTTAAAATAAATTAGTGTAATGTAGAGGGATGGGGTCAAACAAAGTGTAATTGATTTTTTGTGTAACATATGATCTATTGAGTGTATAAATTTAATTTGTAAAGTGGGGTTAGGTTATTTTTTTTATTTAATTGTTTGGGATTGTGTTTTGAAATTGTTTTGGTGATTTTGTGAATAAAGATTTGATTTTTGTTGCTTTTTTGGGAATAGATCTGCTTTACAGGGATTACCAGAGCGATCACAAGTTCACACTCACGACCTACTCCCCTACTGGTGTTGTGAGTATTTTTTATTTTTGTGCAATTTGTTTTTTCCGAAATAATGTCCGTTTTTCGGTTTTTTGACTTTTGAACTCAACTATTTTTCGTATAATATTTAGTGAAAATGTATTAATATTTAAGTATATTCAACCTAATTTTGATTCATGTCAAAGTTATGTGTGTCAGTTAATGCTACTAAGTTTGTTAGTTTTTACTGTTGAAAAAATCAAAGTAGGCTACATTTTTTAAATGGAGGGAGTACATTTTTGGAAAAGTTGCTTTAGAGGGAACAGTTATGTTTAATTTATTGTTCATTTTGATTTCATGTTTCATCGTATTGTGGATGTGGAATTTGAGCTTCTATGTTGATTCCATTAAATGAATGCTAAATGTACGCTTTTGTATATGTGTAGTTGGAATATTATATTGTTATGAGTTTGTAGGACGGAGTATGGTTATGATTTTCTAGAGTTATTAGTATTTTCATGTTATGCCCTATCAATGCTGCTTGATGTGTGCTATATTGCGCATGTTTAGTGTGCCAAAGTCCTTTAAGCATTAATGGAATGCGTGTTAAAGCTATTTGATTCATTCAGTTTTTTTCTTCTGTGACTGCACTACTGCAGTTCATTGGTTATAGCCTTCATTGAAATGAACACTCGAGGTCTAGTGTTTGACATCAAATATGTCAACTGTTGTCTGTTTGATTTTTTTCTAGTGTTCAATAATTTTGTGCTGTTTTGAAGTCTTGTTTTGAACTCTGATCATTGATTCTTCCATGATTCACAACTCACAAGTGTTAACAATTAGTTTCGGTTAGTTCACATCTCTCTGCATGGATTTTGTCTAGTGTTCAGGAATTGTGTGCTGTCATAATGGCTTGTTCCGAACTGATTATTGATTTATTGTATTCTTCCATGATTCACGGGTGCTAAGATGTTTACATACAACTCTTCTGTTGTAGATTCATGTATCTAACATCTCTGTTGAATCTTTCTGTAGGCTCTCACCTCAACAGGGACAAAGAAAGGTGATTTGTTTTTGGCTGATGTTAACACTCAACTGAAGAACAAAAATGTCACCACGGATATCAAAGTAGACACAAGCTCCAATGTAAGTTTTAAGTCATCTCAGGACCTTGTTCAATATGCCCTTTAAAGTGGTTTGTTTTTTCATGGCCAAACACCTTTTTTCTTGTTGTAGCTCTTTACCACTGTTACTGTCGATGAGCCTGCTCCTGGCCTAAAAACCATTCTTAGCTTCAGAGTTCCTGATCAGAGGTCTGGAAAGGTAACTCATTTTTTTCTACACGGATTCAGTTCTTTTTGGTTCCTGGATTTTTTATATGACATTTATGAGCATTGGTTGGTTAATTCTGTGACATTTTTGGTTCCATCACAGTTTGAACTTCAATACTTGCATGACTATGCTGGGATCACCACAAGCATTGGTTTGACAGCTAATCCCATCGTCAACTTCTCTGGTGTCTTGGGGACCAATGTCGTTGCTCTTGGAACTGACATCTCGTTCGACACCAAGTCAGGAGCCTTCACAAAATGCAATGCTGGATTGAGTTTCACCAATTCGGACCTTATTGCTTCGTTGACACTGTAAGTCAAACCCATGTTACATTCAGGTCGTAAATTTTGCCTTCAATCACATTTTGTTAGAAGTCATTCCATTTTATTAAACAACTATGCTTTTGAGCTTAATTTAGACGATAAAAGTCGTGATAATATATTGGGCGGTTATGCTACAATATGATTACTCTGTTTAACTCTTGTCCCGTTTGTCTCTGTTTTGACATTTATCTTGAATCCTTGTTCAGGAATGACAAGGGTGATACCTTGAGTGCATCATACTACCACACAGTGAACCTTTTGACCAACACTGCTGTTGGTGCTGAGGTGAACCACAGCTTCTCAACTAATGAGAACACCATTACTGTTGGTTCTCAGCATGCTTTGGACTCATTGACTACCTTGAAAGCTCGGGTCAACAACTATGGCAAGGCAAGTGGTTTGATTCAGCACGAGTGGCGCCCGAAATCCCTTTTCACCATTTCTGCAGAAGTAGATACCAAATCAATTGACAAGAGTGCTAAGTTTGGCCTTGCATTGGCTCTCAAGCCATAAGTTGGCTCGCGGTGTTTGTTTTGGTTGAAATCATATGGTGTCATTTGATGATGGATTGTAAAAATAAAGTACTAGTTGGTTGCATGAACCCTCGTCTTTAGTCTTACAGTCATTTCAATTGTGATGACACACTGCTCCTTACTTCAGGTGGTCTGACTTCGAGTCTTCGTTCCCATTAAACGTTCATCGCTTGAGGTGGTCTGACCTGAGTTTTTGTTCTAATTCTATGTTCATTTGCAATTTAGCACCTACTAATCGAGTTTATTGAATGCCAGTCTGTATCGACCATTGTTCATGTGTATTCTTATATTACTATCTAAAATGTTTATGCAATCAGAAGCAGCAGTAGTTGATTCATGCTTTTTAGAGCTGAAAATTCATTAATTTATACCCAATCAGTAGATATTGTCTGCTTTCGTATGTTTTGGCCATCTCAAGGAAAGATGAGGAAGAACAAGACTAATATTATGATCGTATTTAGCATAGGCTTCAATATGTAATTTTAGTATTAGGCCTAATATTATAATTGGTTTAAGTAGGTTTTTCTTTTTTGAATATGCATTACCATAAATGGTAAACTTCATAAACATTTTGTTCAATTGCAAAAGTTTAAAATAATGTGAAATTGCATATAAAATACTTTCTCCATTCTTTAAAAATTCTTTCTTCTCTTTTTTATTTCTCATATCTGTGTCTCATTTCATGAACCTTTAATTGTTTTTTTGAAAATGGACTTACTTGAATCATCAAATGTTGCCACCTTAAAAAAGCTCAAAATTGTATAATTTTCATGGATGGATTGAATAACAATAATAAATTCTTGGTAAAGTATTATGAAATTAGAGTTTGAAAATAATGTTATATTTTATTCAAAGAAGACGATGACGATTAATAACCCGGTGTTGTAACGGGTCAGCCCTTCGCGTCTAGTAGGCCAAGTGGTGGAATGCCGAGCTGGATCGTGTTTGCAGTCCCGCCTCTGATCCTAGAATGCCTAGGTTAGTAGGTACCATATCCTCTTTAAATAGCACGAATCCTGAAAAATAGGCACATAAAATATAATGTTCCCTTTCAAATTGTAGTAATCCTACCACCCATGAACCCCTTAACAAAAGGGAAAAAAATAAATATTCATGATATTTTATATATAAATTAATGAAAAAACAAATCACATCGAACTGTGAAATAAGGTACGGTACTTTTAGCTAAAGCGGTAGCCGCCGCCACCTCCTGGGGGAACAAAGGCTTCCAGAGTCGCAAGCTAGCTTCAACTGCTACGCATTCATACTTCTTTTTTATTACGAATATTTGTTATAATTTTTATGATTTCAATTCTTATTATTATTTTTTGTTATAATATCTCTTTATTAAAAGCACTTATTGTAAATTTATAGTTTTTCTTTCCAAGTTAAATTTTACCTTCAATTTTATTAATTGACTGGGCAAATTAAATTATGTTAATCCAATCAATTTGGATTTTATGTTTTAGCTAGTTAAGTCACTGATTGAATGGGCTCGATGAAAGTCGGCCCAGCCTTAGGCTCGACTCATTTGCATGTGCCTCACCCCCTACATTAAACTCACACTCAAAAAAAATCTACCTGCCGCCTCTCAAACAAACCGACAACCAAAGTACTGCTCCACAATCGGGGAATAAACCAAAACCATAAGTAGTGAGAGGGTATTATTGACAAACGCATGACCCATCAAAACCTCCTCCCCAAAACCCTGAGGCAGGAGGTACAGAGAGATTTGAGGTAGAATGGAGAAGATACATACATGAGGCTGGGGCCAAACTTGAGACCTGGCCAAGCATAGCAACAATTTTCATCAAGTCCTATAATAATCGAAGATATCCGATCCGATTCGACACTAACGGGTCTTCGCCCCCACGAAATCTCCTTCCTCCGCCTCCTCGAAAAACTCTGCGATGATTGCCTAGTCCAAATCAACGAAACAGGTGATTATTTGTTAAGTTTTGTTTATGAATTTTAAGTAAATTGTTAACTGGTGTATTTGTGGATAAAAACTGCGCACAAGCCATAGGAATTGTAGATGTGGAGGGGCAGGCATTTATTTCATGACTGCGGGCTTAGTCGCTCAATGGGATATTTCATGGAGCCCTTAATTGTTCTTGCTTTGTTTGCCAAAAAACCGCTTACCATCAGGCTTAAAGGTACTTCTTTTGCTTCTCTTGTTTTATGAGTTAGTGCTAATAGTTTGATTGTATTTTAGACCCTTAGATATATATAGTTGCATCGAAACACCACGGATATAATATCTCATCCAAATGCTTAGATATGTTGTCTGACTTACAATGGACCACCCTGGTTGTTCTCGAAGGCACGGGTTTTGTTAAGGACATAGCCATTATTCAATATTGACAGCTTCATTTGATGATTTTGATCAAAACTACAATATTTTTACTCAAACAGACTACGGTTTCTAGATCCTGAGTTCAATCCATCTCTACTTACTACTTTGTTAGTTGAGGTTGTGAAAAGATTGTATCATTGGTCTTGCTTGTTACATTTCTCTGGTTCCATCATCCCTGCATTAATAAATTGAACTCTGGCATGAGCTCAACTTACTAAAAGTCCATTCATATGTATAAAATTTGGGATATGTTCATAGTGTCGAGTACTTCTGGCATACTGCTGGCAATACGAGACCTAAGTATTTACCTTTAGTTGCTCATCTTCACCAGGAATTACAAATGATGCCAAGGATCCATCTGTCGATACATTTCGCTCCACTACATTACTGATGTTGAAGCGCTTTGGAGTTCCGGCAGAGGGATTGGAGCTTAAAATTGAGAGTAGAGGGGTAGCTCCAAATGGAGGTGGAGAAGTTGTTTTATCAGTCCCTGTTGTACAAGACTGTTTGAAAGTGAGTCTTCTTATCCAGATCTGATTTTTTGTTTTATTCCTCTCTTCAGATCCTTGTTATTTTCAAATGTCTGTCTCTTCACATTTATCTCAACAGGCAATGACATGGACTGACGAGGGAATGGTAAAGAGGATTAGGGGGGTAACATTTTCAACCAGAGTCTCTGTGCAGTTTGAGAATACTATGATTCATGCGGCTCGTGGAATCTTTAACCGTTTGCTCCCGGATGTTCATATATTTACTGATCATAAGGCCGGTGCTTTAGCTGGGAAGTACGTCAAATATTGAATATAGACTCTACAATAAAATAACAAAAATATGCAATATTGCAGTACTTAGATTTCTTTTATTGGATTTCAAAGTTTAATTGATTCTGTCCTTGATGACAGCTCTCCTGGTTATGGGATATCTCTGGTTGCAGAAACGACATCTGGGTGCTATATTTCTTCTGATTCTGCTGTTTCTTATGCTCGAGGAGACGAAGGTGACATGGATGATGAAGAGAAGAGAGAGCCAGTGCCGCCTGAAGAGATTGGCGAGCAGATTGCATCCCTTCTACTAGGAGAGATCGAGCAAGGGGGAGTAGTGGATTCGACTCACCAGGTTTGTGAATGAAGGCTACACTTCTCTGATAGTTCCTAGCGCCCAGCTAATGCTCTTCTTCTTCATTTAGAACTTGAATCGATGTGCTGTTTTAATGTACAGGGTCTGTTGTTTCTTCTTTGTGCACTTTGCCCACAAGATGTTTCTAAAAGTTCAGGTTGGTAAGCTGTCAGCCTTTATGGAATTGAATCGCTTGAGACACATCGAGGACTCTCTTGGGTGTTAAATTTCACATTAAGCCAGATACATCGACAGGAACCGTCATACCTCAAATGTGTTGGATGTGGGCTGAAGAATCTCATTCCAAAGGCTCAAAGCAAATTGCATGGACACATCTTGATTGTAGTTGATACTTGTGTTTGCAACCATTTAACTCTCAGGGAAAATCATGACAGGTGGTCCGAGTTTTATTGTCAAATGAGACCTCTACACTAGCTGATGTTAAATTTTACTAATATTTTTACAACAACAGGCCCCAATGCCTATTAATACTTTGTATTCTCACCAGTAGAAATAACATCCTTCATTTAAAACATCCACACTAGTTAATAAACAATCTTGGTAATCTCATCATAGTTCCTACAGTGCATTGCTTCATGCTCTATCTTTCTTGAAGTTGTGATAGATAGCATTTGCATATGATGACAAGCTTGTTTACCCTTTTTATCATTTGGCTCCCATCTAAAGTCGAATCAACTCCTTGAAATACATAATGCTCTTCAGTGCCACTTATATTAAGACACTCATCCTATAAAGATCATAGACTCATCTAGTTCCGTTCCTTTCAAAGCAACAATACTAACACTGGACATTGCCGAATCATGTTTATGGTCACAAGGATGTCCTTTCTCGTGAGCCGCGTGTTGATGATCATGTCCATGAGGATCGATTCTGTTGAGAACGTATCCTCCCACTCCAATACAATGTCCATATCGACTATCCCAGGCGTTTAGATTTCATTACACATAATATTGATGCTGGGTCAATATAATACTTCTTAAGAATTAATAGAAGATTTCAACTAGTTTAAAATATCATTAGAGTAACATAAAGTTTAGTAAGATGGTGATGTTATTAATTGATTGCTCGGATATTTTAATTAACAAAACAAATGGCCTTTTTTTAGAACAAGATTTATTATTACTCTTTTATTTTGCTGAAAAAAACACAAGAGATAGTAGACCTCAGTTATGGAAAAATATCAAAAAGCATGGAGATGCGGGGTATCGATCCCCGTACCTCTCGCATGCTAAGCGAGCGTTTCATCATCTGAGCTAAGACCCATGTCCTGACGATTATAAATAGCGATTAATTTGTAATGTAAAATAGTGTGTAGAGAAAATATGGCACGAATGTTCATTCTGACTTTGATTCGAGATAATACATATAAGAATTAATTTAATAATATGATATGAACCCTCGATATATATCTTTGTATAAGTGTATAATGATTATGTTTATTACTAATACAATATGTATTTACACATAATCATTGTGCATAAATTAAATGACCACCTTGGATATTACTCATATACGATTATGCTTTGATAATATGAAGACTGTGGTTTTTTTTTTTAATATGTATATATTTACACATGAAAAAAAAATTAAACTTTTGTAAGGAAAGTTCACGAAGAGATTTGAGTCTAGTATAACCTAGAACATACACAAAAATGATCGAAGTCAAAGTGTTTGAATTTATTAAAGCATCTATATATATATATTGAATCAATTACTTGACATGAGGTTCGATGACTCGATAGAATATCAAGTAAAGTCAAATCGTTCAAGCTTCTATCTTATAACTCAAGCTGTTTTCCGAGACCATCCGGCTATCAGCTTTCTCAAACAAATAAATTTTTATTCAAACTTTTATAAAATACTACCTCCATCCCTAAAAGATTGCCACATTTTTCCTTTTTCACATCAAGACTAACAAAATTCTATAATCACGATCGAGCATCCAAAATTTTTATTTAACGAAAATTATCAAGTTAATAATAAAGTATATCAAAATACTACACATTTATATATTTTTTAAAAGAAACACATATATATATTTATATACATTAAAAGTTATTTTAATAAAATCGTAAAATCATCTATTAAAACTGTATGAATTGCACCAAAGATCACTAACCTGCTTAATTTTGCGACTGACCACCCTATTTCGATAACGCCTGCTTTTGGATCACTCATTTTGCTAATTTTGGTAATGACATATTTTAGGAGTTGAATACTTGTTTTGAGGCAATTTTAAACATTTTTGTAAAGCGCGATGGGATGTGGCAACTGGGCTGGGGTCGGGTGGTGAACGGTGATGATTTAGAAACAGTTATAAAAAAATGTGAAGCGAGGATGTGATAAAAGACTTTCTCCCTGAAAAATATTCCAAAACGCCCTCACAACAAGTGATTCAATTCCTAAAATAACATGTTACCAAAAAATTAATCAATATGAATGAAATATCCAAAAACAACATTATCTAAATAAAAGGACCGAAACGCAAAAAATTGAAGAAGTTGTTAACAAAGGATTTTTAGACTATCTGCTCAAATCAAAACGCTGATAACTGCTATGACTAAAAGTAGTGAATAAATATTTCATATAATCATAGGAGCCGTTTAAAAGTGCATTATTTTTTGTTTTTTTGTTTTTTGAGAATCTAGTCAAATAAGCTGAAGCACGTCTATCAACATTGTTTTATTTTTTTATCTTCAAAAGCTGGAACAACACAAGGCAACAAAAAAAAATATTTTCTTGCATTGCATGGATTCTAAAAACATGGACCATGCTTTTAAAATAGACCGGTCGAGAGTAGTTGTTGTTTTACAATCATTAGGTTATGGGATATATATTTGGGCATTCATTTTGAAGTGAGTTATCAATGACTTTGTCATCAAACGTATTGTTTTTTTAGTTATCATAATACATCTTCAAACAAGGTTTTGTTCTCTTACTTGATGAAACTAAAAGAAAAAGGGAAATGTGAGATTCCAAATGGACCAATTTTTGAAATGGAGGAAGTAAAATTTTTGGTGGTCAAATTGTTCGCTAAATCAGAATACTAGAAGAGTCAGAGCAATGTATGCGCTATTTTATCGTTGCCCCTTATATTATCCATCTGCAGTTTTAACCGCCTCTGAATATATTTGGCTTAGCTGCCTCCTACCTACACTTGTTTCAATTACCTCAACTATTCAAATCACTAATGCATTAATGTTGTTTTATTAGTAGCGGCAACCTCGGGCTTACATATAAGAGACTGAGGCACTTTTGAATATAACTAAATATATGTACTTATATCAATAACTAAAATATTATCAAATTTAATGAACCAACCCCACCCCCTTCATATCCTTCCTCTCAATGTATTAACATAGCGCTTTATAACTGAGATCAAATAATAACTATGTGTACATTTTTTCGGGACATTTTGTGTGCAATTGACCGTTTGCATCGGTACTAAAGTCGTAACTCGATCATTATCTCAATTTTAACAATGTAATAATTTGATTTAATGTAATATTAATTTATCGAAGTTTAATGAGTTTATAATTACAAAAAATGAGAAATAAACAAAGAAAAGCACGATTATTACTTTAAGACCCTTGTCTCGAAGTCGGACCTACAAAATATTATCTTTAGAGTTTATTAAATAATCAGTGATTAATTTATCGATTTTCTTATCAGAATTGATAATTGGAAAAATAAAATGCTAAAACAAAAGGAAACCTAAAAAGTACCTTAATTATTAATTTAACTTATCCTAGTCGGAATCGAACAAAAAAATAAAGATTCGTAGCTTTTATTAAGAATAATCAAGTTTTCTACCTGAGTTGATAATTGCAAAAAAAAAATGAAAGAAAAAGCACTAATTATTAATTTAGCACTCTATCCTCGAGTCGACTGACGAACATATTATCTTGTAGAAGTTTATTAAATAATCGAAGATTAATTTTATCGAAGCTTACTATAGCATAATTGCAAAAAGAAAACGAAAAAGCGAATAAAAAGCACAACATACGATCGTGCATAAAAATGAAAAGGAACAAATTATTAATTTAACACCTTGTTCTCTACTGGACTCACTAAAAATATTATCTTAGAAATTTTATTAAATAATCGATATTAATTTATTGAAGCTTAATCAGAATATAATCGCAAAAAAATGAAAAGGAACGGAAAGCATTTCATATGACCGAGTAAAATAAAATGAAAATGAACGGCGAAAATAATTATTAATTTAGCACTCATCCTTAGGCTCCTGACCGACCTCAAAATATTATCTTTGGAAAGTTTATTAAATAATCGAAGATAATTTATTGAAGCTTTTATTATGAAGTTGATAATTGTGCTGTTAAAAAAAACACATGCCAGAGTGACTACGGCGAGTGCACTACATTGCACTCTTTATAATATACTATAGGTTTGACACAAAACTTTAATAGTTGTTAAATTTCCAAATTGTCCTTTAGTTAAATGCATTTCAATCAACTTTAACATCGAAAATAGATGGCAGCGGACATGTTGAAAAGTAAAACCGGTACAAGAACAAATTGAAAACACACAAAATTGAGGAGACAAATTAAATTGACAATTCGTGCAAGCTCGAAGCGTTATGTACGTAATTAAGACTTTTATTATTGTCGGTGTTGCTGTCAAACTGTTAAAATTGGGTAACACCGGGAGAGATAGTATATATCATGATGCTTGTAAATAAATACGAAGGATGTACCATATCTCTTTGTGACCACTATAGCCTTTCATTAAGGAGTATTATTGATGTCAGGTGCGTATGGAACCGTGATAAAATGAAGGCAAATTTTGCATAGAAAATTCATCAAAATCATGAAAGATCATCAAACAATTAATATTTTACAATACTACCCCTAAAAACATCATTTAGGCCGGAATAGGTTTGAACACGCCACCGACTTTCGAGGACGGAGGATAAGCCCGAAATCGATCAAAATCCTTTCAAAAACAATAAATTATGGATGAAAAAGGTTCGTAAGCCCTATGCTAGCAATCTTAATGAAAATACTCAACTTGTTATTTCAGATAATAGTATATAGACTTGGGAACAAGGATGTTCAATTTGATATGATGAAAATAGACATACCACATTTCCGAGGATGTTATGAATAGTTCTAGTAACTCAATTACTTTAGTTTATATATGGCTTCAAAATTTTGAAACGCAGAAAAGTGGGAACTTTAGAGTTAAATTGTCCCTCATACCATTAGAAAGAGACGAGAAAATGAACAAATTAATATAAGTAGTATAATAGGTCTTTCTGCTCCTACGGGACCAAGTGGACTTTATGTTTTGGATTGACGAACTATTTATAGTAATGAAAATAGAAATACGACAAAAGGATCAAATCAGATTCAAATTACTTTATACAATAAAATGTTCCAATGCATGGAACAAAAGCATCAGCTGTAGGAAATCTGTGGACGGGGCTTATAAACCAAGGCAAGTCTCCAAATAGGCTACAACATATTAAGATCTTCGATCATGCCCTATCACACCGATATCACGTGGGCCGAGGTGCTTTAGACAAATGAACGTGATTTTCTCATGAGTTCTGATAGGTGCACTTGATGGAAGCTTTTCCCTTTGACTTATCATGGAGTTCTAGGAAAATACAAAAATTTTCTTCTTCAATTGATTATCCTAGACGTTTTTGAAGACTACTCATTTTCGCTTACAAGTCACACAAAGTCATGTTACTCGATAGTCAACCCCAGGCGTTTTGGAAGATTGCCCCAATCAATCACAATATAGGTATTTGTGAGTCATAACCTGCATTGGTTCTTATACCACAAAGATTGTTCACTTCGACTTTTTATTTGTATCTCTTAAACTTTGACCGTATATTGCTTGTATCAGAGCAATACTCGGTGAGAACGATTTCAATCAAAAAATACATTTTTAAACTCTTCCATTATTTTTTATCAACATTATACAACACAAACAAATATATTTGGCAGTCAAAAGTTTCCTCAGTTACAACTATAAAAAGTGGATAATCTTTATGGGATGGAGGGAGTAATTTTTACTGTTTTTCTTATAATACTTCAAATATTAGTATTCTGATGGATCTTCTTCTTATTAGTATTTCTTTTAAGGACACTCTATTCAATGATTTCATCTATTATCAGAAATATTCACATTCAATATCAATTCAAAAAGAGTCTCAGCTCTTCTCTCTCTTCATATCAAACATCTAAGCATCCATTAGACTATTTAACTTATATAGTCGATCCGTGATCGATACATTGGAAAAAATTTCACCGAAGGATTAAATCTAATTTCAAGCAGAACTCCTTGAAGCCGTCACGCCAAATCCTTTCATTCGCTTTGGTTCTGTACCCATCATATATTCGCTTTTCTGCTTTATTCATCAGATGCAATGATTTTAAATATGAATTAATATTTGTTGTTATTAGTAATGTTTGAGTTTTTTGGATCCACAAGAAGCTTACATCTTTTACAGAGGATTCTTCCCAAACATCAAATATTGCATCTACTTCTCTTAAGTTTAAGTTTTTATATATTATGCAGCTTTGAACTCCATTCACGAGGCTCAGGAAGCCATATATTGCTTGTAATACGTATAAACCGCTACTATACGCAATGATAAAAAAAAAGATCGCTTCCCACACCAACTAGATAACACTTTAGTATCCAATTTATATGTAAAGTATATATAAGTTTCAAAAAATTGGGAAGTGTGGGGGGGTCTTTTGGTCAGGGTCAAATTGTTAAAATTGTAATAATTAGATAAGATATACTGCTTTTACGCATGTCATTAAACACGAATGACGCTGTATAAAATCTAATTAGTAAAATTATGAAACCCTAAATTAAGAGTATTTTATTGAATAAAATTAATTAGTTATTAAACCCATGATATGCTTTTATTGTATTTTGATATTTAGCCACCGAGATTAATTAAAGTGGTGAAATTAAGTTTTATCATTAATTAAACCTAATTACACCAAGAGCACACATTAAATAGGGTTTTCCAGACCGGATTAAAATAAATTGACGAGAAAACCGAAATAAAAATAGGAATTTCTTGACAAACGGACTCAAAATGGAGGCTCGGTGAAAAAAGAAAAAGGATTAGGATAAACAACCTTTGAACAAGAAAGAAATTCGCACATCATTGTTCTCCAAATAAAGTCAATGAATTGGTTATTATTTTTATTATTAAATTAAACCATCAATCGAGAAAGCACGGTAGCAAATAACATCCCCCCCCTTGATTTTCAAAAACACACTCCACACAAAAAAAATAAACAAAATCTCCCGAGAATTTAACATAAAAAAAGTTTCAGAGATATATTCTAAGAAGAAAGTCATTGCTTTTCAGCGGTAACCATCATAAAAACCAACACCAAAACAACACAAGAATCTTCAAGCCTAGAGCCAAACAATACTTCCCGAATCAAGAATGGTTGAATTACTACAAAAAGTGTAATTTCAGATTTATCCAAAACATGAGAACTGATCGACCCAGATCTCAAACATCAAATCACTATCGATCAAGCCACAGTGCCCTCGTAGTAAACATGTGCCAGATATAGAAGTTGTGTGAGCTTTCCTTTGTCCCGCCTCGTCGAAACATTGACGGAATAGCATATCTACATAGATAACACTCAAGATCGTGAGTAAATACAAGAACTCAACTCAATCCAACAGACGGGATCAAGATGCCAAGGCACCCATGCTGGGTATTACACATCCAACCAAAGCCTGTCCACGACTAAGCCTAGCACTAGATCAAGTTCACCACAACCATGATCAAAGTCGCACCCCTGTTCCGGACCATATCCCAAGACAAAGACCAAGTCGAAGACTGTGCCCTATCCGGGCCCAGATCACACGTGTCTGTGACACCCGCCTCATCCAATCCACCAGATCACACGCAAGTTCGCACGCCTATCTAGAGTCCTCACACATCCGAATCCGTACCAAGATCCCACCAGTCGAAATCTATCCAAGTCTCACATCCAAACTGCTTAGGATCACACACGCAGTCCATGATCATATCCATTATTGCTCAAGCTCAAATCAACTGGTCATATACCACCCAAACACATACAAATCTTAAAACCCAAGTCTCAAATCCAAGTCTAAGTCCAAGAATACACCAAATCAAGCTTCTAAGAATGCTAGAGAGAAATAGATCGATAGTCGGACCTCAATCGCTTGATAAATTATTTTCTACCTGTGGCGATTTCTCTCCAAAGTGATTTCATCAGATTTGCAAGGGAACATACATTATAATAATAAAATCTTTCATGTGTTACGTATCGCACTCACATCTCTTTGTGACCACTATAGGCCTTTCATTAATGAGTATTATCGATATCGATAGTCAAATCATAAATGCAATAACTAGATGTATCACAAATGTATTTAAAAGAAGCACCCCCGACCTACGCCTCCCTCGATAATCTAATCACACGCCACAGAAGAAGATCCTAGTTCTCTCGCAGTTCCAGATAAATTTGTTAATATGCACAGATGCCAACCGGCGAGTAAAAGTGAGCATAACAAACCCCAACTAAAGGCTTATATAACTTGCAAAAGGTAAGTCAATTCTCACAACGATAAAGCGTGATTTTGCCTAATAGAAAAAGCAATGGCTTGGCCTCCCAACAACCCTGCCTAAAAATAATATCCAAAGTATATTTATGTTGACACAGAAAAAGACCATCCCCACTACGAGCAACCTCGATGCCAAGAAAGTACTTCAGGATGCCCAAATCTTTCATATGAAAGCACCGTCCCAAATAAGCTTTGAACGCGGCCAAAGCTGTGGCATCATTCCCTGCTACAATCAAGTCATCAACATAAACAAGTACATACACCGTCAAGCACTCAGTAAGAACAGAGAGAGTAATCAATGATTGAAAACCATATGATTTTTAACGGCAACAACTTTCTAGAGAACCAACAACACAGCGCTTTCGTAACGTGAGACCATATAAGGACTTTTTTCAAACTACGTTTCACACCCGGACGCTTCATAGAACCCGAAGATGCTCTTATATATACCTCCTCATCTTCCAATACGCAGAATGCATTGCTTAACATCTGATGCAATTCTACCTTTGCTACTACTACAAATCAGTGTGCACACAATAAGGACTATTTTAAAGGCAGTAAAAGTCTCTGAAATCAATACGAGAAAACACACAGAGATTCTAAAGAATAACCAACCCGCGCAACTTCTCAATGCACGATTTGAACGATACTAATTTTATACTTATTTCAACTGCTGTTTTCGTTGCCGGAAGCGTTCCACACCCAAGTATCGCAGAATCGAGAGTCGCAATTTCTTGTCCCATGGCGCTACACCAAATTGACTTAAATGGCCTCGAGAAATTACGAGGCTCAACCCACATCACAAGAAAAAGTAAGGCAAGCAAGGAAAAAAATAATATCAAAGCTACATAATGAAATTTGGTGGATGTATGACTACCTAGAGCGGAATAAGACGCTATGAGTATAGGGACTTAGACGCCAGATAATATGGTAACATAATCAAGAAACATAATCAGTTAATAAGGCGCAAGCCACTCTATTACACAACTGCTCAACCACTAAAGCGGCATAATCATGGATCATAAAAACAGGTCCGCGCGGGGTCTCAAACAGTGGACAACCCCCTTCCGGTTCGACAGCCAGGAACGCGGAGTTGCTCCCCGCCGCCTAACGCCGGCATGGGGTCTTCACGGCAGTCGTGAGGCAATTAACCCTACCTGTACCAGAATCCCAAATCAGCCATCTAGCAAAAGCGCATGAATTGACCCACCACACAAACGCCTAATTTCGCACACTCGAATTCAAATGAAAACTCTATTTCAAAGAATTTGACATCACGAGATACAAAAATGTCCCCCGACTAAAGATCATACAACCTAACCTTGGTATTAGATACCACAAGCAAGATACATAACGCCCACTTAGCTAAATTTGTTCCCTTTGGAAAGTTGATTATGAGCGAAGCATAAGCACCCAACACCAAGTTACGGGTAATAGACATGTCTCATGATCAAATGGACACTTATATCACCCTTAAAAACTCAAAGTGAGTTCACATACTACGAACCGTCGCAAGAACGACTTCCCGTAACCGCACAGTGATCACTAAAACATCGCGCACGGAAAGAACATTCGACGTGACGGTTGCTTCGCTCAACCCGCCCATTCCGGGAGAGTACCAACAAGTCTCAAAGTACCCAAACTATTCGGAGTCATCAATAGCAAAATAACGTACCTCTAACCAAGGAAGTTTATTAGCCCCATACATCACAATGCAATAATTCATGATTGATAAGAACTAACATTATCATGAGATCGTCATGCTGACGACAAACAAGGTACGCATTATCTAATCATTATAAATACTCTATCAACTTCTAAACTAACTGAGGACTTATCCAAGGATGACCAAGTGATGACCAAGAAGGGACGGTATGCCAGTTTTGAACCTGGTAGAGACCGAAACTATCACCGCATTACTATAGTCACCCAATCATTATGTAAATAAGTCCTCCTTCCGCTCAACCGCCTTCCAATCAAAGTTCTCAACGCTGGGTCGTGATAATACATAACTCATCAAGAAATAATGCATCAAAGAATCGATCAATTAAAGTGGAAGACAAATAATAGATCAACTCAAATTCTGGAACAAATAAACATGAAAAGTATACACTCGACAAACGCCTTCGACGCGCTAAGTTACGCCAAATAATTATCTGCAAAAACCAATGCGGTTATAAATCGAACGTAGTATCCGCTGCAAAAAATACTATCCGTAGTGATGAAAGACTGTAACCAATAATCCATGTATTGAAAAAATACTCAAATATTCTGATCACGTCAGCTGACACTTGATCATGTTCAAAAAGATTACCTAACCTCGCTTGCAGAATAACCAAAGAAGCACTAATTCTAAGCAGGAACATCCGCCTCGAATTTGCCCACAACCACATCAGCACGGGTAAGCGAGTCCCCCCCTTGCCCCCGGCCAAAGAAGGCAAGACGGAGCAGGGCGCCGCTGGGCACTGGAACGAAAACCCCCAGCTCCCATAATACGCTTCTCCCACCAACCGATAAACTGTGTATCAGCAGAGGTACTGGCCGCGCCTCCTCCGATTTTGGCCACCAGTACACCGACTGAAGATCCCGACAATCATAGAGCTGGGAGCACGTAGATTGGGGAAATGGGCGTAATGCTGTCGACGTATTTGGGCAAGTGCCTCGAGCCAAAGATTTTTAATGTTCATTCGATAAAAATGTGAACGCCTCATCATCCAAGGAAGGAGCCGGGACACGCGACAACAAATTAGACTGGACAATCTCATACAAATCATCATAGACACCCACCAAGAATTGATGAAGTTTTTCCTCATCCCAATCAATCTGAAATGGGCCTCATCACACAATGTCCACAAGAAAAGGAAGTGTCTGAGGCGCAGAAAGCTCACAAACAACCCAAGAAGTTTATTATAATAATCATCGCACATCCCTTTAGTTTCCGCGACAATGAAAGTACCATCACCAATTGTCAGAAGGATCGGTTAGCAATGAGAATCTTTTGCCAACAATCCCATGTGCTTAGCCTCCCCAAAATACGCACTATTTGCGGCCAGCGCTGCTCGATGTTTAAGATCCATGAAACAATCATGAATTAACAAAATTTCAGCTTACGCTTTCAAACTGCTATTAACGCCACGAGAAAAAACTCCGACGAGCCTCTCTCAAAGTAACTGGGCCACTGCCTCGACCATCCGTATTTTCATTCTCGTGAATGCACCGAGAAATAAAAGGAAGTCGATCCTCGAAACTGCGTAATATGAAGAGGTCGCCTAATCTTCCTCTTCACGATCCACCATTGGGAAATACACGGCAAGAGAAATGCCGCATGGAGAAAAAAAAATTATTGCTAATGAGTAACCTAGGTCGCTAGACTCGATACATTTAGACTTGTAATCAGATTAACTCAAATATTTACAACGAGTTTGCTGTGTTAATATATATCTCTGGACTGTCTTTTACGATACAAAACGAATCTCACACAATTACACTCACTAATACACGACCTCCAACACACGGCAGTATGGCTATAATCACGATAATATAAAGTGATTTGTTTTAATTATCCAATCCGCCGTTATGGTTTCCCCTGGACAGATCATTAATAATACAGAAAAAATTTCTCGAAACTGACCTGGGCCCATTGTGGTGAAAATGCTGATCCTTACCGTCTGTTCCATACAAGGTCTTAATGAGGGCGAGTCTCTAAAACGGTGTGATTCAATGTCGAATTGGCGCGGCACTCGATAATCTAACTCGTAAATGTCAAATAAAATGTGTAAAATTAATTAAAAAGTCTCTGTTAACAATATCTATATGACGAAATGTTGGTATTTATAAATGATGTGAAAAGTTATGTCCCCTCATATCCTTCAAATGCTCGATTTGGTAGCCGCGACACCGTGGGTCTCGCTTAAGCCTTTAACCAGGTGCTCTTTTCGCCGCTTCGAGCTCAGTGTGGTCCAAGACCGAAAAGCAAGAGTCCAACTGGTCGTTAGCTATATCAATCAACACGGATTAGTTCATTAAGGTACTGGGCTACCTATATATACTTAAGTTGGATATTTTTTAATCACATTATTATAATTCCCCTTATGGATACAACTTTGTACTGGATCTAACAATACGAAAGAGGGGTTTGAAGGAAATTAAGTCTATTTAGGATTTTTATTACATATGTGTGTGACCAATCATATATTTTTTATCTTAAAATTACTTATATTTTAACAATAAACTCTAAAATTTTCAAAATTTGAAAGCCACAGTTCTCTTATCAGACGCTCAATCGGTTAATCATCACAGGGCGATAATCTTTTAAATTAACCCGTAAGTTTTTAATCGGCGCTGAATCAAAACGAATGTATTAAATTATCGCCGGATAATATTAACTCGACTAAAAATGAATACATTGTGGACTCCATTTCGAAGTGAATAAATTCTTAAGCTGAATGTAACTATATCTGAAAATGAATTTTAGAATACATTTAAATAATTTTTTAAAAATTCAAACAAAATAAATAAGGATATTATCCTTTATTTATCTAGATCCACTCCAAAACAAACAAAACCATTAATATCTTCTAAGTTCCGCCACTGACGGGAGCTAGATGCATTATGGAATAGGAAGACAAAATACATAGCACATTTCTCACTGAATCACTGTGCCCTTGTCACGTTTTATCCGGATTCCATGTTTACTACTCCGTAGTTACTAATTATTATATTCCTTTGCTAAAGATAAATTGGAGGAATTAGAATTACAGTTTAACATTGGACCTAATATTTCCTAACCAAAGTCTATATGCAAAATTATATGAATCAGAATTTAGAAAGATGAATTACTTTACAGAATCAATTTTGGTTCAAATAATCAGAGGGGTAAAGTAATATTCGCTATTTCCACAAAAGATGATCAAAATTTGTTTTAGCTAATATAAGGACATGTTCAAAAAATAGTAGCTATATATGTACAAGAATGAATTGTGAAACATTGACTATGTGTCTTGTTAGCCGGCACTAAAAAATCACTGATCTTCCAGAATTAATTGGAGCTGAGGAAGGACCTTCTAAAGACTCAAGGAAGCTTACCAGTACAACTGTTCTTACTAGCACCAGCGCTACCGGGCTTACTAGCACCACTGGACATGTTGAAAGGCCAAAGTTTTACGAGGCGTTCCAACACCGCAGCACTTTTGGAGAAGTAACCTGCGAATCCCTGTGGGGTAGAGGATGGCGGAAAATCTTCGGCCGGCATGGCAAATGGACGAATCATTTTCTCCATCTTCTCTAATGTTAGATAAGAGTCTACTTCTTGAAGTCTCTCAGGACCCATTATTGGCAACGTGTGTTCCTGATGCCATGATGTAGCTGCACTATCAACCTTCTGCAAATTCATACACAAAACTTTTAAAGCAAATCAATATGACCTATATCATCGACATGCTTAACGAATGGGTGAGACAGAAAGGAGCTTAGAAGATGCTGGCTGAGCTTTTCCCTAGGGTGCTTACCTTTGCTGCAGTATCAGTCTTCTGCAAATTCATACAAGAGAACTATAAAAAGAAAATCCATAGTGTAAAGATAGGTCACTCTGACCCCCAAAATTAGTCAACATGCTATGAGAAAGGTCATGACAGAAAGGAACATCAAGGTGTTTTAGCAGAGCCTTTCCCTAGGATGCTTACAAGGGAAGAATAAAAGGGAAAAAGACCCCTCTAAGTGCAAGTTTTGTCTTAGCAGGAGCATTGCTTATAAGCTTCTTCATCTTACTTTTTGTTAATCTTTTTGGCTTTTTGTTTTTCCTATGGGCGAACACTATAAAGTCGGGACCCAAAATTTGGTACACAATGGTTATCTTATGAAAGCAGCAAGTTCAACAGCTTTAGAGGGTAATTTTATATTAATTCTGTCAAGGTCACATACAACTAGTTGCTTCTACACTCTAGACAGGTTATTTCAAGGATGTTTCTCTTTTTGCCATCTTTTTTTTGGGTAACAGAATATGCATTCAGCATTTTAGCCATGAGTCCATTGACATTCTTTCCCTCAATGTTTTCTGGTTTTCCATCTGAGAAATATCCAAAATGATTAACCAATAGAAATAAACAAAGGTGAAATATACTAAACTGAACATCCTCTCTTAATAAGTCACTCTTCAACAAGTAAAGGTATGGAAGAGTCCATCATATATGTCAAGTAATTTACATAATCAGATACATTTCATCAACTTGAACAATTAGATTTTTTATGCGACTAGAAGATTGGTTACCTCCAAGGGGGATAAATCTGCTCCCCGACTAAAAGTCATTTCTATGCGAAATCTTTTTGGATCTTCCAAAGGCAACTGCATACAATTTAAGAATTCTGTTACTGCCACTAAATCTGTGTGGTATTCCTTAAGGGCTCAAGAAATCGATACCCTCCAGTTAAGGATCATAATGGCATATCAACCGGCATTTGTTTGATACTGAAAGACTTGTACATCAATATTGAAGGGAAGGTTCATTATAGCAATCTTTTAACTGAACACGTACTACTACCTACAACTGAAGAAGAATCTCCAACCACAATGTATATGACAATAAGGGAAAGAGAAGCCCATACCTCTGTGTTCTCAAACATCCGTAATACAATATAACTCATGTAGTCAAGCTCTTTAGTTTTGAACAGACGATGCAAAGCACTATCACAACAAGACTGGCTCTCCTTGCAGAGATTCATCCAGATTGCACAACGAAGAACATTTATCAAAGAATGTATGTGGGATTCCTGTCAATTGAAAGTTAAGAGTTCATTTACCTGAATAATGATAGAGAAAATTAATCAAGCCACTAGCATCTCGCATCTGCTAATTCAAAAAAGCTTAGAGAGAGTACATGAAGATACATTACACACGAGCTGTGAGATAGCAAGTAAAAATGTTTTCCTAGATGACAAAAAATTACAGAATATCTCATTCAAATAAAGTAAAATTACACGAACATGTAAACTTATAATGTAAAACTTCGCATAAGCAGTTGTAAGAAAGTGAACACAGAAACTGAAAATAATTTGTATGTAAAGTTAGTAGACATATGAGAAAAATTGCTTTCACATTCTGGAACTTCGAATTTGTTGACTTATATTCTTACTTTAAATTAAGATGAGAGTGATATATATGTACATGAAATTATTCACACTAATGTCCGCAAAATCGACTTGCATGTAACATTCTTTGAGCAAGACATGGCTCCTACAGAAAAAAAAATCGTACCAATGGTGATGAGTGTTCCATAAAGAAAAATTGGGTGGAAAAATTGGAAACCTATAGGTGATACTCTACAGTTCAACCTCATTGATGGTAATAAAATAATGAGAAATATATTATATGTCGAGACAACTTCATTTGACTGATTGGTAGTTAATGCTGAACCACTATATCCAAGCAAGCCTTGTAGCCAGAATTACTTCCTTGCACATACCATCTATAGGCTTTCTGGTAGTCCAATTTTCATGGTGCAATCACAGAAAGTTAAGAGTGAAAGAATCATGGATCCAACAACAGGGTAATTTGGAACCTTGTGTGCTTGAAAACGAAAAGAAATAACCAAATTAAATTGGGATTTTGCTTTCACTCACAGAAGTGAAGTATAGCCTGGTTTTCACGTGTCGATCTGGGGATCTGACATTAGCATATCTGATGAAGGAAAACAAGAGACATAAAGTCAGCTAACAGGCAATTATGTGTTCAGTAAAGAAGTTCTCCACTCAACCCCTCAAATACGAATGCAGAAGAGAGGGAGGAGTGACATGAATGTAGTTGAAAGAGGAGAGGAGTCTTCCAACTTGTAATTTGAGACCTGACAAAGCATCAAGAGAGGTCACTTACTTAGGGTCCAAGCGATATTGGGTCTCCTCTTTGTCATCATCGTCATCTAGATCCATTATTGACATATCACTTGCAATACTAGTTGTTCTCTTGTCTTCAATCTTCGAATCAGACTTAAAAAGATAATCATTATCTTCTGGTTCACAGCAAGCGATGTATTCATTATTCTTCAGTTCAGCAACACTGATAGCTTCTTCACGAGTATTCCTCAAATCAATTAGAATTTTACCCAGCAATTTTCGAGCAACCTGGGGTGCAGCAGAAATAAGTTAGTAGATATAGTCATATATTTTACGATATACAATTTGAAACACACACAACAGAGACGTGGCATTCATGATATATCAAACTACAGACAATACAAAGACAGAAAAGGGAAAGAAGAGGAGGGGTGAGGTATTGATACAGGTACAAATGTAAAACGTCTTATCTATATAAAAAGGTAAATTATCTATGTGTTAAAGATCAGACTAAACTACTTGAAACTTTGTTTCTTAGGCAAATTTTTACTCTAGTAGCATAATTTGAGATCTGAAGGGACCACAACCGGATGAACCTTAGACGTTTTGATCTTAGTCCACAAGGAGGAAAGGAACAAAATGGAAAACAACAATACATTTGTAAAACTTGTGCTGAAACTATACCTTTGACCCAACCTTCAATTTTTGCTTTGGATTAAGGCCATACTCATTGGGAATGACACCTTCAGCAAGTACCTGAAATGGAAGACAGTCAGTTGCCAGTAGTGCCTTTTGTGATTCAGCTGTTGAATAATGTTGAGGTCCAAACTTCATTTAATTTTTTTCAAAATTCCTCTGATACGAGAGACATATAAAGTGATGTGACAAATAAGATTGGATGCTTATAATTCTCCACGTCAATTTTCATCAAAAGTGTCACCACCATAAAATACGAGTACTCTTTCAAATAAATAAGACATACAATCTGTTACATGACTAATTATGTAGTCTAATTGGAGAGGAATATGTTATAATAAATTAGGGTACTCAAAAAATCAGAGAACAAGAAACTCGTATCAGCCATTCACAGTGACTAATTGAGTCCAGTTGATTGAAGCTGTACCTGAGCAATGTTAAAGAGTTCGCTGAGCCCTTCAAGCTTTAGGTGTGAATTGTGCAAGAGATCATACCTAGAAAGAAAAAGTGAAGATCTTAGACTCATGGAGAAGTTGTACATTAATTTAAATGACAACACATTGAAGCTAAGATAAGCATGGATAAAATTAGGAGACACAACTTCTAGACCATCCTCAGGGACAGAAGAAGACGAGAGTAAATAACAAGTCTTCAGTTAATAAGAGTGGACAAATGAGCGTGCTAACTTGAGTTTGCTCATTGATTGAAATTCTTTTCTCAGCATAAACTATGCTACTTAATTTGATGAAACAAATACTTTGCAATAGAACTTCTTGGCCGATGGACAGATAGATAGTAGACGGACATAGGAGAAAAGGTAGTTTACAAAGTAATTGCACATTTAGCAGTTTAAGTTGTGCACCTATAGTTCATCTGGAAAATTTTAACAACCTCAATTACGCACCTATAATTCATCATCAAATATATGATTTCGTGAGAACTTACTTGCAAGAGTCATAAACATCTGGAATTTGCGATATGTCAAACCGCCTGTATGTTAATAAACAAATATCAACTGACAGAATCTTCTGTAATCACATAAACAACCACAATATTTTCACTTTCATTTTTTCTATTTTAATTTACATTTTGAAGCTTTAGTGCCCAAACTACATGGATAAGATGGACTTACTCTTTGCGCTCATTATACAACTCTCTCTCAAGCTTTATCCAGCGAGCATACATAAGAAGAAATCCCTCACTGCCACAAGGTAGCCCAGCAGCGATGCTATCAACATCTATGTTCGTCTTACCAAGTGCCCTGGCTTGATCATATGGAAGAATTAAATCATATGAGCTAGTCTCAGAAAGTTCCTCGGCTTCGTCCTTCGCAAGAAGCCTAACTTGTTGAGTAACCTTTTTAGCCAACTGGACCTGATTACAAGTGCAAGTTAAAATGATAAATTACTGTAGCTTGGAAAATTTACATCTCAGAAAGGATGTGTAATGCAACCATAAAGCAAAACGATATCAAATCAAAGGTACACCAGCTGATAAGCAAACCACTCTCTAAATTGAGGGGAAGATGATAGCACAATGATCACTTGGTAATTGTTATTCTCATGAATAGAAACTTTAAGATAGAACAAAAAAAAAATGTGAGCAAGATAACCAATCCTTAGAAACATTCTTACCAAAATCGGTAGAAGTTGAGATGAATCTAGAGGGACTCCAGCCCCATCAATCATCCAAGGTTTTTCTGGTGGTCCATTACCATGACTTGTCCTTCCCCCAGATGTTATTATATCGTATAGCCTTGCCTGGGAAAGAGAACTCGAGTTATTAACTTTCATCAAAATAAATATCCGAATATTACAAGATTTTCATCGATATACTAGGATATAGAATTTAATGTTCACTCTCTCATCTGTTCCAGAGTTCATTTTTAAAATGGAATTAAAAGAATAGGGACAATTATATATAAAAAAAACTAATATTACTTTGGGAAAACAATATAGCGTTCACGTACGTTCAGAATATGTCCCATTATTAAGTTCTTAGAAGTGATCTCTGACAGAATGAATGATAAATGTGCAAGCAAAAACTAAGTGTTGAACGGAGACAAAAAATGAAAAACTGAAAATACGCATCAACAAATGCATTTACTAAATTTCAAAAATTCTACTTGGTGGAAAACAAAAAAATTTGAGTTTACTATTTAAGAAAATTTGGTATTGTAACACATAGAACTTTGTTCGTATCTATCATATAGCTGACTATTGCATTTCATTGAACAAAGGGAAGAATCAGATCCACCGAGCTTCTCTCAGTTACCTTCACTAGATAATGAACGTTACACCTTAATCTTGACCTCTTACAAAAGGATGTTAATGCTTTTTGAAGTGTTCAAGATTATGGAAAAACGTAAAATCTCATGTTATGTGTACTAGCTTACCGGAGAAGCATAAATGAAAATGTACACATAACATGAGATTTTATGTCTTTTTCCCAGTAAGCTGACCAATAACTATGTACTTCAAAGTTGTTTGGATGAGTCTACTAGCTTACTGGAGAAGCATAAAATGAAAATGTAGTTTCTTAATCTTGCAAACTTAATCAAACTTTGATATTGCTCTCCAAGGATAGGCATAACATAATAGTTTAGGAATATAAAGAAATAGAACCTTAGCTTCATCCATCTCAGTACTAGCATTGTCAAGTCCATCCAACATAGAGGAGTCCTTGCTGACGAGTGAGACCAGAATAGGAGTTAGTTGCCCTTCCAAGTCCAGAAGACCTTTGGCAAATGCTGCAGCTGACATCTGGTAAAAAAAAAATGTTACCACGGGAAGGAGAGTAGTCGAGGAATCCAAACAAGAGAATTTGGAGCCTTTGTAGTAATAACATTGGAGCATTGTAGTAATAACATTGGAGCAAGGGGAGCATGCAGGTTCAAACTAACTCAATACACCAACAATTATTTTTACCTGTACTCGGCCTTCATCTGAGCTGTATATCTTTAGGTCATGACGATATGTACTATGTAGACGAAGTAATCCCGTACCTTCACCTGAGACACAAACATAATACACAAAAAAGGACCACTTAACTAAAGCTTCAACAATAAACTGGAAGTTCAACAAACTAGACGAGGAAATACTAAACAAAGTGGTAGAAGCATAAAATTGGACATCCAGTAGAATGGACTTATAACACGATACTCACATGGCTTATTCAATCAATAATCTAGACCAGACAACTTCCTTTAGGTCTCTACTATTAGTCTGCGTTAATGTAATTAACAAGAATCAACGTGACCATTCTTCACTTGTAAAATTATGATTTTGCCATACACCATTCTAATCGTTTATAACTTATAAATAGTTATCATCAACTCACTCCATTTTCCTTCAGTTGAGTCATCATATGAGGTTAAAAATGGCCGCTGTTTTAGATAATGGTCATTTTGATTGACACTAAAGGAATTATACATCGATTGATCCTAACCTTAAAGTGGGAGTAAACGGAAGAGAAATTTTAGATTAAGCTCAGTAATGTTAGTTGTACAATATATATAAGGTGAGATGAAGTGTCAACCTGGATACATATTATTGCGAAAATAGCGTCCTAATTCTTCAGCCTGTTAAGATATGTTTTGACAAAGGGGGTTAGTATGGTACTTGGATATATGAGATGATTAACTAAAGAACTTCTGTTAGATCTCCGATTCCATTTACCCATGTGAACTTTCTTGGAGATGGTAGATCATTAAATTTTTTACTATAACCTCCTTGATTGAGAAAACTGAATAACAACCTGCTTTCTGCCGGCATGAGTGAGAACACCTCCATATTTAAGGACCATCAGAGCTTCTACTGGCTTTTCTTCTTCACCTTCACCATTAGTCTTTGGAACTTTGATCCACTTCAGTGGCTTCAATTGTACCTTCCTATATATTCCCGAGAAGTGCCCACCCTGGATTTAGCATATCATTAAGGATTGATACAAGAAAATTTCTGATTTTTATGCAAGCCTCAGTCATCAAGATATGGAAGAACCTAGATGGTTTCTATTTAATTAAGTAGGTGAATGACATGTATAAAAGGCCATTTTCGTTTCATACTTCAGTCTAAGTGAGATTAATTAATATATGCTTACCAGAAAGATCATTATGAGTGATTTACAAAATATTATAGGTTATGTTATACAATGGGATAAAAGTCATTCCTCATATGGATGATTGCTAAGATTTTTTTCTTTCGACACTCGGAGGATACTCAATTTAATTCTGTAGGTGCAGTAGACTCAATTTAAAAAAAAAAAAAAAAAATCAGTGTATCTTTGTAATTAACGGCCATGAAACAAAACTATATCACTATATCCAAAGAATTACAAAGAAATGACAATTGATTTTTCTTGGAGTTCCTTGATAAAAGTGCTAAAACATTATGAATCAAGAGTATCAGAGGCCTCTCATTTTTCATTCTTAAGTAATAATTTTAAGTGTCAACAGATGGATGCAAAATACAAAGATCCAAACCGAAAGGTAGTTAGATTGAGTGCAAATTGAAGATGCTAAAAGAAGAGGGTGACACTAGCATTCTTCGTATCAGAATAGAAAGGCAAGCCCTTGAAAATGTATTACTCAAATGGTCTCCTCCAATAATAACATGAACTCCAATGGTCTCCTCCAATTATGACATGAACTCCCTCATACATGATTGTCTAATCTATTTCTTTCCTTAATGTTTCACTTTCTGTTTACTTTAAATTTTAGAAGTTGATGTATCACTGGCTGCTTTCCCTCCTCCAAGTAAGCTTCAAGACAATCCTTAAATATTTTGAATAAATCAACACAACTAGGGTACCTATGATTTAGTGAAGCTAAAAATCTCTTGTATTCATGAAAAATAATTGGTGTAAGCACTTAAAAATAACAGAGACGAAAGCACAAAGACAGGAACCATGAATGTCAATCATACTGGTAAATGACGGTCTTCATGAAGCATAATTTATCAAAATACGCAGGTCTACCTCCTCAAGTACAGCTTTAACTTGGCGAAGCTTTTCAGCATGCTCAGTATCCTCGGCATCGCTATCACTTTCGAGGCCAGGTCTATAGAATATCAAACTGAGTAAGCATTTCAAGTAACATGCAAGCTAAAGTTGATAAAGTAAGTACTGCCTCTGTTTTAATTGAATGAAGAAGTTAACTATTTTTTTTCTGCAAGATAAAAGTTTGGCTAAGATCTTTCATGAGCTCATTATCTTCTCACAAAATATATTCAAATATTTTAAAACTTGTAAATACTTGTATACTAAAACGCATATGATTAAATAAAATTTTAAGGTCAACGTTAAATGTTTGAAATAAAAGTCAACAATGTAGGTCATTGAAATTAAAGGAATATGATATTGCATATTTGAGGGATAAATATTAAACAATAAGCTTATCATTGAGGCAGTACCATTAGACCATGCACAATAAAAATAAAGCAGCATCAGAATTAAAGAGAATAAAAGCATAAAATTGTTTACAAATCTATACGTGTCTTAAGTTAATTACAATTCAGGCTTATTATATAGCAGAGCCTTACACCCTGCCGTGTATTCAAACTAAGAGAACTATAACATGATATGGTCATGAAGAGGACAAGATTGGAATAGATGCAAAATTTCTCACTAGAAATGTTAGAATATGGTATTTTCTACGGAGAAAATCTACAGTAGGGATTACAGAACAAAATACTAAATCAGAAAACAAGAAGTGTGTGGCAAAGAATATATGCCTAAAATCAAAATTTAGTCAAACATACTCGGTACCTACCTACTCCGTGGCACAAGAATTCTTGTTGCATCTAAAATATCTTGCAGTTGGACAGCACTTTTGAGCTTAGTCTGGATGTGGATAAGGACAACACCAAGGAAACAACAGTGTAATTATAGTGATATAGTCAATCTTGTTTTTCAGTAAATGGAACGGAGACAATAATTTCAAATACAGACACCTCAGATCTAGGCTTCCCTCCATTATATTTTAGCATCAAATTCAGCAGTTTTTCCTCAGTAATCTTCAGTTTCACCTTCTGTTTTGGGGTTCTATCACCACTGTCAATAAAGGTAGTTGCATAAGAAATAGAAATAGTGACTGATCCATAGGTCGGCAAAGGGAACGGGAGCATATCTTACTGGCGGATGATAGCAATTACACAGCGTAGCTCTTCTGATTCGCCAAAGTTGCCCAATAGTCCACTTCCTTGACGTGTTAGTCCCTCAGAAGGCTGAAGTGGTTCATCGTCCTTCCAAGGCAAAATTGGCGGAATCGTTGATGACAGGTGTGGAGCCTTTGCATCTAAAAACATCTTCCTCAGCAAGCAAGCAGCATCATCATAATACCTGCAGTTAGCAAACAAAATTTGTAATTCCACAAGATAGAGAAAGATAAAATAGTCCGACAGCAAAAAATGGGGAGTTGGGGGTCCAGTTATACATCTATAAACTACAGTAATTATTTCCTACACTTTAGGTTGCAAATTGAGCCAACTATCCTCAGTTAAGAAGATGAGCTTCCATAATAAGGATATTTTGAGCTCAAGTTTCCCTTTGAAAAGGAACTTTCAAAATTCCATGTAGTACAAATCATTGGTTCACAACGCGATGCTGAGAGCACTTAAGTGAAAAATTAATAGATTTCCCCTGTAATAAATATGTTGTAACTTTGTGTAGTTATTTCTCTTTATGGTTATTACAAAAGCAGTCGACAGTTTCACTCCTTCCTTTAGCAGCTTTCTAATTCACAGGGACAAGTTTGAATAATGGCAACTATGGTATGCTAAAAGATAAAACATTTGACTGAAGATGCAAGACAGCGGCAACCAATTACCTCTTTGTGGTGAACAAATTACATCTGTATATAACATTACAGAACTGGCAGAAGAAAAAAAATTGGTGCACTAATCACGTAAAAAAACTTGCAAAGGACTAGTAGTTACTTGTATGAGTTCTTCACGAAACTCCATCCATTAACATCACAGACATATGAACGGCCTGCACAACGCAGAAGGTCAAATCCACAAACCTGCAGAAAATTTTGAGCATGTTCATAAGGGAACAAATCACTGAAACACAATGACATATTTTGTGCACATTTGTAGTCACTTTAGGCTTTAACTGCAAAGTTGCTTGAATGATTACTGAGGATAGTTGCTCATTAGATGACAAACAAGGACAGAACTAGGCCCATGCTTTGAGAGTAGGAGAACAATAAAACAATCCTTCATAGAAATATTAGTCTTCAATTAATTACAATATAAAGATACATACATTACTTCAAATCATAAAATGTACTACTCCATCCAGTTTTACTTATATAAGTTGCCTTATTTTTAATTCCTTAATCTCTGTCTTTGTTGTTACTAACCTATTTTTCAATCTCTAGACTACTACCCCGTATGAATTTTTGGAAAAGAAAAAAAAACAATCAAACCTACTAGTTAAATTAGGAGTTAGGACATAGGGAATATTAAATAATAGAACACATACTATATAGATAATTTTCCTTCAATAAATAAAATTAAAGATCACTAAGGCAACTATGAGGGTAATATATTATGCCAATGCACCTAAATGGTGGTAACTACTAATTATTGTCACTTATTAAACCTTCTGTAGCAATAATGAATAACGTCCCAATAACTTACTGCTTGCCTAAAAGCAATGAAAACCTCTCTTGCCATTTGCTTTTCAGTAGGAGTAAGTAGGACAGGATACCTCACCTGCCAAAAACATTAGCAAATCAATTGAAAATCAATAAATAATAAGTGTAGATGAAGTATTCAAGTCATTTGATTCACTTGTATGTAAGTTTCTCCATGTTATATGTAAATGATACTTGTAAACTACATTCCATCTTACAAGGAGAGAGCATAACTTTCTAACTTTTGTAAAGGATTTTAACAACATAGGAAGTAGAAATAAAAACCCCAAGGCAACCATCAGCCGGAGGAGAAGCTTGCACATGTCCCCAATGATAAATGTCCGAACAAGGATTTTAACTCCTTGGTCCTTACTCCTTACATAACATATTGTCGCCATATTGGGTGATAAAAGACAAAGCAGAGCACCAAATTGAATGAAAATGTTATAAATATAAGCCTAAAGCTTAATGCATTGGTAATGGACCAATCTTCATGAACAAGAAAACTTCTTCCTCAATCACTTGAAACAAGTTGAAATAGATCATCTCAGAGTACGTACTTCTTTTCCGTCTGGATTTCTCATAACAACTCCGTCGACAACAGGAGATTTTCTTGCTTCTGCATGGGCATACTCAGGGCCAACTGTATAAACCTATTTGATACAAAAGAAAAATTGGTCTTATGAGGGAAGGATATAACAAATTGAAGCAACAAAACAACTTTGAACCTTTACGACCTAAATGACCTTATATACAAATGCAGAACTTCAGGTTCGGATAAAATCAACCGAAGGGAAAAATAAAAAGAGTCAATATCATGATTCATAAGGCTCCAGATGACTTGAAAGTTCAAATTGTAGTTGAACATTATTATTTTCCCAAATGTTTGCATATGAAATATATACAACACTGGGAACTAAAGATTATGATATTAACAAAAGTCAACTGTACTTTACAAATAAGCTCGTACACAATACTTGAATCACTTCAACCAATAGACTATATAAACAAAAGATGCATCACATCAACTCATGGTCTCATTGCATTACATAATCGATATGCTTATTTCAAATACATTAAAAAGTAATAAGAACTACTTCAGTTAATACTATATACAAAGTATAGATAAAATACCTTGACGTCTGTTCCACCAGTGGGCATAAACTCCTCATATATATAAGATCCCTCACGTCTTACTCTACGTACATCAGGATGAAACTCACTAGAGCGATTTCCAACCTGAATTGGAGACAGCCATGTCATAAATCAAGTAGAACTCAATGGTAAGTAATTCAGCTTGGGAGTAGAACATAATGTAAATCGTTAAGTAGAATCGACTATGGAGCTATCAATAAGAGTAAAGTTTCAACATCAACATCAACATCAACTGATCATCAATTTTGGACAGGATAAGTATGACAAAAATAAGTTTAAACTTCTCCTGGGCAACTATATAACAGAAATTTGGAGCAGAGATGCAAAGTCAGCAGTGGACCTCAGTCTAAAGTAATTTGGAGCAGAGATGCAAAGTAATTTTTTACGGTGGGCAACTATATAACAGAAAAATACAACCCTCGTATCTCACTTAAAGCTGAACAAGTGGATCTCAGTGTAAAGTATGTTTCACTGTTTCACCCAAAGTAAAGCTCAAATGAGTAGCATTTCACATAGGTGTAAGAACTATCTGAAATCTTACATTCCTACCTAATGAGAACCAATTCAGGCTTACCTAATATCAGATTTAGAAGACTGTGAAGTCGTTAATAATAACTGATATGTTAAACTCACCTTCCGGAACAACTCCTTCATACCCCCTCCTGCTGAACTGGGATAGTATATCATTATGCTGTGGTCATCACCTTCATAAATATGAAAAATAGAGAAATAAAATATAACAAAATGAGTACAACTCTCACTAATACCAATATATGTTAGAAAAAAAATATATCTAAAGTTTGTTGCTATCATCTTGCAGTTGAACTTTAGTGATGTCCTCAAATACCACATTCTAGCTAAAAGGTAGAACAAAGATAGAAGGAGAAATGTGATCTTTTGAAAAATCAACAATTGACAATAGTACTCTTAGGTTTTTTAAAGAGAACTGAATCTTCAAGGGTTTTGCAATAACTGCTTTCGGTGGCACAATGTTCTATATGTTTGACACATCCAAGTACAATAAACTACTAGTATCTCATTCTAGCATCATAATCAGGCAGCAGGTTGCAGGCTCATTGCTTTGCTTATCTGTAAATAAACTCAAAATGAAGTGAAATAGAGAGCTCTGTTATTCAAAATCTGGTGATGAAATACTATGTATCCCTGTTACTATTCTTACCTATATTTAAGCACGTTCGTCACAATTTACAATAAACTGAAGCCGTCTGTGACTATATGCACAATAATTACAGGTGGTATTAGAACATGGAAGTTCTACAATAATCATTTTCAAAGGTATTATAAGAGGGTCTTCTTTGTGATTATAAGCTAATCCTAACCTTGGACTTTTAGCCTCTTTACTGGTAAATTTACTTGGAAGTTCCTGAGGAAAGATCAGTCAAACACCTCTAAATTTATTCTAAATATCAAAGGTTTTGTGAATTGGAATTACTGGAAGCCGCTGCTCCCTATTCAATGCAAAATTATCTTCACTTTTTTGTTAAGATGTTTGCGATAGACATTTCTTGGCAGTCTTGGACCTGCATGTGGTTGTTAAGGATATTCATGGCAGTTCAAGCAGCATGACCAACTAATGAAGTGGGGATGTCGGATCTCACACATTGAAATTGTTGTTAAAGTAATCCACTCAAATCAGTAAACAAATATGAAAGGCAGACAACAGAATTCAAGACCTCAAATACCCACATCAGTAGATTTAAGATTTCATATACCCACATCAGTAGATTTAAGATTTCATATACCCACATCAGCCTAAAAATTCTTACAGTTCCCTATTTAGCCATATAACATATAATGCCACAGTGGAGCCTCATAAGAGAGGATGCAAGTGAATGAAAAACCATGTGCTTGTTGTTTGCATCCTAAAACATTCGGCTGATTAAAGGATGTTATCAGAATGACTAAATAGGGAGGAACAACCAGCTAAGTGTAGCCATGTGCAATAATAACATATAAATAAGTACTCAGAACTTTCATACACGAATCTATATAACACTCCTACCATGGACAGGCTTCTCCACAAATGGCTTCCAGAAACGTTTACCATAAACTTCAATAAAGTCTTCTTCTTCATCAAAATAATCCAGCTCTTGATATGGTACTTCTCTATTAACAAAGGCATATCTTGGAACTGGAATTTCATACATTTCAAGTTGCTGCAATACCCACAAAAAAGAAACATAAATGATGAAGATATGATGATATTAATAATATTAATATGGTGTCTGTTGGTTTTACATAATTGAACACGGAAAACATGGGAATGGGCTCGAAAAGGGAAAGATAATATACATACCTCGTATACTTTCCTTCTATCATGTAGAAGGTGCTGTGTTTGCAACTCATTCACAAGAAAAGGCCTGAAGGAATAGCTCGTCAGCATTTACCATGCAATTAAGGATATATGGAGTATAATCTTCACATATTTATCCACTTCTTAAATTTATGTGATTCTATTGAGTATATATAGAGATCAAACCCTACTATAGTACTAGTGGAGGTTTTAATGGGAAAAAAGAACAGATAATATATCTCCGCATTAAAGGAATGATGACATTATAGACATCGGGTGCTAATAATTACTAACCAATCTCCTTGAATTAGAATAAAATTTCTCCAGACCATCAAAAGCTTTCAAGGACAGGACTCAGAAAGCTCACATGAAACAGAGAAACCAAGTTCCAAATGCATTTTTAAGGCTTATTTACTGGGAAATCATTATGGTCTCAGTAGTAACTTTGGATGGAGGAGATGGAATACTACTGGGTTTTAAAGGCCCCCCCAATCGAATATGGGCGGCATAGATTTCAAGATAAAGCGATTAGTGTGCTATGTCACATTTTTACAATCATGAGACTTAAAGAGGCACATCACATAATGGCAGATCGAATTCATTTAGGATTAGACAAGAAACAAAAATATGTGCAAGAACATTCACTCTGACCAAATATCAAGGGGGTGAATCTTACTTTCTTAACGCTGCATATGCTTCAGCCTTCTCCAGGGGATATCCCGTCGAATAAAACGCGATAAGACAATCACATATTGGCCAGCTGTAATAATAGAAACTCTCTTACTAATTGTTAGTCAAATTTTATTTTCAGATCTAAAAACATTCTCTTCTCTACTTCTTGTGAGTGTGTGGATGCTTTATTTCAAACTCACAAGCACACCAAGAAGAAGCATACAAGAATTCAGTAGGCTATGTAAAAGGACTATGTTTACATCTTAAAAATATATAAGGAGCATAAAACAAGGATGCTAATTCAATTTACAGTTTCTACAAAGGACAACAGCCTACTATCGGGAATTCAGTTAATCCTGAGAAGAAAAGGCTGCATTCATGGGAGTTAGTAATGCAATTTTGAGGTTAATCCTGGTGGACACCCTGTTATAAGCCTTTTAGCTAAATTTCCCATTACTATGGTTTATGCAGCACGGACAAATCTGGAGGTAAACCATTTTCCTTCTTATCTAAACACAAAACATCTTTTTTATTGAGATTAGTGAAATCTTCTTTTTCACTCAAAGTTGATTTTAGCATTATGTAGTTCCTAAGGCTGCTAATTAAATCACTTGTTACCATTATCAAGATTCTTTCTTCAATTGTTTTCCTCATCTAAAAGAGATTTACTGAACTGAAATTTGCCTCTTTTCTTATTTCTTGCCATCACATTTAGCTCGTGAATGAGGATGGAATCATTAAATCTTTTTCACGCCTCAGCATTGCATAACTCCTGGTTCCGTGGCTGTTAAATGTGTTGAGTGGTAAAGTAGACTCACCCCATCCGCTGCCCACTTTCTCACTATCCTCGCCCAACAAGTAGAGGAAATTTTGAAGCTTTACCCTTGAAATTATATACTCCATATAGTTTTTAAAATTTTGTATCTTGGCTATTTACTAGTATATTTTCAAATCTATTAATTGGTCCCGCAAACCTTAAACTCATGGCTCCTGCCCTCGCATGGCTATTACAGTCTTCTGGATTCCTTACTCAATTGTTCTTTCCGACAAAAAAATAAATATATAAATGGAAGTACATTTCTGTTTCACTTTCTTGTAACATCCCCTCTGAATCATGAGTAAAGATGGAACGAGTAGTTAGCATTACATAATTCCCTTTTCCACGGAAGTTATGTTAACATCACTGTTATCTAGATTATTTCTTAAACTTTTCAAGTTGACTTCATCTAATAGATAATCAAACGAATGCAAATTTAGCTTTTGTTTCCTCTTCTTCAGTGTGGCAGACTAGTAAGGAAGCAAGATAAAAACAACAAGCATTTAACAGTAGATAGTAGACATGAAAGCAAACTTGGAAAGCATACCTCTCTATTGGATCCTCAACAATAGCTTTATCCCCAAAATGGATAACCTAAAAAAAAAAGTAACTTCTATATTAGAAACAAGCATTGTATACTAGTACTGTATTACAAATTTACAATTCTACACATCAACAAATTAAAAACAGCATTACAGAAACACATTTACCTTACCCTTTTTATTATACTTTAAATGCAGAATTTGAGACATACATATGTCATATGCGATATGTGCATTCAGATAGGTACATATTACACGAGTCCGAATAATTTATTGCACTTTGAGTGACACTCTACGTACACTCAATTAAAATCATGACAAGTGTCATAGTTTTTAATTTCAAATTTTAAATTAATTTATAAAAATAAACAATAAGCGTGCCTTAACGAATTGTGGCAAAGAGTGTCACTCAAAATATAATATTCAATCCAATGCAATAATACATGCATCATACATAACAAGGCATGCAAATTCACAGTTTGAACCACAAATAACACTATTCAATGCATTCTATCAACACACAAACCCATTCACTATGATAAGCTCACATATCGAAACTCAAAAACTCGAACCTACACGATAATAATCATAAAAATAACAATAACAACAACAATAGTACCTAGAATCAAATTAATAATGATAACAACAACAACAGTCATAATAATAATCATATTGATTTGGCTTTAAAGTACAATTTGTTAAGTCACGTGTGTATCATTTATTTTTATAAATTAGTTTAAAATTTAAAACTAAAACACTTAGTCATGATTTTAATTGAGTGTAACGTAGAGTGTCACTCAAAGTATAGTAATGATTTGGACTCATCACTCATGTAATATATACCTATAGTTTAAACTATATACCTCAAATTCACCAAAGGCTTGTAGTCTATCCAAAATCTGCTTCATCGGACCGGAGAAAGCCTAAAATAATTACAAAAAAATAAAAAAATTAAAATCGAAACGAAACGAAACAAATAATCTAATAGCCATATCTATAGAGTGAAACAGTTGATGCTCCATTACTATAAAAATTGAGCCAAAAAGTACAGAACCTCGGATCCGCATTTCACCTTCTTTTCCATTACGCACACTCCAATTATTATCTTCTTCTCATCAACCTTCGCCTCCATTTCCATCGCCACGTAATCTCTCCTTCTCTCTATATATATATTGTACGTATATATATAAAATAGTTGTAGCGTATATGGACCCAATAATCTATTATAACAAATACTTGACAAAATAAATCGAAACTGGGGAATCAATATTTCAGCTTCAAAATCATAAAATAAATCGAAAAAAATTAATAAATGTGTGCATGTATATGTATATATATTTATTTATTTTGTATACACGTGTATAAAGTGTATATTTATTTATTTATATATTTATTTTTTAATTTTTTCCAAAACAAATAATTCGAAAATGCTCAGCTCAAAATCTCAATAAAATAAATATGTGCATGTACATATAATTTTATACTCCCTCCGTCTCAATTTAATTAATCATTTATCAAAATTTTATTATTATGTTATTATCGCCTAATATTATTTTTTATTGATTTTTGAAAAATATACAATCAATAATTTTTTTAATAAAGTACTTTTATTTTAAACGATCAAATAAATCGGGGGAGTATTGTTTATGTGTATATTGATTAGGTATACACGTGTATACGTATACGTATTATGAGCATAAAGCTGTTACCAGAGAGAAAGGTGGAATACGGCCTTGTTTTAGGGCGGTTGTGACTGAAATTACTGAAGTGAGAAATGTGACACAAATGAAACTTTCTTATATTCTGAAATGAAGGAACAAAACGTATATTAACGGAGAAAGCCGGTGCGGGTTTATATAGCTATGTATGGGCGTGGTTGTACGCGACCGTACAAGCAGTGGGGAATTGGGGAGGGGCGAGGGGGTTTATTGAGAGGATATCTATTGTCTTTTTTGAATTCTATCATACACTTGAAACACTGCCTGATCCTCTACGCTCAATACTTCTTCTATTCCCTAAGCTTTTATGTTTTTTAAATCATATTTACATTATCAGAAAATAATAATTAAGTATAATATTCAATACATGAATGTCAAACACATAAAAGAGATGAGATGGCACAAAGCGAATGAGTGATCCGAAACATTAAACACCGTGTGGAGTCTGCCTCAAAAGTCGTACAACCCGATTCGCAATTTGTGAGGGATTAAATAATAATAAGAGATGAGATTCTGGCTGCTTACTATGTACACTGAAGTTGTATATCGTTGTCTGCTTTAACAGGCTAACCCTACCTTAGGCGGGATACGATCGCCGACCACACACTAGGCTCCCGTTTTAAGGGGACTTCAAAATCTATATATATATATACCTAGCCTGCCTTAAGTTTATTCCAAAAGGACTAATCAACTAAAACATCCTTAATGAAGCAGATAATCAGATTTTGATAAATTTTAATTAAACTAAGATTAGATATACAAACTATAATATGTGAGATTTATACAATATAGTAGAATTATTTATTTATAATTTCAATACAAATCAGATATTTATAATAAATTTATAGACTCACTTAATAAAATTTCATAAGTCCTTAATATAAAATCGACATTATTTTTATTCTAATAATCAAAAAGTATTAGTATAAGATTTAATTTTAAAGTTAAAAATACAATCAGAAAAATATTATGAATATATGATGAAAAATATTTGTTAAAAGATGATAAAAATATTAAAAGTATTAATATATTTAGTAAGAATTTACTAAAAAGATATATATCAAATCAATTATGTATAAAAATTAGATGACAAATTTGTTGATTGATCAAAAATTAATCTATGCAATCTTTCTCTCAATACACCTGGCAATTGATCATCAAAACTTAATAAGCTTCAGCATATAGTAATCATAAGTTACCACTTAGATAGTAGTTTTAAATAATTTATTTCAAAAAAATTTGAATCCATCTTTGTGAGAATCACCTACATATTAGTATTTATAAATTTTTGAATTATGATCGAAGTTTAAATAATGCACATTAAAAGAAAATTCATGAACATTTTGTAGAATGAAAATTAAGAATTCTTTTAGTTTCATTTGGCTGGGATTTTAAATAATCACTGGTCAGCAAACTAATTCTTTGAGATGGATTTAAATTTGAAATTAATATCAAGTTTATTAATATTCTACCTGGATAAATTGGTTTAATTAAACCAGACAGTGAATACATAATTAAAAAATGAATAACATTACTTGAAGAGAAAAGATACATGTCGATCAACAGCATTTAAAAAATAAGAAACAACAAAGAACCTAAAAATAAAGAAAATCTATCTTGATAAAGCATTACGATGTATCAAGATATCAACTTTAAATTAATGAAAAGGACAAAAGACGAGAAATTTCGACGATTTGGCATTACAATTAATTTTTTGAAAATAGAGATATTTCAGATTTTACGATTTATAGCTTTGGGACTATATTTAAATATCAGATTTAGTGTCGAAAGATAACTACACACGATCTCCATAATACACGTAGACAATCTTACTTGACGCATCTAAAAAGAGATACTTAATATAAGTTAGATTTATCTTTTACGAGAAAATAATACTTCAAAATATATAAAGTATATTTATTCGATAATTTTATTTTTTATTTAATTTATGTACATTTATAATTATAATAATAAAATCAATGCAAAATAAAGTCAATTTTATATACAGCATTTTGAAAATTATAACAATGAAATCACGTGAATGAAACTACCACGTGCAACGACGTCCCTTATTACTAGTTTCAAAAGTGTATTGAGTATTGTGAAATATACCTATGCTCCTCTCTTTACGGCTCTTCTAACCTTAATTTTTTGCCAAAATACTTGTACTCTTAATATAAATTATATTTTTTACATTTTCACTATACTTTTGACTAATGCTTATTATTAAATTATCAACCAACCAATTATATACCAATTAGTCGAGATTTTACATTTCAATATACTTTTTGACTTCAGATTTCACCATCTTTCCAAAAGATTTGCAAATTCGTACAATTTATTTCCGAAATTTTAATTTACTTTATTTCACCATCTATTGAGGGTTCACTTTTTTGTAGTTAAGGCCCTATTTTGCTTTTGTATGGGTATCTCAAAAAATGTTGGTCCTGAAGTACGTGTCAAATTAATTATTAATTAATTTTTAATTATATTAATAAAAAATTATAAGAAAAAATATTTTGCAGAAGTTTTAAGAATGTAAATACTGAAGGATACAAATTTATGTTATTATTAGAATAGTGAATAAAAATTTACGAAAATGAAATCATCAATTGAAGTATTTATTGAATTTGGCAAGGGAGGTGTTGGATTTAAGTATTTTAGAACGCTTAATGATTATGATGGCTATGCTTTTTATCGTAGTGAATGTATAGGTGTCCTCTGTAATTTGTTCCCTGTCACTTTTTAGAAATTAGAAACTCTCTGTGAATTTATTCAAAGTATTGGCTTTTGGCAAAAAAGCGCCTGGTACATGCTTTTTTAAATACCTTTTACGCTACCAGATATTTTTTAAATTGGCTCAAGACACCCCCCGAACTTTCAGAATCAAGTTCTATATTTTTTAGTTGTTCATACACTCGACTTCTATACACCTTTAATTTTCATTAGTGAAAATGACTATATTATCCTTTAAATATAATATCAGCCACGCCAAAGAAACGACTATTTCTGTCTAACACTAAAGCATAAGATGCGGAAATGACTATTTTGCCCTCCTCTATTTGCAAGTGTAGTAGTTGTGAAGTTTCATTATGCAAGAAATGCCTGGCTAAAATAGTATAGTGTCGCCCCACCCCTACCCGCCTCCACCCCAACCCTCCCCATTCTCGCTGAACGATTCATGGTGTGTTCGACGAAACCAAAGCACCATCTCGACAACCCCTACGAGGCTCCTCCTCTTCCTCTCCTTCCTCCATATCACCACCGCAGAAGACCCTGTTCTGATACCTTAACGCCGCTAAACTTCTACAATCTCCTGGCTTACCTCCATGCCCTTTTCCTGGGCCACCAATTTGGAGCCGTGGAAAACTTCTTCAATCTCATCCGACCTTAACAATATTCCCGCCACCGACTCTTCAAAACCTCGGGCACCACCAAGAACCCAACCTCCTCCATCTCCTCTCTATACTTCCCTCAAATTCCTATCCTCCTCCCTTTACGCCACCATAATCCCAATCCTCTCCATCCGCCTCGTCACCACCCTTCTCGCGCTCCGCCTCGATCAATAATGTCGCGTTTCGGGTCGCTTTATATTTATTTACGGCCTGGCTTATCAAGCCAGAATTTACATTTCTTCACCTGGAATTTACTATTCACGTATAGGAAAATTCGTATGATGTGTCTGTGAGGTTCGGATATATCGTTGTTTTTAGACGCGGGCGCTTCAGGTTGGATATCCGCAGATTATTCATCATGCCGCTTTTCGAAATGCACAAATCGTCAAAGGCCAAGCTTGACTATGTTCACGCCTGTACGACGGTTTTGGCCGAGGTTTCTGGGATATTCTCGGGGTATTCTGGTTGCTTGGCGAGGCATTTGCTTGTAAGTCAATTTGTTTATACCTGCCAGTAAGAAACGGGGACTTATTAAGAATTTTTGAGGGTCGGGTACAACGAACAGAAAATACGGGACTTTTTGTGAATGCATGTCGATTACTTTTCCTACCTTATGTTAGTGATTCTCCTGTGATTCATGGATCAAGCAATGGATTAGCCAAAGCAGATTGATGGGTCGGGCAAGGTTATGAGCAGTAAGACAAGCATCGAAGCTTCCCTGGCCCCCCAAGAATGACGAAGAGCGGTGGGACAAAGCGCGCGAGGCAAGAAAAGGGCAACACCATATTAATTATTTTAGGTGAAACAGCTACCTTTCGCCTTTAATGAAACTTCCGTAAACTACGCAATTGCAACAAAAGTGAGGGCAAAGAAGCTCTACATACTACTTAGTGTTATGACAAAAATAGTCATTTTACTACGACTAATGTGGTATTTTAAGGTAATATAGTCATTTCACTAATGAAATTGTTAGATGAGTCAAAAAAGGCAGATAGACACTAAAAAGATAAAAATGCCTTGGATTAAGCACCAGACACTAAAAATAATAACATGTATCTGAAACCCATAAAGATATGCCTTTCTCACAAAAAAAGCCAAAAAAGTATTCACCCATCTTGTCTGATTATTCAACTCATGAATCTCATTTGAAATGAAAATAAATACTACGTATTTAAAATGAAAGTACTCCATAATTTGTCAATTATTCATTTTGAATGGTTTCGGTTTAAATGGAAATAATGATACCTTAAGTCATAATTATATTCAATTTGGTAAGTATAAGATTTTTAAAATCGATTCATAGTTAGTTTTATTACATTTATTAAAAAGCTGAAACTTAATCTCATCTACTAAAAAATTTCTTGGGAGGGAAAAATAGGCCTCGAAACTGAATAACCTAACCTCTTCAGGATCAAATCATATTTCAACATAAAAAAAGTTCCTATTTTAATCAGCCCATACACTCCTAAGAAATTGGGAACTTATTTCGCATCACGTGCCCCTCAACTTGTTAAGCTTAATCTTCTAAAACTGGCGTAAGCGTAACTAATTGTCTTTAAATATAATTGTATTCAAATATATGATACCTGATCGAAGGTTATGATATAAAATTAATATTATCTCCAATGTCCAATCAAATATTAGTATGCAATTTTTTACATTTACTTTTCTTTAACTTCTTAATGTGCTTTGAATTGATTATTGAAGTGAATCATCTAATTACATAACAATTTGATTTAAATTAATGCAACATATATTGATTTAGAATTTTTTAAGTTAGAGCATCTATAGTTAAATTGTGATAATCTTTCATTTTTTCATTTTTTTTATAAGTAGTACATGTTAATAATTTAAGGCTAAATTTCATATGCACTCAATTAGCGAAAGTTACATTTTAAATGTGCATTCTCGGAACATTTAACTTCCTCTCAAGCACTTTCTAGCTATTTTTAGACCCGATTGAAAAATCTCAATACCTTAACCTCTCTTCTTTAATGAAACATAAGTGACAAAATGTGTTAATATATATATTATCGCTTTACGGCTATTTCTTGTAATAATAAACATTCTTAATTTGACTAATTTCTAAAACCCACACCCAAGATCACCAGAGGGACTTTATTTCACTTTGCCCGGCATCCTCTGCCTTGCTTGGACTATTCGTATGAAATTTAGAAAGTACAATTATACTTGTTCCAATAAATGAAAATCCAAAATAAAAAAAAGCGTATGATAGTCTCCCTTCATTCAATAATCTTTACCAAATATAAATAGTACTATAATAAACCCAAAGCCTTCAACTTGCATCTAAAAAAAGCATCTTTGTTTAATGAAAATGAGCCAAATATGCATTTGTTGCTAAGTTTGGAGCTTATTCTTGAAACCCAATTGAGTGTTTGTGGAAATAAGTGTTTTTTGTTGTTAAGGTGTGTTAATCAATTTGATACAGTTGGCACTGTGCACGTTGGGATTGTGTGTGTGAATGAGCAACCTCTAATACCCGGATGGGGTGACGTGGGATAGATAGTAAGCAAAATATCACAATAATTAAAATTGATTATTAAAATTTAATTAATTAAATATTTATTATTTTAAAGGAATACAAAAATGTAATATATATAATTTTCTTTGCTTAATTTGCAGATATTTCAGCACAAATTTTCTTTTCAAAAGTTCAAAGATAAAAAAATCACATTCAAGCATTCTATTCGAAAAATTAAAATATTCAATGCCTATTTAAAATATTTTATATGAATTCATGTGTTTGCATAAAATTTGTGTCATAACTCTACTAAAAGATACCTGAAGACTTCATGTAGAGGATAATTCTATCAAGTAAAAAAGGTTTACCTCCTCTTTTGTGAAGGTGGAGCAAGTACGGCCCTTAGCCCCTTAGAATGAATGAAAAGGATATACAATTCAAGGCAAGGAAGTACAAATATTCGACCATACAACACATAAATATAGTGGTGGTTGCTTGTTGACAAATTTATTGATCGAATCATCATAAAATCCCGACACCGACAAAAGAGCTCCAAACGTGAATATTTTCACTATGTATTACACTATTCTGGTTGAGTTGAGTTTAATAAATGCTGCCACATACAATGTTGGAAAAATTATACTCTACCCACTAAACTGAAATAGAGAAATGAGCAATTCATTCTAATAAATGAATGTATGAAACCTTTTAAAAGTGTGAAACAGTTACACTAACGATCTCTTGAGATTACTAAGATACCATGATTTTACACTGTATTTGGTATCTTTAGTTACTTCAGTTTTTAATTCTTCATGGACCATTTCGTAATCATTTTAGTACCTAACTTTTTCTAGTGACAAATTTGACCTTTAACTTATTGACATTTGCTTAAAACTTGAAGTTGACAACATGTCTCTCTGCTTAAGTTCCTAAAAAATCATGTTTACTGGTATGTGAATTGTAGCTCCACTTGATGAAAGTAACATGGTCTTAGAACACTATTCAAGTGGAGATGAAAATGACACATACCTTACATAGAAGACAGGAGTCTTAAAATTTCCATCCATTATAAACAAGGTCAATCGAACAAGTCTCAACTAAAGATTACAAATTTTTTATAACTAAAATCAGGGAACCCAAATATAAAGTTCCTAGACACATGGTAATATAATTGGCGACTACAGTAGAAATAGAAAAGGAGCACAACTAGGGTATTATTTATTATCTACGTCGATAACTCTAATAATTTTTAAAATTAAGGTAAGTCATTCAACTAAGAACGGATGAAGGAGTAGTTTACAACAATCAACAATGAGTCTGCTAAGAACATCAAATAGCTCTGGTAGATTACCTTTCCAGTACCTCGAGGTTATCAGTTGCATCCCCATGGGCCATGGCAGGCTTTTAAAGAAAAACAAATAAAACAAGAACAAGGTTGACAGTCTAACTGCAAACTAGATCTGAACCTTCTTCCACCTTAGCAGCCGCTGCAAGTTTGCCAATGCTTATTCCTGCTATATACCCGCCGGACCAAGCATTCTGCAAAAGAATAGAAAACATGTGAATAACGTCAATTATAAACAATCTCATTCCTATAAGAAAGACAATATGAAAGGGAGGCATGTCGTCAAGAGAAAAATGGTGAAAGCATTCACTGCTGTTCCTCCAATAGTGAATAACTTAAATCTTAGAGAATATATGTCCATAGAATTCTTGTCTATGTTGGAAAAAAGTTAAAAATTCATTGTGTTCCAGATTAAAATTATTTTACCTGGAAATTAAAACCTCCAGTCACACCATCAACATTCAATATCTGCAAAACAAAGAAATGGCAAGTGATATTTAGTAAGCAGTTGAAACTTGAAAACCACATCAACTTCTAGTAAGATGTTGTTTTAGTTGTACCTCTCCAGCAAAGAACAGATTAGAGTGGATTCTACTCTCCATCGTATTAATGAAGATCTGCAGCGTCAAGTACATTGATTACCTTCATGAATGGGAAAAAAGACATGCGACAAAGATCTCATATGAAGATGCATGCATAGAACTTAACTTGTTAAATAAAACTAAACTTGGAGAGAGAGCTCACCTCAGATAAAGGGACACCTCCAGCAGTGACAAATTCATCCTTGAATTGTCCCTTTATAGAATTAGGAAGCTTTTATGATACATGTATACAAAATTGGCAAATACTTGCTAGATTAACAGAAAACAAGGTACCTTCCCCTTTACTTCAAATGAACAGCTCTTCAGAAGAGTTGCAACAGAAAATAAGAAGTTTTTGGAAACGGAAGCCCATAAGATATCCTCATCAAAACCCTGCAGTAATGATACAAAATCATAAATAGATGTCTAAAGGAAGTAGCAGAACGCAAGAAGTGACAATAAATAGTCAATCTACCTGGCGGTCCAAGATATACTTCCAGAATCTCTTAACAAGTCCAAGCTCTGAAGGATATGAATTAAGCAGCTTCTGTTTCTGCCGTACAATATTATGAGAAGTTAAACGGAAATGAGATTGACAAGCATTTTATAATATGAAGTAACTGCTTATTCATTCGCAATCCCTAACGGAATGTAAATGAAATTAGTAATCGTTACTAACTTTATCGGTAGTTCATAATAGCCAAAAAGAAGATATCTAAAACAATAAGAATCGAAGTATAAAGGAAGAAAGAAGTGAGAACTTTCAGCACATTCCACTTTCTTACAATGATGCTGACAATTGGCTAAGCTAGCAAGTTTGAAGCCGGCTATATATTTATGCGTAGTTCAGATTCGAGAGATTAACCTTTTTGTCATTCAATCTTATATCAGTTCCTAAATATCATTGGATAGAACCTCAAAGCTAACATTATAATATAATTACCTGAAATTGATTCTTGTGACGAATAAGAAGAGCATGCAGATCATCAGCACCTATATCAGGAACAAAATCCACCAGAAGAGTTCCTAGATAACCACAATATTAGGTTGTACAAACATGGGAAACATACAAAAAAAATTAGCAAGAAGATACATTTATTCACCTTTGTAACCAGTGTCGGAGAAATCACGAGCTCCCCAAGCAGATAATCGAAGAATTACTGGTCCACTGAGCCCCCAGTGTGTGACTAACATAGGACCAATCTACTTCACACATAGCATTGTATGTGGCATCAGAATAATCTAAGGATTTCATGCATAGTATAGTTTAAGAAGCTACCTGGGTAAGCTGTGGTATGTTCTTCTTGACAGTCTCTAACTTCAACTTAGCTTTTACTCTATTCAATGTAACCTGACATGACAGAAAACAGAATGAATTAACAGACATCACTCATTTTTATTTGCCTTGCAATTCCACTTTTCCATAATAACACCAAAATGTAACTTGGATAAGAATTACCCCAGATAACTCTTTTAACTTCATGTCATCAATCTTAAAAGTAAATAAGCTAGGAACAGGTTTTATGATCGAATGACCAAGTTGAGTTGCAAGACTGTATCCCTGTAAAAGCAGAGAATATCCATGAAACAGTTTTAAGAGTACTGCCTGGCTGCTAACAAAAAAATCGATTAAGAAGTAATAATGAAAGTACCTCCTGGCTGCTTCCACTAGCAACTAGTAGATAGTTAGCTTCAACGTTTTCTACATGTTCACTCATTCGTTTCCGAATCTTGATTGAGAAATTCCTACCAGTAGTGGCAGAGGCACTCATTACCACGTTGCCCGTCTGTAGGACAACTGATATAAAAAAGTCATGAATTAGGAGTTGTTGTAAATATAGATGCAGAAGGAAAAACGCTTAAGAGATTTTAAGTAGATGATTACCAGCATAAAATATTTATCGCATAATATAAATCTAAGATTAGCATAATAGAACATGATGGCAAGAATTTAATCCATAGAAGCATCCCAATATCCTATAACCGATAAGAATCCATGGGGTTTTCCCCTAAGACCAATTGGCCAATAGGGGAGTAGCCCAGTCCCATAAAAAACCACCTTCATGTGCTTTGGTATATTTAATATGGGATTGGTTCTCCTTCAATAATCACTTAATTCTAAATCTCAAATACACTACATATTACAGTAATATACAGTGGTTTGGTTGGGACAGCCACCGACTTTATAAGCTACCATAATTAAAGTGGTTTGGTTGACGAGGTGGGTGGTGTAATGTTTACCTGAGAAGATGAAGTGCTTCGATATGTGAGGACTAGATTATGTTAAATGTCTAGATGCATGTTTGAGTAAGTATGATGAAATCTTTTTTTTTTTTTAAAGTATGATGAAAATTATTAACTAATGCATACATGCAATTTATCTGGGGCCTTTCCCTCGAAAGTATCTCAAACTTTCAATTGTGCTCGAGAAAAAAACGTAACTGGGCCACAGGAACACCTACTTCCCTCTTCTTTTGCTTCCGTACATCGACAATTATGGAAGATGAACTCCGTCGATCGAAATTTTCCATCATCTTCGGCCTGGGCGCGTAATACTTATATAGCCTCAGCCATAACTTCTTCAGTATAAAGTAATAAGCGAAAGCTAGTTTCTAGCTTTTTTCGAGTTTTAATTTAATATACGAAATAACAAACCATATGAATATAAATTAATCTGATAAAACCAACTACCTGCTCGAGAACGATTAGTCAAGAAATAAACAACTAAAATATAATTAACTGGAAATGACGTTAATACTTGAAAGAAGCGAGAGAAGGAGAGACAATACACGTATTTTACTTGTTTCGTCCCTAACGCCGAATCATTTGGGCTTCCAACATCTGGATTTTGCAAGATAATCAATTGCCTGACACACACAAAGAATTCTTCAGTTAATTCAATATCCACCACCTAGCCTACAAACTGTCAATTCAAGCTCCTTGGTGATTTCAATTTTACTACTCCAACAAAGAATAAAGAAACCCATGCTATTAACCACCAGGAGATTTTTCACCCAATCATACTAAGGATGGTGATTACAATAAACACATAACTATGAAAACTCATACTAAAGATGATTTAAGATTAAATACGGTAGCTTAACTATTTTTCAATTTCTAAAAGATTAAACGCTGAAAGACGGATCAAAAGATTAGGTTTTTAAAAATACAAAGGTTTTATAAGGCAATAAAAATAGTCGAAAAGGGTCACAAGATCGAGACCCGGGGTCTCACGAGCCCCTCGACGAGCCAGAGCAACTGGGGCTATGCTCAGCCCACGTATACCCTATCGGCATCTCTACCTCGACGGTCTCGATCATCACGAATTTTGATCAAACCGCATCTCTGACGTGTCCGGATGGTCCGCAGCTTCTCCTCCAAAATAAGGATCGCTTTCAAGCTATTCAAAACAAATGACGCATGTTTTATTTGTACGAAGCCTTTAACAACGAATCAATATATACCAGGACAAACTACGACTATCTATTTTAAAACCAAATTTATTAAAACCGCAAAGTCATTACTTCCTCTACATAAAACAATGTCATATACTAAAACAGAGCTTCCTTATAAACACCCATGCTTACTTCCATTATGCCACAGAAGAAAATTCTTTAATGATCACAGGACAAAGCTCAACGAAGCTGAACTTGAGGCAAAAAATCATTGAAGACAATCAAGTTCAACTAATGGGGCTGAGCAAGTCACACGTATCAAAGACAATAAAGAAGCTCAAAAATATGTCAAGTGACACGTAAGCCTCACGTTTTGAGGATTTAAACGAGTATCTGCGAATAAAAAGTTCTGAACATTCGGACGATTTAGTGAGACAAGCTGAGGTTACTTGGGACGAGTGGTACTACTTCACATCCTGGCTTATCCGGTATCGCATCGAGTATCACATTCTTGACGCATGAAGTAGAGGACGAATTGGCTATTCTTCTACGGCTGGTACGCGATCCGGTGATCACTCAAAGTACTTTTGATTTACTTTGATCTTTACGCTTATGCTTTATTTTTGTGTATTTGCTTAGTCTGGTTGTAATTTCGTAATACTTATCACAAAGAGTAGCTTTTAGACTTATGCTTGTTATGTTTTATTTATGGTTGTTTGTCGGATGTTTTAACTATCTCTTGTCATCATTATATTCATATTGTGTCGATATGTCATTTAGCAAGTGTTGTTTTATTGAGCAAGAAACATCGGAATCTAGGTTGAGTGGGGAAGTCATGGCTTACGCTTTATATATCTTTTTTCCCCTAGCATAAGTCAATTCTTATATCATCAAAAAAAAGGTTCTGAATCGACTCCATTATTCAAATGAGTTATGGGAAGGTAACTTAGAGTAACAAAATGGACAAAGAAAAGCTGAAAGAAACATATAGCTGATCTTGATATCATACCTTTAGTATTACTCCATGGTTGGAGAACCACAGCACTGTATCCGTTGGGCTATGCATCTTGAAAAATGAACCTCGCAATTCCTTGTGACCCCTAGGGTAGTTTTCTGCCAAAATCTATGCAAAATTATTTTATATCTGGAAACAAATTCATTCAATCTCAAGCAGCAGACCCTATCAACAATGCTTCCATCCCAACAAAAAATGTAAACTAAATCAGTTCAACCTTCTAAAATAGTAAACCCTGCTAGTCAATTCAGTCGACTTTAACCTCCCACAAACATAATTGGAAATGAATTTTCTGCCTAAAGATCGACATGGAGTTCTGTCAGATTACATTTAACTTCTTTCCGGCTCTTTTTTTTCTTAGCTTGATATGTTACATTCCAAATAGATTTCTAAAACTATGAGCTACTCTTCTGTCAGTAGGTGTTAGTCAGAGCCCTATGACTTTTTAAGAGGAATCAGTATAAAACTGAATTCATAAGTATTTAACTGCAAGTATGGAGTACATGATTACAATAAAATAAAGCCATAAAATAATTAACAGAAGTCTCACCAAATTGTCGACATAATGCCCATTCGTCACATTGCATCGGCCTCCACCAGAAATCTTAACCTATCAACAACCATAAACAATTACCTTTTACAGAACATAACCATAAGTATATAACTATTGCAAATTGAAAAACTTAAACAAGAAATAAAATTTGGTCATTCTTTAGGTAATGTTCAAACAAGAAAATACTCCTTTCATTTCAAAAAGATTGCCTGATTTGATTATTAAAAGTCAAAATTAACAAACTTAGTAGCCTTAATTGACACACATAACTTAATTTGAATCAAAATGTTCTTATTAATTGTAAAGTATGTTGAAAATATTATTGGTGATCTTTTTTCCACCAACTATTATACAACATATTCATAAGTTAGCATAAATTGCTTACACTTCACCCCAACTCTAAACAACGCTCATAACAAGTGTATGACGATACCATCCGACCCTCCTACCCTCATTGCGCTATCGAGCCTCACTGCAGTGATCAGTACAGTTTGATGTTGTTATACAACATATACAAAAAATATTTGTGTTGGAAATTTAAAAATTCAATCTTTTGAAAAGACAGGAGTAGAGCATTGGGAACACAAAGGGACTAAACAAGTGGGCATTTCAGAAAGTTAACCTTAGTTAAAGGCTTTCCCTTTTCAATGACAACAACATTAAGATTAGGTGCAACAGTTTTAGCCCAAATTGCACCATATATTCCAGCAGCTCCACCCCCTACAACCACCAGTAGCTCTTCACTTTTCTGCATTTCAAAACAACACAAAAATACTTACTCCCTCCATTTCAATTAAGATTAATATATTGTCAAAGTTGAATACTCCATAGTTTTTATTGATAAGTTTAAGAATACTACAATAATATAAAATAATATATTGCACTATTAATATATTGTCTAATATAAATTGTAATATTGTCCGATTATGGCCTGAATAAACATTAGACTACTAACGAATAAATAGCTTCCAATTCACTGAGCCAACTAATAAATTGGAACCATCATGAAGTACTTTAATTTCTTAGGAATAAAAAATTAGAAGACGGACAACAAAAAATAACTAAGCAATTTGTTTTAGAAGTGTTTCTACGCCCTACTTCCTCCACTAAACTCATGAACTACTCTGAGTCACCCATTATATTATCATGTGTGTTTGATTGGCAGTATTACCTTTTGGGACATGGCAAGTGTGGTAGAGCATTGTCGATAGTGGAGTGAAAATGGCATGGACATTGTTTTGTGAAAATGAATATTTGGGACAACTTGACTGAAGCTGCAATGTTAAGCGAGCAGAGTTTAGATAATACACCCGGCGGTCAGGACTCCTCAAAATCTGACCCGTTGATTACGAATATCTTTTGCTCAAGGCCTGCAGTTTGCCGACTACATCTATGGTCGAAATAGTATGAAATGACTATTTTGGCCTCTAAATAATTAAACACAATCTCTTAATAGATAAGGAGAGACAAAAATAGTCATTTTATCACTTTTTACCACTCTTTTCGGTGAGACTTTAGCTCCCCTGTAGTTTGTTTTCATGTATTGTTGTTTGACTTTTTTGAAAATCAATTGACTATCAATTACTACTTCCATTTTAAATTATCGTATTTTTTCTAATTGAGACGTTAATTTTTAATCTTCACTACTTATATATATAATAAAATTATAATAAATATTATTATGAAAAATTTAAATCCGAATCAAATGATAATTTTATATTTTTTGAATATCAATAAAAGTAATTACACAAAAGCTTTGATAATTTTAATCCCAAAACATCAATTAATTAAACTATGAGATTAATCATTCCTTATTCCAAAAAATATAAACATTTGGATTTCATTTTAAAAATACTTTATACATACACTTTAAATTTTTTAATATAGCTAAAGAGAATTGAAGAATGTTATTTAATATTCTATATGCGAAGTGCTCAATTAAAATGATTAAAAGTTATAATGCATTAGGTAGTATGCAACAACAAAATGAAACTGATTTACGTTAATGAAAATGTTCAATTTTGAGCCAATAACTAATCCAAGAAGTGGCTCTACTTTTTTTCCAACAATAGTGATTACAAATTGTTATAGAAATATAATACTAGTATAAAAGTAGGCTTGAAAGCTCATGGCAAAGTGAGTGTTTGAAACATGACACCTACAAAGCACGGACTGTAAATTTGTTGCTGCTTAATTCTTTTTATTTTATATATATATATAAAGTTTTCATTTTGTTAATGCAAGATTTCGATCTCGAGATCATTATGAAAGAATATTTCGCTGATTGACTAACCTAATGGGCCATAAGGTACTTTTTCTCTAATTGGGATACTACCAGACTATTAAGCAATGGAGCGAGAAGAGTTTTACTTGCCTCTATACTTATTTTGGGAACATTTTATTAACTAGATTTACATAAAATTCGAAAAATAAATTGAACTGAACTCGATAAGTACAATATTAATCTGAGTTCAAAACGTGCAAAGTTGATCCGACTCACGAGTAACGATTCACTCGTACAAATGTTTACTTCAGGGTCAGTCAGTCACTTTGGCAGCCGCTTTGTCCGCTACTTTGGTGAGTATGTTGGTTCTTCCTCGATTGCATGGGCCAGAATCGGCGACGCCATTTTTTGGGTGAGAAGTCTTACAAAGGAGAGGACCAATGTGACACATACAAAACCGTAGTAACAATTGCAATATCACTAAAAGAGCAGAGCCCACACCTGATTCTAACTCAGATCGCCGGGCCCACCCTACTTTGTGACTTACCACTGTAATTGTATTGATGCACAATCGTATGAACCTACCCTTTCTAATCCTGCTAATTAATTATCTATAAACTAAAAATCAATTAAAATAATGACAAATTAACTAATTTGTCTTTGAACTATAAGCAAGCAGCATGGAGCCTGGATTGAAGTCTAGGGTGAAGCTATGTTCCATATGCAATCACACACGTGGTGCCTCAAACGTACCAAAATTTTGATGATTGGTGAATTATATGTACTTTTATTATGTACTAAAATAATGTAATTTTATTATATTGCATGTATATATATTTATCTTTGTGTTAGTTATGAATCGCCAGATACAGACGTTAATATATGCTTATCATAACTGTAATTCATACGTTGCTCATGCTATGGTATATATACTGTCAAAAGAAATATTTTGTGTTGATTGTTAAATTATAAGTTTTGTAATACACTCACTTATAATGCTGTAGAGTATCCATTTTATTCTATCAAATACACATATAAACTTTGTGCGGTATTTACTTTATCTAAAATAAATCTACCTAATTACGCAACATGACACGCGAAGTCAGCGAATCTGCTATTCTGGTCAATCTATTGGCTTATCAGACTTACCATGTCAGTATGTCCCATATGTATCTTGTGTTAGCATGTAATGCAGCTTATTACGTTGCATTTTCCTATATGTTTTATCATACTTGTAATCCACACGTTGCCTCATGCCACGGTATTCATAATTTGTAAAAAATACCACTAACAAGAGTCATCTCGATATTACAATACACCTAAATTTCATAGCTTTAATTGACAAGTTCCAAAGCATGTTGCCACAATCGCAAATGCCAAATGTAGTGAATGCATTTACAATATTTCTAATAAGGGATGGATGAGTTCGAGAGAATGACAAGATTAGGAAACGAGGATGCTTCTGTTAACGAACAAAGGTTAATACAACAATAAACAAATACTAACATGAAAAAAGAGACAACAACAAGATAAGAATAAAAAGCAAATATGATGATGAATAATTAGAAAGCAAAATTATATCAATGCTTAAAATTAATTATGAATCATCTAAACATAAATTATAATTTGAAATGAAGAAAATAAAATCAACAAGAAAAAGTAAAAAAACTGTAAATAGAGAAAAAATATAAAGAATACTGAATAATTAACGATGAAAGAAAATTATAAAGAGCAAAGAGCTTATGAAAATAATCAGTACAAACATATAATTACATTATATAGCATTAAAATACCATGATACACTATCGAAATGGATTACCCGCATGAAATTAATTACCATGGCATACTCTCACCGTGGATGTACGCATCACATAAACAAATTAAGAGATATTTTATATCGCTATCCCCCGAAATGTAAATAATACAAAATCAATGATACAAAAAAATGAAAAACCACTCTATGCAGGAACAAACCTATAATCTAAAATTAAAGGAAAATAAAGTCATGTGCTTAAAAACGAAACGGTGAAAATAGCATGAAATACGAAATAATTAATGAATGTCTAAAAATTATTTGTGTTTCTGTGGAACTTTTTTTCCTAAAATTTTAAAATCAACAATTCTACAAAGCACTTTACCTCCATTCTTTATTTACCTGTACACATGATTCAAATCTGCTAAGACATTTAAATAAGCACATCATAAGCATCTCAAAAAATATAAGCATCTAAAAAAACTCGTTTTCTTGGCTCGTTTTGTCTCCGTCTCTCTGAGCATCTTCCTTACCTTTTCGTGCTTCATCGCATCTGTGAGGAATCTATGAATTCTTCCATTTTGTCTACAAATATAACAAGTTGAATTTCACAAGCAATCAAAAACTTTTGCAAAATTATGTTTTCCAAGCCAAACCCACAATCATGATATCATTTAATTCATAGTCTCAACATCGTGTACATTTAAAAAGAAAACACAGTTTCTTACTTTCTTGTGGCTATCCTAGAATAGGTGGAATTTCAGACAATGGGTACACAAATAATACTATATATAATGGGAACAACTTGCTCCCAGCTACACATCACTCATGCTTGCAGCAATTATACACAAATAAGTATGAAGAAATTAGTCAGAATGCATTCTCAGGTGGGAGAAAAGCAGCTGCCACTGCAAAAAAGATGAATCAAACTTTTACTTAGGCAAACGAAAATATATCATACAAACATACAGTAATAATCAAGAATTCAAGATGTAAATGCAAGAGAGTCAAGTCTACTCACATTTGGATGTTGAAGGAACTACCACAACGCTCAGCGTTGCATTGTTAGGAGGAAGAGATAGGCGCAAAGGATATAGCTGCCCGTTGATTTTGTTTCGTAAACAAACAATAATGTCTTTCTGCCCTGTTTCTTCCTCCAGTTGATCAGTTAATTCATCAACCCCATGTCCTTTAAAGAGAAAGGAAGGTTCTTCAGCTGCAGTATCTATGTTTCCGTCCTCATCAGCCACTCGATAATACACTGTTCGACCTTCAGAACCATCTTCTGAATCAAAAGACTGCGGAATCAAATAATATGTATTTCAGTTAACCCTTAGTCTCATGCACTTAGACAATCTACCACTAGTTCCATTTAAAAAATATCATCCAATTTGTTATTCAATAATAAAACTAATAAACCTCATAACCTTAATTGATATCTATAACCTTAATTTTTGCTTTGGCAATTGGCGATATCAAATTTGCTCTAGCATTATCGTCAGACTTTAAAATATAGGATTCCTAATTACCGTAGGTCGGGCAAAACCAGGCGTCGTAAGAGCAAGATCAGACAAATCCACATCTTCCTCAATCGGCATTTTCTTAGGTGGTTCAGGCCTGGTTTCAACAACCTCAACTGCCCACAAAATCCAATCTCTATGCCTATGAGGTATATCATGAGTAATTGAATTTCTCCATGGTGGTAAACCACCATTTGCACGTAAATAATTCCCATATCTTGTTTTCAGCTTCACATTAACACCTTCTCTAATGGGTTCCCATGAAATTGATGAATCCAATTTTCTTGGCATTGTTTGTTTAACACAACTACCAGTTACACCAAGAAGGTATTGTTCATCTGTAGCTGTCAAGTATTTACCATAACAACTCTTGAAACGTACCACATTGTCGAAATCTTCGACGAATTCGATCGTCCATGTCCCCATCTTGGATTTACCAAAGCGTTCTTGGGTCACTTTTTCATGATCATCGTCGGCGAATAGGTATTTGTTGTGGTAGCTCCTTAGCCTAACGGATTTGGCTTTCTTGAAGAATTCCATGCAGGAGCTCTAAGTTTGATGAGAAATTATTAGAGTATGATATGTATGAAGATGAAAGTAGATTTCAGATATGGGAAATATTTGTGAAGAATTGTTACATTACATTTGATATTTTTGGAAAGATAAATTCATGAGGCAATGTTGGTGATGAAGATCAACGGTTTTCAGCGTTAATTTTTTTGATGGTACTACGTTGATACGCCCAGCACGCTACTCCATCGCTCAATGCGAAGGCGAGCCCGAGATGCTTGGGGATGTTCTAGCCTACCCCATACATGGCCTCAAAGATAAATGAACTCAACACCGGAAGATAACTCAATTCGCAAGAATACCATTGTCAGCCGCTGCGACGAACTCACGCCGATACGCTGCGCACGATCTTGTGCCACCCAATATCCGCTGATGTGCTCTCGTAATATAAAAACAAAAACGGTTTTCGTTACAAACAAAAACGGTTTTCACATAAAAATACTGGCATGTCATGTTTAGCTATAAAAATTAATGTCACTGTATACATATACTGTAATAAATTTCCAATTGTTATATTTTAAATATAAAAATAAACATATATAAATTACTAAATTATAAATATAAGTAATCACTCACTCAATTATAAATAGGAACTTAACAATTATCACTAATCATCACTAATCACTAACATATATAAAAATATGAATGAGGTTGTCTTTCTTCCTTTTTACACTAATAATTATTAAATTACCATTTCATCTAAATATCTAAAAGTTTGGTGAGTCTTAATATGAATAACTATTACTCCCTCCATTTTTTTTTATTCGATATTTTGTATATCGAAGCTTGGGAATCTCGACTATCAATTATTCTAAACTATATGTTCAAAATTATAAGAAAATAATATTATGAAACTATTTTTCAAAACTAATCTAATGATATAACTTTTATATTTATTAAAATAATAAGTAATTAAGAATATTTGTCAGAATTTACATCATATACGAAAACGTTAAATAAAAAAAAAACGAGGTTGTATTAAGTATTCATCATATTTTATATCAAGATATACGTAAGATTATCAATCGGAAGAAACCATCAAAGACATACGTATTTCTAAGCCTGAGGATTGATCTACGATTCAATATCACGATCAGAATGTCTGTTAATACATTTAATGGCGATATCAACTGTTAAAGTAATATTCAGATCTCTATGGACGCTCAGCCAGATAATATCTCTCTACTGATATCGATTCTATCAGAATTTATTATATTATATTTAAAGAAGCTATTTTGCGATCAAAGATCCCTTCAAAAAATAAAATATTAATTAGAAAAATTCAATAGAAGATAAGCTTTTTACACGCTTTCTTTAGAATAATTTCAAATTAAACATAAAAAACGTGATCAAATATTCGGTAAATCGATCGCATTGCCACGAGATCAAGCACGCCTCCTTTACTAGTAGGCGCAATGAGAAATTAAATGTCTGAGACAAAAAATATATTGCACTAGTGGCGGAGGTTAAAAAGAAAATCGGAGAAGGATCATCCTCAACTTTTGAAAAATTTAAAAAATTTATCATAAGTTAATTTATATAAAATATTCAATTGTTCCCCCTTCCCCTTTAATAATAAAAAAAATTCCTATTAAATAGATTTACCGGTTTACACCAATAATATTTTTGGCGCCTCTCAGTTTTAGTCTAGCTGTGCCACTACTCTACTGTGAAATCATTTGTGTCATTAGGTGAGGTCAACATCTTTTATAAGAAGAGTTTACCATTTATAGTGATTGTACTTCATATTTTGAAGAGATTTTGGTAGTTTGATAGAATAATGCATTATATGATGTACATTCATGCAAAGGAGGCATGGAAAAGAGAACTACATATTCTCTATATATCATGTCATTCATTTCAATGTTATATAGGATCAACATAAATCATGACAAGTACTCTGTAACAACTAATGTAAATTATTCCATTTCCATAGTCTTAGATTGTACAATTACATAAAACCAATTCCCTTATGTAGACATGTGTTCACCTCCCCATGCATCTGGACAGAAAGTTATGATATAATCATCAGAGGAGCAAGCAACCAAAGGATTAGAGGAATCATAAGCATAGCTAAAATAAGATGGGCATGTTAAACATCTTTGAACACAAACTTGCTTACTTACTCTAGGCTCCAAATTCGCCCATGCAACAAAAGGAATCAAGATTGAAAGCCATGCAAGCACTTTTGCATGCCACAACTTCCCCTTTAGTATTCAACACATGAAGCTCTTGTGGGCACCTACTTCAAATCTTGCAAACATCCTTTAATAGAACACTTTGTACTGAAGATTTCTGTTACGGAAACAGGGAGAGTCGAATCCATCTACTAAACTGACATCATAAAAATTTGGCTTGCTTTTGTCAATTTGTATGAGAATTCCACCACAGCTGGAGTGAAGGCCTATAGTTCCATTGCATTCGAGTTGGCCACCACCACAATCGCCGGTTTCACAACCAGGTTTGTGGGTGGAGTTGAAGCTGCAGCGGTTCTAGCCTAGAACCGGCTGCCCAGCCCTGGAGCTTACTGTATGGAGTTTCCAGATGGAGGTAGAAACCACCATTAGCTGCCACGATGGCCCTGTTTGACAGCTAGCAGGCCATATTGGAAAAAGGGCATTACTTGTTATGGTACATAAAAAGTGCAGGCCTGCACTTTTATATTTTCTGCAGAACAAATTCAGGAATTAGTTGTTGTTAATTAATAAGGACAATTCTCATGAGTCATCCTCGGAGTTTCAGAAGGCTTTATGCAAATTAATTTTTGGAGTTATTGGTTATTGCAATATAGAGTTAGTGGACCAAGAACTACCAAATCTCAGTTCATGCTTTCAGTAATTCAGTCGCCCAAAATGTGACGCATAAGAAAATGTACTTTTGGGTCAAATTTAAAATTAAGGGCATATTAAAATCTACTTTGGGTGGGGGTAATGGTGATTTATATTTTATTATGTTTAGACAATAAATATTTTAATTTTAAAGTATGTCCTCTGTTTCAAATTTGACCTAAAGTAGACTTTTTTTTACCAAAGTAACAAAACATTCTCTAAAAATTATAAATCAATTCAACAAATAGACATTAGTTTTTTTCCTAACATTTAATCTGAATCGTTAATTTAGTGACTATTCACAAGAATTCGATACACACTTATTGCATCATTTCATAAGGAAGTCAGCCTAATTTATAGACTAAATCGCAATCTGGCCACTAATTAGCTGAGACCATTTCGATAATTCCAAAAATATCAACTAAAAAAATTAACTCAATTATCAAAATCATGGATATTTCCAGCAATAAAGAATTAAGGACTGCTAGTGAATACTCTTTTGTTGAAAAATAATCTCTAGGCGACTAGCATAAAACTATTAATTGAATAACCTATATCGTATGAATAGCCCATTCAAATAATAATGGGACAATTCTAACAGATATGACATAATATAAAAGGGTTGAAATCATCAAACTTAAGGTACTATAATATTCATGTTTTTTGAACTACGTATAAATTCTATTAATATTTCAATCATCGGGCCATCGATTCATAAACTAACTCATACGAATTGTTTTATAAGAAATCGAACCTACACCGCAGAGAAAGGTTAAAAATACCACAATATCCTATCAGCTCTTTATCAATTGAGCTATTCCCCGAACATCACATAATATAGTTTGCATTAACATAAGTGTGAGAGAAGAATCTAAACAAAACAAAGCTAGTAATATTGAAACGTACCAAAGGATAAGAACTAAAAACCAATAAGAGTGGTTGATGTTAATGTTTCCCAGGGCATCATGATGACTGAATCAGAGGTAGCTTATTATTAGGTTGCAAAAATATAATTTTATAGTAAAATAAAAATGAGCAATATTTTACTATTTGTAAAGCCTTTTCTTTTATTGCACTTCAAGTTATGAGTTTGATAATCTTTGGTGAAGAAATTTAATGTTATTGTTCTCTCTTCCCTATCATGTATGGTAAAGGGAAGATTGATGAAGTGATGGAAGCCAAATGCAAAAGATTAGTTAGTTGCTTGAAGAAACAGGTAACAACATAAGAAGGACAAATGTAAATTTAAATATCTTCATTTAGAGGTGATGAATTCTTAAAATGGGCCACGTAAAAAAGAAAGCTACTTCTGCTACACGATTTAAGGAATGCATATTAGAAAGTAAAAGAGACTGCATCTACTTAGTGATAGAATTAGTGGTGGAATCGATATTTTTGTATAGGTAATAATGAAATTGATAGAGTTAATTGATAACATACATAAAAGGAAAAAATAAAATATAGGGATAGAGAACATAGATCCTAACGTATTGGGTTATTGTGTAAGTTATTAATTTAATACTCTTTTTATTCCGAAAATATGGTTAATCTTAAAAGTTTGTTTGAATTTGTAAATGTTGAATTCAAATATTTAATGAAAAATATCAATTGAAATTATTTGTAATCTATTTTACTATTAATATAATAAATATGTATTTTAAAACTATAAACTTTAATTATTTTTACTATTAATAAAAGGCTAGGCAACATTTTTGGGATGAAGGAACATTTAAATTCCTAAACTCTATTTAGTATTTCAATTATTGTTTTCAAAATAACGTAGCTAGTTAATTGTGGGTACAAGTTATACTTAATTACATTATTGCTGTATTAGAGATTTTCCTGGCTCCTAAAAGATTATCCATTTTTATAGCTTATTAGTTATTTCCATTATTTTTTCAGTTAGGTATAATATCTAAGAAATTATATCAATAAAAAATACATTTCAAATTCTTTCCATTGATATATTTTTAATCAAATATTATACAATGACAAACAAAATATTTAAGGCCAAACTTAAAAAGAAGATCAAAAAAATCAAAAAGTTTTAATAACTTTTATGAATCTGGAAGTACTTGAAAGTAGTACAAATGATGCAATATGGTCATCGAAAGTAACAAATGTCACACATCCGTTTATCCTTTTTCGCTCGGGTGACCATATTGTTATCTGTTGTTTCTTTGAGACCATACTGCAACATTTAGGCCACTTTCGTGGACTACTAAGCGCACATCAGAACATTCTAATTAAACCTAATTGATTCCACTATCTAGAAAAAAATATGTAATTTGTTCACATAATGATCATAGTAAAAGTTTTCCACAGCCACCTATTTCGCTTTTCCGGGAGTAAACTCTGCTTATTTGTTTTTTTTCTTTTCTCCAACTTACATTAAAACTATGGATGTTCGAGGGGTGGCTTTCATATGTGTTAGTCATCCTTCGTGTAACGGAAAACAAAATTTCAGGGACGAGGATCTTAAGTTCATACCATGGATGTTCGAGTGGGTGGCTTTTGTTATGTGTTAGTCATCCTTCGTGTAAATTGAAAACAAAATTTCTGGACGATGAATTTTTAAGTTCGATACCATAATAAAATATATAAATAAATATTTTATTTGATAATAATAATTGTGTCTATTATAATAAAAGTTGTCCGTATATATAGGCAAACCAAATACTAAATGTAAATCTAATATATTGGACTACCAATATGATAGGTAATCTATCCAATAACAATCGAACACATAAGTAAATAATATCTTCTATTTAGTTTCCTAATATAAAAAGGATTAGTAGTATCCTACATTTCCTAATACTAATATATTCTTCATCCATATCAATACACTAGTATTTTCTGATCCATTTCAATAAAATATAATAAAATTATCGATTTACCAATAAATTTCTACTGCATCCGACTAAGCTTTCACAAGATGTGTTTTGAAACTCAACCTGTTGACAACACGTTTAATTTCTCTTTGGTAAAGACTTACTCTAAATATTTTTAAAGAAATTTTGTATTAGTTATTTGTAATACTTGACTGTGATTCAGAATTTACAAGCAATACTACGAATCATACTCTTCATCGTTAATTTATAATTTTATTTTGAAAAATAAATAAGAAATATAATAAATTACTAAAACATAACTTAACTAATAATTTCAAAGATACTCTTCATCATTTAATTTATTTAAAGCATGGCATAATCAAAGCAACATGCAAGCAATACTATAGATAGTCATAGGATACATGCTTCATACATCAATAACTTATAGAAGCATCGATCAAGTAAATCCTTACATTTATGTTGAAAATGACATTATAATAGAGCAAAAAACCACAGTTAAATATTTAAAAATGAATCTAATGATAATATATTTCTGAAAAATAAATATTTTTGTACAAATTTTATTCATCTACTCGTTCTCCTTTTATAGAAAGACAGAGAAACATACTAGAAAACCATCAATGTAGTAATCTCCTGATCAGGAAATCCCTCACTATACTAGGAAAACCAAAGCCCCCGATCATGAGATTCCCTCACTATACTAGCTATTTACGTAATTTTGATCGCTTAATTGGGAGGTCAAGAATAGTCAGAGGTCACTGTGTGAGTACAAGAGGCACCTCGAATACATACATTACATGGAGCTTTAAGATAGCTCATTGCAATTGGACCTGTACCCCAAATTCCACAGAGGAAAATAAGTGTATGGGACGCAGGATAATTTCTGTTTTAAATCTTCTGATCATTTTATAGAGAAAAACTTTCATATAAAAGTTTCCTTATTAGACTCCCTGCAAGGAGTTCTAATACATGGTAGCACAACGAAAAACTTAGCCAATCAATATGCACTAACAATTTGAGTCATAAATAATCAAAACTTTCAATTAGACTCCCTGCAAGAAGTTATGGTATAAAACATAATTTTTTACTTATCAACACTTCACATCTTCTTCTCTTTCATTAAATAATTCAACTTTGTATATACACCCAGCCGACAAGAAGTATTTTCCGTAGTTCCAGCCTTTGTGAGTGGAAAAAGACTAAATATCTCCCATATTCTTTACATGATTTTGACTTTAGATGGTAAAAGTTAAGTGATTGATATCAGAAGTGTAAGACTTATTTTCTTTAGAAATAGGACTAATATAGAAATTGGAAAATTGAGCATATTTATATTTCTTTTGTTTCCATGATTTTTTGCTCATTACACCCTTATTCCTTTTCCTAAACATCTTTGTGTCGTTGCAGATTTTATTACCTTGTTCCCTTTTTCTCCATTCTAAGAATTTAAGGCCATCTTAAAATTAATTAGTTATAGAAGAAGTATCGCAATATCTTATTGATTAACTCATAATGTCATAATCATTATATGTGAGGCTGGTTTCCCTTTGAATGGACCATTGATAAAATATATAGGATGAATTTTTCCAACATCTCGCCAAATCTGGATAATAAAGAGCATTTTGATAAAAGAGTCAAGTATGAAATCAAATTCGTTTTGTTCGAAAAATTATTTTGGAACAAAAAAATAATTTCTTTCATCCCTTAAAGATTGTCAAATTTGCATTTTCATCATGCATTAATAACTTTATAATTTAATCGAGATCTCAAAATTTTGATTCAAATCAAAATTATCAAGTCAATAGTAAAGCATGTCAAAATACTACATATTGATATATTTTTTTCAAACAAACATATAACACATTAGTTATTTAAGTTCAAAATTGAAAATAAAGTCAATCTACAACTTTTAAAACGACAATATTTTTGCGATTGAGGAGTAATAATTAAAAGGAAAAGATGTAACCCAACATAAGAGTTCCATCAGTGAACAACACCAAACATGACATTGGCACCCAATGGGGGATATTCTTTGCACCGATTAAAATTATTCCTACATTGATTAGCACAATTATGCCCTTCATATATAATGTATAATTAAAACTTAACAACTTATTTCATCAAAATTTCACCTGAAAATCCTCCTTTTCAAAACTCTCTAAACTAACCTCTCAAATACAACCATTCTTTTCCTCATCTAGATCTTTCACCAAAAAAAACAATGAAGATAAATGTGAAACCATCCTTATACATGTAGTGTTCAATAACTGATTATCGTTTTTAATATATCAGAAAATGTCAATCGATTACGCGAACAAAAACATCCACCCATGAAAGGCAAAGCATGGTACATCAGAATTACAAGCATTTGTCATTCCTAATTAACATTGAAATGCCCACTTGTGTATTTATCTTGGTCAACATTAAATATTTTATCAGAATTAAATTTCAATTAGAATTAAAACGGTATCCCCAACTTTCAACTAATTTGTTGGTTCGAACAATTATGTTTATAAATTATGATAATTTTATATATAATGTCAAGGGGTGAGCAAAAGTTCCTTTGAGTAACAACAATTTTTAAAGTTGGAATTTCATCATGTTGTTTGAGCAATTCAAATTTATTTGCATCTTTTTGTTTCAAATAATTTAAATAGTAGACATTTAAATAATGCACACATTTATCAAGATAATGCCTCCTTTGATATTGGAGATTAATAAGATTAATCTTGTTAGAAGTGATATATAGATAGTTGAGTAGATTTGGGATTGATTACTTGAAAGATAAAGAAAAAGAAAGTTGGAAAATGCATTAAATGGATTATTTTAGATTTTCCTAAAAAAACCTTTCTTGATCAACTTAGTTGGCTTATTTTTTGTAATGTAGATTCAATACACAAGGAAAGCCAAATGTCGGGTGACAGGTCGCAAAGTAACAACTTAAGATCAGCATGATAGTCATGTAGAGTTGTTTTTAAAGCAAGTAAGTGTTGACTTTTTACATATTTTGGTGTGTCATGAATGCATGGCAGCATCGGCGAGTTGTTGCATTCTTCCTATGTGAGAATAAAAGACCACCGTGGGTATTAAGATAAACGAATATATCATTACTTCCACGAATGTATACATTAGAAAATTGATGATTTTAGTGCCAGCCGTTGTCCTGAAGCTTCCATTAGACATTTGTTGATTTGTTGGTCTCTTTGCTTAAGTTTGTTTTAGCTTACATTTTGCATTTTGTAAGAATTTGCTCAATTGGTTTGTATTTTTGCGATTATTTTTATAATGTTAACTCAGTACGTTCATCAGATATGCTTACCGGGTGACATAAATTTTAAGAATTGTCTGAAATTCATATGATGTTCTTCTAAATGATGTTGTTTCAATGACATGTAATAAGTGGTTTACTTTATCGTGGGTCCGGGGATATATTACACATACGAGCCTACCTAGTGTGCATATCTCCGTATATGTGCTGGATTTAGTATATATCGCTATGCGAAGCCTCGTATACTGAAAGCATATATCATATATGCGAGCCATATGTAGTAAAAGTAAGCATGTATTATATGAAATGCTAGATTAATTTGATAACACTAACATCTCTAAATATCCTTAAACATGAATGCAACTATCTCTCATCAATTTGATTTCATAATTTATTAGAATATGAAGTTTACATTGTCATGTAATATGTATGTTTCCAAAAGCATCTATTACATACTAATCCCAGTGCTTAAAAGGTGACATTTATTATTGGCTACATGCCTCTGGGGACTTGAATTTTCTTGTATTCTTTTCACAATCGTCTAAACGGTACTTAGCAACTCTACTTTAGTAAATTTAACGTATTAAACCATGGATAAAATTTCATGAGATGTTATATTATATTTAATTTTATATGAATGGTCTCACTTCTATATGTTATGATACGACATGTAGAGATTTTAGGGCGATATCGACGATTGTATAACCTTTGGTTGAGGATCATCAAATTTTCATGAAGCGGATAGATTAGTTTAATAACATCAATAATATGGACCATAAACATCCTTAAACATAGTGTAACTATCTCTATCACTCTATTTATTATAATATGAAGTTTATAATGTGCATGTGTCAAATATGTTTTTTTCAAAACAAGATATCTATTACATTACGTTGAAGTCAGATTGCAGAGTATTATGTTACATTAATGCCTCAGTTCAACTTTTCTTCTATCGAATATGACGTGTGTGATGGTGTTTTCATCGAGGCATACACCACTATGCGGGTTCGATTAGGCCGAAAGCATATTAATTATACTGCCCGCACAAAAGACAATGAAAAACTATGTTTAATCGAAGATCAATACACAAGGCATACCTAAAAACAACCATTTCTTATCTACATTTGATAAATAGTCATTCAATTGAAATTGGAGTTTTGTATCAAACTAAGTCCTCGCAAGTGTAGATACTTTCCAGCAACCTTGATCGATAAAGTTAGAGTGAAAACTAAATCGCATAATACAAGAGACCAATCTACTGATGGATGTGAAGTGAAAAAAGTTCATGGTTTCTAGCTGCAAAAAGAAGTACACTAAAATAAGGAACAATTACCATCAATCCAATAAAACAACTAAACCATTACTTACAATAATAAAATGATTCCTTATGAGGAAGATCACGATTTCTCCATCAATAGAAATTGAATCATCCTTTGTGAGTGGCAGATAAGTTTGGGGACTCATTGGTGAAAGAAGAACAAACAACTTGTTATATTGAGTAGCTACCATATACCCCATATTTGCATCCATCCAACAATCTTCGCCACAAGGTATTGTCATCCACCATGATAGAGCATCACATATAGATTTCTTAGTATTGAACTTAAATGTATGTTCATATATATCAACTTCGTAAAAAAACTCTTGTCGAACTCTCATCCAAGATTCTTGATCACCATAGACAACACCTGACAAAATGTACGGACGGACATATAAGACATATGCCTTAATCTGAAGGAGGCATAATACTTGTATCCCGATCCTCAAAGATGATCATGCTGGAGCTATGTTTCGTATGCCTACTTACCAACCGAGCATATTATTCATATGCAGAATGACATTTTTTCTACAATAAATTATAACTAAAAATTATAAAATATTACACAAAAATTACGATAAACATTGATTATTGAAAACCCCATATTCTTTAACAATAATATTTGTTGTAACTTAATCGATCAAAATCAATAAATAATTAAAATTAGTTACCAAATTATTAAAATTAATTTTCGGGTCTTCAATTGTTGGTCCTCTATCCTCATTATGTAAAAGCCCATCATTATCCATATTGATTGTTTAGAAAAAAAAGTAACCAAGAGAAGATATTTTTTGAAGTTTGTGTGAAAAATATTTTTTGAAGTTTCTGTGTAGAAGATAATTTTTGAAGTTTGTGTAGAGAGAATTGATCGAGAGGAAATAATAGAAAAAGTGAGTCAACTTGTCTTCATCTTAAATATTTATATGAAGGGTATTATAGTCTCTTCAATGATTTATATGGTATAGGAATAATTTTGAGTTGTGCAAATAACAACCCCCTTTTTTATTAGATACAAAAAAACATTACTACATAATATTGTTTGCCCTTCGGCTTACATTGGCTCAAATCCCTTCATTCAAAATATTAAAAGCACTAGAAGAATTTAAACTCTTGCAGAAACTGAGCTTGTGACATGAATAATTTGTGATTAATTCAAATTATCAAAATAAACATCCTATATCCATTGGATGCCATAAAATGTTGTTCCTTTTATCAACCAATCTGCTTCAAGCTTTTTCCATTCTTAGATATTCCTGATAAAAGTCAAGTGTCTATGCCCAACTTGTGTAAAGGATCCATTAGTTACAATGACAAATATTTCATAGTTAGAGTAATTAATCAACAATAATCCTGTGGCATTAAGAATCTTTCTAATATGAACTTTGAAAGAACTCCTTGCGTAGATGATGTAGGGATATCTCTACTGTTGTTCACCTTTCAACTTGATGATCATGGTAATAGTGGACAGTGGTAGTGGCTTGGCTTCGTCGGACTTTTTTATTTGGAGTAAATTTGGTCTTTTGCTTAAGAACAAAGGCAACGATTGTTTTGCTTGATTTTTTTTCTAATAGAACAAATTAAAAATATGGATACCCGACGGATGGTTTTATAGTGTAAGCCACCAATCGGAGTAACGGAAAATAAAATTTTCAGATCAATATTTAAGTTTGATACGATATATAATAAAATATATAAAGAGATAATTTTATTAATGAATAATTGTTGTGTTTATTACAAATCAAATACTAAACCTAAACCTAACATAATCCGACTAACAATAGAATATACAATTGGCTCAATAACAATCGAACAATGTAAATAATATCTCCTAGTTAGTTTCCTAATATGGATAGAATATGTAGTGTTTTTCCTTTACTAAGACTAATATATTCTGGATTCATATCAAGACTATTCTAGTGTCTCGTGGATTCATCTCAATAAAATATAATAAATAATTATTAAAACATAAAATAACTAATGTAACTTTTAAAGCATAAGCTAATACGTGCAACTCACGTAACTTTTACTAGTCATAGAGAATCATGGTTCATATACAACCTTAACATTCTTTGGTACAGAAGCATCGGCGACGGAATCCTGTACATTTACCGGAAAGAAATCCTTCAGTCTTGCAGACATTACCACAATTTGTTTCGCTCAAACACATCCCTTTGAACTGTTGGCTCCGTGACTCACATTGCGACCCCTCCACTGTCACCCGATCAAATCCTATCAAAACATACACAAATTCAGAATTAGTAAACATGACTATAATACACTGTAAAATACCCAGTCTCACATCAACACACACTATATCTATGTTTTCTTAATTTATCGAAAAGGTAAATATATATTTGAATGAGTTAATTGCCGATTTTGTCTCAGATAGTGGGATGAAGTTGCACTTTAGTCCCAGAAAGTTACATTGTTGTAGATTAATCTCCGAAAGTGGAACAAGTGTTGAAGTATGCTCCACAAAAGTAAAAGGTGTTGTAGTATGGTCCCCTAAAGAATAGGGACAAATGCACAACATTTGTCACTTTCGGGGATCATATTAAACCACTTGTGCCACTCTAGGGATTAATCTGTAACAATGTAACTATCTGGAACTACAGTGGCACTTCGTCACTATCTATATATTGAATGATCAAAAGTATTATGTACAAATCCACTCGTTATTGTTCTCACTCTCCAATCTCTCAAATTAAAGGGAAGTCAAGTATTAGGAATCCTACACTGTTATTAGACTAATTCTGGTATAAAAAATTAATCTAATAACCAGATTTTACCTAGGATGATGATCTTCTTCCGGATACATAATCCTATAATTAATTCGTATATGACAAATGTGAAAAAGAAAAATAATGTTCATACAAGATTTATTCCTGGGTTCATCCCCTCAATATGAGAGCTAATCCAACCTACTACGTATCCACTAACAACTTTAGGAAGAATTGGCTTGCAAGACCTGAATTCCTATTCTACGATATCTCAATTGAAGTGTTTTCTTATAGACCGTGAAATCAACATAAGCCTCACAAACCCTAGACTATTTACGATTCTAACATTTGAGTACCTCAAATTATAATTAGCCAAGAGACCCTCTATTTATAAGCTACAGCATACCTGCGCTTAAACCCAAACCGAAGAAAACCAGGGCCTAAAAATTCTTATTCAGTCTCTCCACAGTCTTAAACTGCTAGTCAATGACCTAGAGTTCATCATCCTAACTCCCAATCGAAGTTGAACCCAACTTCTGCTGGTCTTCTTCAGCCTTCAACTAAGAACATCTGAAAGTAAATACCACTGGCTAATGGGGCATTACGCCAAAATCATTGTCTGTTGGACTTTTTCCACATTCAAATCAACAACATGTGCCTTGAAACTCCTCCAAGTTTGATTGGTCATCAATGAATCCCTCTTCTCTTTCTTGGTTGTGACCTCCGCTTTCGTCAATTAATTGACATTCGATGTTTGATCGAGAACACTTTTAGATTAGCAAAATATTAAGAGGTTGAGGGCCCTGCTACAGCGTCTTTCCCGCTGTACAGATGATCCTTGCAGCCCGCACGGCTTTGGTTGCAACCTTATACAGTACCCGGTTTTACAACCATAACAACAACATGTGCTCACTTTTATGCTTTGGACTGCGTCGTCTGATTCCGCCCAACCTCGGCGTCAATGGACTTATGAAATAAGATTACTATCCAATTTGGGCATATATCTAACCTTAAGTAATTTTTCCATATAGAACCATTTGACAACCTCAATCAACATCACCCATACCAAAACATCAAAGACCCTTCCATGCAGATGAACTTTGAAAATGTCCATGACATAATTTATCATTATATTACAATACGTGATATGATATGATGCGCTAGAATCTAACACCCAGAGTCAATGGCTACGCATGAATATTAGAAAACGTCGCTTAGCTACCACATTGACCCTCTATTCTCTGATGGCAATGTGATCTGCACCACCAAATTGAAGCATTGACGATGCGTCGAATACTGCCTTTGCGATGCGCTTCACGTAGTTGCGTGCGCTACCGTCCGCTTACAAGCGGTAGGCCACTGAATTAAAATACACTTGTTCCTTGATTGGGTACCATAACCGAAATCCGAGCAACAACATCCTTAGGGGATTCAGCGGGTTCTTTACCAGTAGAATAACTATTTGAAGCCTCATTGGGTTCAAATTATTTGTGATAATATCAAAATAGATAAGTTTTCATTAAATTATGACAACAAATCAACCGTTGCTAATTGTTTAATAATATGGATTCATAGTGTTCAAGTAATTATTCCTGAAGTATCTTCAACCATCTTCAAATTGAGATTTTCATAAGAGATACCTTATTATGAATGAGTGGGTTTCTACATATAAATCAGCATCACTTTCATTGCCCCACATTGTTTGTGGTCTCTTTTCATGACATTATGAGATACATTCTCGGGGAAGCTTGATCGGATAAGCCCCTAGAACTTTTTACTGTCCTAGCTTGTTCACTTCTCTATGCTGTCAACTTTCCGGGTTCTCGATGATGTCGAATCTTTGTCAATCTTGATTTGCATCTTCTTCTGAAAGTCGTTCAAATGGCTTGACTTAAACACCTTACGGTATCGGCTCCTTACGTCTCGGCCATAATCCCTACGAATTAATTCTTGATTATCACATTTTCTCGATACGGTATTTAGGAACTGCACGTTACTAAACTTATTACGGCATAAAATTAATCTAATAACGATTCCTAACCCAGGGATGATGATCTTCTTCGGAATGAATAATCTACACTAATTCGATATGACAAACAAAAGAGAGAAACAATAAAACGACACAAGATTTGCCTTGGTTGCTTGTAATATGAGAGTTAATCTAGCTTCTTATACGAGATCCGCTAATAACTTCTTGAAGAGTATTTTTATGAATCAAGAGACCTATTTTATGCTCTCGATTAGATGTTTTCTTATAAATTGAAAACTCTAATTCTAGCCTTCTAATCTCTCGAGATTGACTTCTCTATGATTCATCATTTAGTACTCAAATTATATAGGTATGTATGTTCTAATCTAGTCAGGCACCATGAATAGGAAAAGCTGGGCTAAAAGCCTCGAAACCGCCTAATCAGTGTATTGGGACTTGGATCTCCTCCTGAAGTTTCACTGCCCAACTTTTGTCCCAAGATCGTGACATGGATGGACATCTAGAAGTCGACCGTACCTGAGGCCGTCTCTGAAAAATTCACTTCCGGCCTTAAACAGGCACCACATTGGTAAAAAAATATTGTATGAAAGGATGCATACTACATAAGCATTGAAATATTTTCCTCACTGAACTTCCGATGCCGTCTCACGGCCAGGGGTACATGAGGCAATTTAAAATTATAAAAGAAAAAGAGGATAATTTAAAAATATGAAAATAGAGGAAATTTAAAAATATTTTGATAGTTTAGGATACAAAATGAAAAGAAGTCAAAAATAAAATTTAATATATTCATGTTAATTTTTAGGCTAGTGATATAGCTAGAGCAGTTTTTATAAATTCAGAGCGATATTTATTTGAATGATAATCTTGTTGTTATGAGTCAAGTAAATCTTGTTTAATGATAAACATTGATTCTTATCCCCTAGCATGTGTGCTCCAAGTGTTTTATTCCATAGACATATAAGAAAGGTGTTTCTGAGAGCTTGATGTAATATCTTGTCAGAAATGAAATGCAGGCCCGTAAAATAAAGATACAATGATGCAATATGCATGGGTTCAAAGAAGATCAAGTATGATGATGAAGAAGATGAATCAACCATACTATAGACAACAAAGCCAAAAGATGAGCAAATAATTGATGTGGTGACAATATTTAGAAGTCAACCACACACCGGTCAAGAGAACCAAACTTTGTTAAATCCAAAGTGCACACAATCAACTATTATAAGAAGTTTGTGATTTAGATCAAAAGTGCTTTATTAAAGAATAGTAAAAAGCTATATTGGGATTATAAAAAGTTACATTGAAAATGTAAAGACTAATGAAAATGTAAAAAGGCATTAAAAATACAAACTTAATCCTTTATTATAAGAAGTTTGTGATTTCAAATTAAAATGGAATACAAATAAATTTGGCCAAAAACATCTACCTTAGAATAAGGCAGTATAAGCAAATGATGCGTCGGCAGTTGCTTACTAAGTGATTACTAGCAGTTGTTTCAAACATGCGTAATAATAGATATAACTCCTGAAGCAGTTAGCAACAAATACATAATAGGTTGATGACTAACAAATCTTACCAGCGTTAAAAGCGTCGTGATTTGAGTAAAATAGAGTACTAAGTGATGTCGACTAAAATAATTATAAACTAAAAATATCACAAATATAAATATTTTAAACAAAATATATATATACTCGGTTCGGTCCGTTTATGCTAAAATCAAAACCGTTTTAAGTTTTGTCGGTTTGATTTTTTTTTATTACCATTTTGGTTCGGTCTCATATTTTTTCCAACCAAATCGATACAAATTCGGTTCGGTTCGATTGGCTTTTCGGTTTGAACGGAACCGATAACATTTGTATTTGGCCAGTCCAAGTCCAGCTCACTGGATTTTAAGTATCGTATTTTCAATAGTCATACTTTTTATTTACGAGAAATGTTTTCTTTAAAAATAAATAAAGAAATAGACAGTAATGAACACCATACTTGATGATAATTAATAAGTTGAAATCAATTTTACCCAATTCGATATATACATTGTAAAATTTTAATGTCATCAAAATAGGTTGATTCGCGAATTCACTTGGGGTAAGTGTTTAGTATGATATGTCACTAAGAACAATATCATGCAACTACACTGAATTTTTTACTTGAATACAAATAGTTTGGGTACGATTAGATTCTATATTTTTCTTGTTCAAATTTTATCACTATATATAGAGAACATGATAAAAAACGTCTAATAATTTCGATAAGCATCTTTATTTATCGGGGCGACACCGAATTATCGATTAATAAATACAAATGATTTTCGTGAAGAAAGAACAACATGGCAATAAGAATTATCATCATAGAAGAAAATACTAGCTAAGAATTCTGTTTTCTCATTTTTGACAATTGAATGAAAGAAGTTAAAGAAAATTGAATTTTAAAGTAAATCGCAATATGAGAATATTGAAAATGGAAAGTGTCCTTTTATAAGGTTGATTCGCCGTGAATTTTGTTATGATGGTGGGTCGAGAAATATAGATCTATTCTCTATTGAGCACAACCTTTAATTTAGTGACTGATCACATAATTGTTAACTGTATTTTTAAAATAAATATTCATTCCTTTTTTTAAAATGATTTTATCTATATCATTTCAAAATATCCATACAATCCATTAGATACTTAACAAACTATATATGTGACAAAATTTTGAACAATATTAAGCCGTTTTTTGTTGGCGTTTTTCGCATGTCGATGTATACTTTGTTATCGATAATTGTTAAACTATAGGTTAAAAAATTATAAGAAAATAATAATATTATGAAACTATTTTTCAAAATGAATCTAATATATTTTAGATTTATTAAAATAAAATGATGTATAATTAATAGTCAAAATTTCGACGATGTAGAAATGTCAAATAAAACACTATTGATGACAGTAATAGACTGATCTGAGAATGCTCCAGCAATATAAAAAGTCTATTGCCTTATTTTTCACAATAAAATGATGGATATTTTGTAAGCATAATTGTTATTTAATTCGTATTTAACAATAACGAGTAGTAGGCAAACTCTTCATTAGGAACAAGATACTCAGTGATACTAAAAATCTTTTGGAACAACATACACAACAAAAAAGCTTAAAGTTTGATGACTATTTGAAGATGAGTTGGTCATTCCAGTTTCAAATGAGGTCATAAATTGTACAGTATTAATTAAAATGTTGAATATGGGATAACTTGAGGCATTCAATATCATAAATGAGCAAGGTGTATAGAGCTTGAACAATGACAATGAGTTCCTGATAAGAAACTTCTTTTTTTTATATTGAAAGATGAAAACTGATAAGAACTTATTGTTATTCATTAAAGTGCATGCATTGAACAATATTTATAATTGTACTGAGGGAAAAGAATTAAGATCACACCAAAACAATGTTGCAACAGTTAATGAGTAACAAACAAAGACTTGAATTCAAATCTTCTCCGACTATTGTTACACGAACCATTCATATTTCATAATTTTGACAGAAGACCACAAGCAAATGCGCATAACTAGAATCACGAATAACTATTAAACCGAGAATGATGCACATCCATATTATACATGTATATTTGACAAATAAGGAAGGTATCCACAGGAGGCTTATCACAATAGATATAACCGCGTCTAGAAGGAAGTGCGCGTGGAAGTTTACCAGTTCATTAATTTAAGGGACTTTTTTCATGCAATCATGGTTAAGTAGCAGAATTTTGATCCGGTTTGTTAAAAAGTAATGGAAATTCATCATACTGCTCTGAGAAGCCCTGCTCCAGAGACATACTTTTAAGAGCTTCATAAACTTGATACATTGACCACCTATCCTTGGGCTGAGAAATCACACAGTTGCAAGCGATCTTCAGAAATTGCATTATTTGTTCATCGTGACCTTTCCCGAGTAAACTTCCATCAATGGTATCTTTAATTCGACCAGACCTAGAATGGATGCTTACCCACTCCACCAAATTACCCTTAAAACCTTCATCAGCGGTGGTGATTTCAAGAGGTTTCTGTCCAGTGGCTAATTCCATAAGCACAACACCAAAGCTATATGCATCACCTTTCAGTGAAGTTACCATTGTGCTTGAATACTCGGGTGCAACATAGCCAAACTCACCCAATTCTCCATTGACAAAGCTACCCTCGTTGGACCCTGATGAGTTCATCAACCTGGCAAGCCCAAAGTCCATTATCCGGGAATCAAAATCCTCATCAAGAAATAAGACATTAGAACAGATGTTCTGATGCAAGATAGGACGGTGGCAACCATGATGAAGCCAAGCAAGACCTCTAGCAGCACCGAGAGCAATCCTAAATCTTGTCATCCAATCCAAATCCAATCCAGTTGGACTCCCATGTAACCAAGAAGATAATGTCCCATTCGAAAAATACTTATACACCAAAAGCTTCTCATCTTCCACAATGCAGAAACCCAAAAGTGGAACTAGATTCGGATGCCTTAGCTGGCCCAACCTATTAATCTCCATCCTAAACTGTTTCTCATTCATATGACAAGCACCAAGCCTCTTGATTGCCAGAACAGACCCATCACGTAAAACAGCCTTATAGGTAGTCCCAGTTCTTGTCGTATTGATAATATTATCAGCACTAAACCCATTGGTGGCAGCCAACAAATCCACTAGCTTAACTTTCACGATGAAGCTAGACTTGATGGCTGCCTCAACCTCTCCGCCCAACTATCACTATCCGTCCTCCCAATCCCATACCCCTTCCTCCTTCTACCCGACTTGGTAAAACACCACCACCACAACCCAAACCCCAACAACATCGACGCAGCAGCCCCAAACACCCCAGCCGCAATAATTATAGCCAAATTCCTCTTACTCAACCCCCCACATTTCCCCAAATCCCCTCCACAATCTTCCCCAAAATCAATTTTAAACTAAACTGAAACTCCGGTACCCTCCCCGACAAATCATTATTCGAAACAGTAAACCTTTTCAACCTCCCCAAACTAGCTACTTCATAGGGAATACTTCCTGAAAGCTTATTATCATCCAAAATCAAGTTATTCAAATACGAACAATTAACAAGATCTGCAGGTATAGACCCAGTCAACGCATTTTTCGACAAATCAAGGGTTACTAAATAAGGCAACCAATCACAAATCCCTTTAGGAATTTCACCACTAAGACTATTACCAGAAAGATCAAGTTTTTGCAAACTCTCACAAAGCTGTAAAGCATCAGGAATATTACCAGCAAGACCCATATCACGTAGCTCAACTGAAATCAACCGATTTTCCCTATTATTCCAACAAGAAACCCCAGAAAAATCACAAATAAACCCAACTGTTGAATTTGAAAAATCCCATAAAGAAAGTCTCCCGTTTGGATCCTTTAACGAACCCTTTACTCCCTCTAAGCATTTCACATCATCTTCTGCTTCTACACAACAACAAAAAATAAAAGTCAACGCAAGAATCAGATTCTTGATTTTCATTTTGGAAAAAATTCAAACTTTTTAGGTTAATTTGATGAATTTGAGGTTGTTGAAGAAGACATTGACTAGGTTGGTATGTTCGATTTTTGATGTTTTTTTAAGGAAATTTGTGTGAAAATATGTTGAGAATGTAAAAATGTAGTGCTGAAGATAGGGGATTGAAAAAGATTGTTTGACCAGAAAAGAAGGGGTTTTAGTTTAAAGTTTAATGTTAATACGACTTTTATTTTGGGAAAGAGATGAATTAAATATTATTGTATTAGGCTCTGTACTTAGTTTTTGTATTTATGTTTTATTTGTATTTAAAATTTAATAAAAAATAATCAAAAATTTATAAAAATGTAAAAATCTTAGTTATTTTAATATTATGTAGGTACAGTTTGTTAGATAATTTAAGCTAATAAAATATAGTCTAAGGCTACATTAGAAATATAGAATTATAATATTTTATGATAAAATAATAAAGATTTTGAAATAAAAAATTAATTTAGGCTAGATGACAAATAAAAAACCAGATGGATAGAGTATATAGATACTCCGTATATGATTAATTAATTAAATGGGAAAGTAGTTCTTTAAGTGCAAATGTAACAATAATTAATGGGGGTTAGTTATTGACTAATAGCTGGCTGGGCAGGTGTTATAGGCCATTAAGATTAGGTGTGGGTAGATGTTTCTCTAATTGTGGTACATTCAATGTTTTAAAACTTTGTTTGTGGTTGCCAATTGTGACTATTAATTATTGTAGTGGTAAGGAAGATTTTGTATGATTTGTTATAATTTATGTGACATTTTCTATTATATTTTATTAATATTATGATATATATATTATTTTTGTTTATAAATTAACATTTAAAAACAAACAATACTTATATTATAAGTTAACAAAGATAAACAAAAAGTATCACACAAATTGCTGTATATTTTCCTCATAGATGATCGATGGTATCTGCTCATAAAATATTAGATACTTCTATATATTACATAAACTTTGTTTTATTGATTAAAACATTTGGTGAAAGATAAAATTTTACATGAAAAATAAATTAAAGTGAAAAGGAGTTAGTTGAAAAGATGAATTATTGTTTTAAGATGATTAAATTGATTTCAGCGCTGTCTATGTGTAGCGAAGATGATGCAAATTAAAATTATCGTTTTTTAAACAAGTGATATTATTGTTTCATAATTTTTGTATTTGTCATTTTAATTATTCAAAAGTATTGAAAATATTAGATAAATTTTAATTGTACAAAATTGTCTTTCATTATTTGTCAAGCCCATAATTAGAAAATTTATTGTGAATCCGTCTACATATGGTTTCAGATAATAAATAAGAGTACACCAAACCAAAACACTTAAATATTTAGTTACTCCATTTAGGTAACTATGTTTTTCTACTTCATTCGTACTTAAAATGAGCACATTTGTATTATATAAAAATTATTACTCCGTATTTGACACTCAACAATATATATTTATTCTACATAAATAAAATTTCATATTTACATGTTATGTCATTTCTCAGTGCTCACATTTCTTTTTTTTCCTGATTAAAAATATTAACAATCTTACAAAAATACATTTAAGTGAACTGCCATATATTGTGAATTTCATTTATTGTTCTCATCATACATACGGAGTATATGAAAAGTGAATTGTCATTTATTGTTCTCAGCACTCTTTCTAGAATCAAACTTTATTTGTTTATTCACAAGAATATGTGGGCCTATCATGTCTCTCAAAACATAGTAACCATAAATCATGAAATATTATCGTTTAATATTTTAAATTGAATTTTAACGATTAATTATTAATTGTCAAAATATAAAATTTATATATTAATTAAAAAAATTATATAATACTGATTTTAATTTTTTAATAATACGATTAAAGGAAACATTGAAGATCGAAAATTTATCTCGATATATGAAAAATTCAATTAAAAGCAGTTGATGATTACTTTTAATTGTCCTATTACCATTATTCTATAATAGCCAATCATAATAATAAAACTATACCTTTCCTATTCATTTTAGGTTATTTTATTCGTTTGCACCTCTTTAGCATGATCCATGAGCAAATTTGCAATCATCGTAAGAAGATGTCTCGGCATTAGTTTATAAAATTTGTTGACTTTTATGTATTGAAGCATATGTCGAAATTTAGTTTAATACTATCTCCAAATTCAAATAAATTGAAATTTCATTTTTCTGAACAAAACATTGATTATGAATAACTTTTAATTTAAAATGATAAAAATATTTTAAAACAAAATCCTATAATATCAATTCCTCGTACTCCACTATAAAATGATTAATAACTAAAGCTTTTTCTATAAAAAAAAAATGTAAGATTTGAATTGAAGGAAGTATTGTAATGTCCTTTTCATGAAACCTTTCCAGGTTGATCAAATTCGTGTACCATTCTTCGTGGACCACCAATAACAATAAGTTAAACCAATAGAGTGGTTTGAATGGAACGGTCAAATTTGCAGATAACATGGACCTCTGAATATGGAATACGAAATGTACCAAATCTGGTTGGACTGTTCCTCACAGACTTGTAATTAAATGCTATGCAAGCTATTTGCCAAGCACCCCACTTTAAATTAATAATTTAAGTATATTTTCATAAATAAAAAGATGAATAATCGATGTAATGTGTTAGTGTTGCTATTGGCTTTGTAAGTTTGTGTTTTGAAGCTATATTTCAGTCATTTGCGGTGAAAAGAATATTAAAAATAAAATTTTTATATGGGTGGTAAATTCTCAAATATGGAAATATATAAATTACAAATAACTTGAAGAAATTGTTGATGTTAATTCTGTAAGTTAAGCAGTTTTTTAAATGCAGTGTCATATTGAAAAATATGGAAATAGTTTATTATTTTATATATTAAGCTACTTAACAATATCGATTGATTTTAGTATGTAATATTTTGGTATATGAAATGTCTTCTATCTTCTTTTGGGTGTGCTGGGTTGAATTATATACAAAGATTCAAGTGTCAATTATGAATTATATATTGAACTTTTCATTTAGTTTTGTTTGTATGAATAATTAGAAGAAAGTTAATAGTTGTATGGAATTATGCAGATGTAGGCATCAATAACTGTTCTGTTAATTTAAATAATGAACTTTCGCGTAATGATGTAAATCTTGATTTGATTACTCTTTAATTATATTATTAAAAAAAATTAAAAAATTAATATTGAAATATTTTAAAAAGAGCGAATCCCAATTATATAAATTTTATATATTTTAAAATAATGAATAATTAATAATTGATGGTAAAGATTCAGTTCAAAAAAAATCGAAGGTCCCGATTATTTTAAATTGAAGGGAATATTTACTTTATACTCTGGTTGTCTTGACCCAATATATGAGATATGCTCGACACAACCAATTAAAAAAACTATATTACTCCATATATAATATCTGTCGCTGGCACATTATTATATATTTAATCCAATTTATTTTAATTATCGTTTGATTTTTTTAAAATTAAATTTTAACCATTAATTATTAATCATTTATTATTCTAAAAAATGTAAAATTTATATCATTACTTTCACAATATTCATTTTTTAATTTTTTTAATAATATAATTAAAGATAGTGAAGATTAAATTTAACTTAAATGAGAAAATGTATTAATGAATTGGAGGAAGTAGTAATTAACATAGTGGCATGCTTTCTCGGTGCAATATAATACAATCAAATAGGTCATACCACTCATTTGTGGATAATTAACAAGAGCAAGTGTTATGCAATGGTTCAGGAATAAGGATACAGTGAGGACACTCTGGGACAAATGTCATTCTTAGCATCGTTATATTAATATAGCGGTGGATATTTGTTATCTCGTAATAGCGTCGTCTTGTCTGGTGAATAATGTTCTTTCGACCCAATGATCTTATAAGGTGTTATTCGAGGTGTGAGTATTTTTCTACTTGCATGTAATATCAGGTATATTTGTAGTAATTACTTAAATAGATTTCGAAAATCTTAAGCCTTGACATGAATTTTAGTTGAGATTATATAATTATTGGGGCTAGTTATTATAATGGAAAAGAAATTAGGGCCTTAAGAATATAAAATAAACAGTTCGGGTGTAAAAATACAGTTTGTGAAAGGTTGAGGGTAAAATTACAATTAAACCTATATCTACCCAATTTTCCCATTCCCCTCGTGAACCCATTTTCCCAACCCCTGCCGAAAACCATAAACCCCAAAAACCAAAACAACCCCCAACCCCTGCCGAAAACCATAAGATGTTGGATGTTTGGGGTAAAGAAAACTATTGTGGTTAAGGCCTATGAAGAGCTTAAAGGTATTACGCAGGCTTCGTATGAAATCGAATACTTACGAATATTATTATTATTCTCTTTACATCTTGAGAGACTCAATTAGGAGATTCGGACTAGTGAATTTCGCTACTTGAGGTGAGTGGTTGTACCTGTCTAGTTATTTTGATACCTAAAAATATATATTTCTAAAATTATGGTCAAACTATTTTTGGTAAGAAATAATACTTTTGAAAAATATACTTTAAGTTATGAAATCTTCTTTTAACTAATACTATTATGTATGTTTTCTAAATTGGTCAAGCATGAAAATGACTTATGAAATGGGCACTTTAAGGTAATATATTGAATTATGTGTGTGATATGGGCACATGGGCTTTGATGCTTTAGGTGTTTTATATATACTCTTGATATGGGCACATGGATCGATAATATTTGCAATTATGTTTTGAGATTATTTAAATGTGATTTGGCCTTGATATTTGGACATTTCTCATGGGATATCGAGGATAACAAAGAGGTGTTGTTCAGACTTCTGGAGCGATCAGAGATCACCGGGGGAAAGTGTGACTCGTTAGCCTTATTCTAGGGAGGGTGTGCTAGTTACCTTTAGGTAAGGGAGCAAAACCTACCTACAGATTGTCCTCGAGGCTATACATGTGCTTAAATGATGTTCTCGAGATAGGCCCAGGTTATGTTTGAATAAATGAAATAGTTTTAGGTTTCTCTAGAATTTAAGTGTAGTTTAAATATATGTTTTTTGAGTAATTAACTATTTTGTGGGCTTGTGAAACATTTTGAACATAAAAATTTTCGAATGATTTTATTACAGTACTTGATGTTTAATTTCATATATAATATAAATAGTTTTGAAAGTATTGTATATGTAATGTCGCATTGTTTGACCCATTCAGGCAGTTATGTTAGTTCTTGAGTTCTTGAGTTGAAAATGGATAACTCGCACTTATTTCGAAACACATAAACTTGGATTGAGGGAATTTTGGTTGTTGGATGGTTTGAGTTTCTAGTGATGTTTAGTCGAGTTGACCGTTATTTATTTTGATTTATTGGAGTTGGGTTGTTTTTTGAAACTTATAAGCTTTTTACAAACAATTGTGTATTCTAAGTTATACTTTAGTGATTTGGAATTGTAATTGAGAGCATGTTGCCTCAGCTTTTGGGTATTATATTTTTTGAGATATTTTGAGTATATTTAGTATGTATGGTGTAGGGATGTTTTGATTATGAGGCTAGATGCTTTGTTTTGTTATTTTGGTGTTAGTATTATGTATAGCATGTACATTACAAGTTGAAATTCAGGTAACGTCTTGCATGTTCTTGGGGAGTCGCGGTAGTATGTGACTCTAGTCGGGTTATTCTGATATCACTTTATCCTCCTTTCACAAAATATTTTTTTATTGAATTTCAAAAAATTGATAATATTTTAATACAATTAATGAAAAGGGGTGTAAAATACTCAAAAAAATTTGGTATATAGAATGATAATCTGAAGCATGATACTGTTATAGATGCAAAATAAAAAATAGTGATATATTTTTTATTTTATTTACTTAATTATTGTACAAAATGATTCTCATTAAAAAAGAAATTAAAAAAAATAAAGCAACCGACGGCCCAGTACTTATTTGTGAGAAATTTGCTAATTTGAAAATGGAATAAATAAGGCTTTATTTTATTATGCGATGGGGCCTACATTTTGGGTGTTCAAAAAATTCTCTTGGATCATTTGATCCAGTCTACGTAATATTGACAGCATTGAATCATTTGATGTATGAATGATCCTCTTTTGACACCTTATTTGATTAACATTTGCAGCAGATGCTTAGGAGTAATTGACTAAAATAAAGGCATGTGCTCCAATCTTATAAAAAGAAACGAAATTTCCCAGTAACGTGAGATTTTTCACGTCGCGCTTGATTACTCGTGCACAGAACATTCGAGTTTTGTATGTTCTGGGTTGATGTACTATCCGGTAGTTAAAATGAGTGCGTTATTTGGTTAATCTCAGGGGCAATGATATAATATTATATAATTTGAAGTGCATTTACTTATTGCTCATTCCACGGGAATGAAGTACAAGAATGAAAAGTCTTCCCTGAACTATCCTCAGCATACTCCTCATATTGTGCTTGGTGGCGTCTAGAATCATGCAATCCTCCCCGTTGGTCTCTACGGTTCTTTTCGGCATTTGAAATGATATGTTCCTTTTTGGTGTTAATAATGATGATATTTGAAATGAGATTTCTTGAATTTGTAACTAAATTGTGATTACCATGTGCAGAAGAGAGTGATTCACTTTAGATGACCAGTGATGCATCACTTGATGAGCCCCAAGGTTAAGGCTCTGTGATTACCAATATAAATTATGGAGTACTATATATTGTCTTTGATTGTTTGATGATTGTCAATTTATGTTTTTTTTTTTGTGCTCCGATTTTGAACCAGGTAATTAGGTTTTTGATGTTTAAGGATGTTCCGTTTTAGAGCCACAAAGTTTGGATATTCATTTTCTCTTTTCTTTGACTGATTGCAGATTCTGTCAGTTTGATTGGGAGCCACAACAACTTCAGAGACAAAGTGGGTAAGTGATTATTTAAGATTTTTCTCCTTTTTTTCTGTTTTCAGCATTGAATGCAATCAATCTTGAGATTTTTCGAATGTCAAATGGGTAAGTGATTATTTGGGTTTATTGAGGTTTTTTAATGCCACAGAATCTTTCTTGCTGATGTAGCTATTTGAACATATAAAAGAATTAAAAACCTCAAATAATCCCCACTTATTTGGATTTATTGAGGTTTTGTAATCCCCACTTGAATATATCTGAGGAGCTATGTTACTGACCTGAATCATGACTGCTCCATCATGCAAGAAGAGCTCATCTGCAAGACCAGCACCATGTGTGCCATGACAATAACGGACGGACTTACAATTCTCCATTTAGTTTATTTCCAGGACGGACTTACTTTGGGGTGTTGCTTGGACCGTTGATTGTGGGTAATTTCTGTCTATATATACGCCATTTGGCTACCAATTAAGCTTTGGTTGTTTTTAGTTCTTTCCATCATATTAGTTATCAATCGTTTCTTTCAATGGTCTCTTGTCCTCAGGTCTTCTTGTTTAGATCTCATTGCACATTGTGATTGATCTTTCAGATTTATACTTACCTTCTTGTAATGGTTATTTCACAGGTGGGCTGCTTATGTTGTCCGTGTATCTTGCCACTGCCGCGGTTATAACTTGGTCTTTCGTTCCACTCTTTTTGAAGCTAATGATAAAGTTGTCTTCTCAAGTGAGTGATTCTAAAAGATGTAGTATCTGATGACTACCATTTCCCTTATTGTTCTCTTGGTTTCACACAGGCTGATATGATTTTTTAAGTTCGAGCTGTTGGTCTTTTGTACTATCATCTAGACAGTGTCTATAGGGAGAAAGAACTTCAAATATCATTAATTGCTGAGATCCACATGTTTCTATAAAAATAAACAGTCGCATTTGTGAAAGCTCAGAAGTCGAGAGCTTACTTTAAGCGATATCATGTTAAATTCAATGGAAGGAGAGGTACGAGAGTATGATATACTTTGTCTCTACCTTCATATTTTTGTAGATGTGTTTAACTTGTAGGAAAATTTTATCATGGAAAACGGATGGTGTAAAGAGGCATATCGTCTCATAAGATCGGTAAGGATGGGGGTGTGCAGGGTGGTACACAGGAACAATTAATCCTAAACCGGCGTGGCGTTTCTTTTAATGATTTGTTTATAGGATGGAAAGTATGAAATTTATAATCGGTAGTTTTACCTTTTTAATCATTGTGATTGGCCGTTTTCTAATTGGATTCAAAATGCCATTAATCTCCCAGGAAGCTAAACGTCTCTGCGTCTTCTTTTAGAACTTATACTTTTAAATATTTTAAAAATGAAAGAAACTCTTCTATTGATTGCAGGTCTTGACTTTACCTCATAAAATGTGTTTGGCCCAGTAGTATTATTGGTGACGAGTTTTGATATAATGTGTCATTGGATTATTGAAATGGGTCTTACAAATGAGAATTGATAATTTCGATCGATTATTTAAACATAACAATATTCAATTTCGAGAAGGTATAGTATGTATAGTGCCTAATGTCTTTGAATAAAATTGTAATTTCATTTGATAATGTACGCTATGCGTTTCAATTGAAAAATTAAATATGCCAATTAAATGGGGTTTTAGTAGATTTTTTCATGTTAAATGTTTATGTCACGTTAACTTGATTAGTTCTTAAAGATGGAATCAAAGTTGTTTGAGATGATTTATGTTGTACCAATTCATAAGGCAGTTAATTTAGTTGTTAATGGCAGGACAAGAAAACATCAATATAAAAAAAATTGTTGAGGCATTGGGTAGAAAGCATAAAAGTAATTTTGGATGTTGACTGAGACATAGGCACTACGATCTACTATTCGTGCATATATGTAAGGAAGAAATTCTGAAATTTTTTATAGAAATTGTTGATAGATATTATATTCCACTCACATATGATAATTGATAATATTGTTATAGATTACTATTGTTTTAGAGCCAATTAAAAATTATATTAGTTTTTTATTTCAATATCATCAAACATTCATCTTTTCTTTAGAATATTGTTGTTAATATCTCCATTCATATGGTAAACATATAAGTAAAGAATGTTGTTAAATAACTATGATTTCGAATATGAAAGAAATTTTTTTAATATTTTCATCATATACCACGTATATATGCAATTAGTTACCGGCAATGGATCCCTAACCTTAGATTAAAGTATTCATTACTACATAGAGTCAAATTAAGTATTATGATGCTTTAGAAACCCTTTAATTCGAACTTGCGAATTATGATAGGAAGAAATATAAGATAGTGAAACTATTTGCATCACGATGTATAACAGAAGTACGATCCACACGACATACTGGAGCCAAGGTTGTACCACCATAGTGTTCAAAGTTTAAATGTGCCTACGGAAGTTAAAATCACAATCCTAAATACTTAGAAATGTTTTACAATTGAATGACAAAATAATCCACTCCTCACAGAAGACATGAATAGGTTACCTCATATTTTAACTATTAATTTAGTTAAGTCAATATGATAGTAATCCTTTTGACACTATTAAATGGTGGCGGAAATACTTGAAACCGTTTTCGGTATCTAAGATGACAAAAAAATATTTTATATACCTATGTCTCTGATAACTAGAATTTAGCATGGTGAAACTACAATACTCAGCGTTCAGACTTACTTCGGCAATACAAGTATGTGTGTATTAACGTTGATAATACTTGAGCAGATTACAGATAAAATTCGCTTTCATGGAAGAAAATCAAAAGATATATTTAAACTCTCTTAGTGATATTGATGAAAATTGAGAAGAAAGAAGAAACATTGAAAATAATCAACTCCGATAACAAGTCGAAGGCGAATTAGTTTATGATGATTATGATTAATTTGTACAAAGAATTTATAATTTTTTATTGAAGGAACTCATATAAGTCTGGCCAGCAGTATAATGTGAATAGCTTAATACTAAAATGTTTATTTAATCCATTAGGTTAAACTTTTATATATTTTACAAAATGTCTTCTTAACGTGGAAACGTTTAAATTAAACGGTACCACGTTTAAAATCAAGCGTGGCCATGTTTCAGTTTAACATAGCCATGTTTGTGCTTAAAAAGAAATTGTTTTTTCTTGGTGACGATAGCGTTTGAAATGTGGTCACGTTCTACAGAGAGAGAAAAGAAACAACTCTTTTTCGTGTAATAGCGTGGTGACGTTAAAAAACTGAAAGCGATGAGCATGACAGTTTAAGCATTAATTTTAAGCTTAATTTAAAAGCGTTTCCACGTTAATTATTTGGTCTTGACCAAAGAGTTTGAATGATTGTGATGCGATTCTTAACAATGGCTGTATAGCTAAGAAACCACATCTAGCGTATAAGTACAATTTGAACGGCCTTCAAAAGTTTATTTGGAAGGTCGTCCAAGGGATCATTTTGCCCACTAATAGTCAAGCGTCGGAGCTTACTTTCATACATGCGTTTGTTACATGGTTATTGTGAATATAGTTAAGATCAATTTTTAAATTCTACATATGACCTATATCAAAGAAATAAGCCTCAGCATCCGATATGTGATGATCATCTCAAATTTGTTGGTGATCACCAAAGTGTTTCACTGTTTAGAGTTCAACAAATGGTACTTTTAAGAAGGACACTATGATAAGCAATCGTTCTTTTACCGGGGGTTGTATATGTGGGAGGGTAAGTTGCTTTCTAAGTGGGAGATGTTCTAGATTTGCAGTTTGTGAGGGATGTGTGGTTGTTCAACAAATGCTTGATGCGACTTGATAGGATCGAATCAAGTCTTGGGGAGCCGACATCGCCTGGTTGTTCCTCGACGAAAGCGGGGTCCTCACATGGATCATCCGATCGAGCTATGTTGGAGTGCATGATTTTGACATGTTAACAATGTTTGGTGAGATGAGGACAGAGATCTAGGGGATGAGGCTTGGGATGGATGGTAATAATCTGAGTGGAGGATACGAGGTTAATGATGAAGGGATGATTCGAGCCGCCGCGCCTCCAGTTGATCGTCAAGGAGATGACACCGAAGAAACACATGAGTGAATGTGTTTTGTTTTATGTTATGTACTTTCAAGTTTCAAACAATTATGGTTCCTTTTATTTTATGTCATGTACTTTGGTATTCAAACAATTTAGGTTTTATGTTATGCGTTTAATTTGAATAATGATTATGTTATGTGGTTAACCAAACTTGTTTTAGGTTGTGTTGTCGCCTTGTCGGTAATTTCAATTTATGTTGTTACTTGTTATGGTGTTTAATGTACATTGTGATACCCGACCGTTTGCTTGTGTGTTAAGCGGTGGCAATTTGTTACAACGTTACGCCGTTTATTTCGGGCTAGTTGCGAATACCCTTGAGTTATGTATTCTGATATTTTATGTGTTAAGCGATTTAGCGCATTATGTTAAAAGCGTTACTTGTGTTTATTAAGAGAACAGGCAGGATAAGATGATACCCGCTGATATTGGATGGGTGAAACCGAGGCATGGCAAGGCAGACATGTTGGATCAGTGGGCCTGAACCAGGCTCGGGCCAAATGGGCGGGACACTGGTAGGGCTTCGGTCGACTAGACACGTCTAAGCACCCTCACCACAAGCAAACAAACGGACGTTATTAGAAACAGATGATCTAATTTCTGGAGGCGTATCAATTGGACGTCCAGTCGTCCACTAAGATAATTGCATGTCCGCTTCAAGAACGTGTAAATAATAAATAATCTTATTTCACAGGAAATACATATTTCTTCCTTCTAATAAAAATCGTCTACTTTTATTCTTTTATTTATCATAATTTGTCCTATTTAATTAATATTCATATGTATTTTGATAAATAAGTCAACTTTTATTAGTATTAAATATATTATCTATTAAATTTTTTAAATAATCAAAATTAAAATTTTTTTATGGAAATAACTGAGTACAATAAAATAATTATATATTATTGATACTTTGAAGTGGAGTAAATAGAAGCCATATGTATTTTCACATTAACATGTTATATATAATAATTTTGCATCTTCTCCTATTTGTTTTTTATGTTATTACCAACTAAATATCTGTAAATAATCTAATAGTAGAGAATAATTTAAAGTAAGCAGTAAAAATTAAATGTCTGACAATATAAATAAATAGCTTCTATAATTTGGTGTCAATGAAAAGAAAAAATATGTTTATATTTTCACTTATTTGAATTGAAAATTCAGACTTCAAAAATAAAAAACCAATTAGTCTTAAAAAATTATACTACCTCCAATCCAAAATATTTGTCGTTTTCGAAAATCAAGGTTGAGTTTTGACAATCAATTAGTCTTAAATTATAATTTCAAAAATTATAAAAAAATAATATTATGAAACTACTTTTAAAGACAAATCTAACTATATAAATTTTATATTTATTTAAATAATGAATAATTGAAAATGGTTGATCAGCTATATACCGATTTTGAAAACGTGATGTTTGAATTGGAGGAAATTAGAATATCTAAGTATTTATTATGATTGTATTAATTAGTTAACTTCATGTATCTATATATTTAACTTTGAAACCTTAACTAGTATCAATCCACATCTGTATATTATACTAGTGGATAATTTGCAAATTATTTTAGTTCCAATTAATATCGTTTATTTTGTGATCCATTTATAAAGGATTACCTCAATTATATTGTGTGTAATTTATACCATCAACTACCCCAACCAAACCATGTCTACGGCAAATCGGATTTTCAGTAATTTATAAGTAACAACTTTTGTCATTTGTTTCCCTCATTGCAATTTCTTGCAGACAAAGAGAATTGTCCTAAACTCAAAATGCATACAAGAAGGTATACACAGGTGTATTAACTTTTAATGTAAGTCTGTCTCATTCCATTGCCTATTCCGACGATTTAACCCATTCAGAAAACAAAGCTCAAGTTGTACCAGGTTCAAAATGTAAAGCCATTATCGGCTAGACAGGCGCATTAGACCCTGCCCTAGAGGCCGCAGAATCTAATGTGACAATGGTAAGATGAGCGATGGAAGTGGCGATTTCCATCATTAATGAAGCTATTCAGAGCATCCCAACGAATAATATGAAACGTGTGGATTATATGTCTTTCGCGGGAGGATATATAAGGAGAAGATCAAAGATTGATAGGACAAAACCTTTTGTGACATTTTTTGTGGGTGACGCAAGGACATGCCTGTGGATTTTTAATGGGAGATGCTAAGCAATTTGGGACAGTGGATAGCGCTACTTTGATCGTTGAATCTGATTATTTCAACGCTGTTAATATTAAAATTGTGGTACATTAAGACTAAATCATGACTAAATTGAAATTTAGAAAGGTGACAAAGAAAAACCGACTTTCTTAAAATTATAGCTAAGATACCATAAAAACTCTACAATTTTCGGAAAAATAGTACAATTAATGAAACGAGAGGAGATAGAAAGGACGCCAAAATAAATAAATGATTCATAGAAAAAAACATCGATGCAGATCATTCACACTTTTGAAACCACAGTTGATACCATTTGTATATGTTTATGCGTACATCATGAAATTGCATCAATCAAATGTCAATGAGGCAGCATTTAATGTAGGTTGCGCTACGGTGTATCTAGCATGGCGTGAGTTATCCACTGACAATAATTATTCTTGAATGGGATAAATCTTGCCGATTATTTAGTAGGATTACCTATTTATGTTCGTATGCAGGTGTCTGGGCATATTAGAATGTCTTTCGAATAACTTCATTGATGATGGGCCTTGCTTTGATGCGGGAGCCGCGCTTGATTGGCTGTCAGCGTATCAGTAAATGTCCACCAATCATGATTGACAAAAAGGGAATATATAAAAAAGTGCTCGAAACTATTAAATGATGATGTATGATAAAAAAATTAAAATAAATGGAAAGAAACTTTGCCCTGAGTTTAACCCATGATGTTTCATTTCTTTCTTTTAATCATGCATTATCTTTATGATAATCTGTATATTAAACAATAATGTGTTATTCTTTAATTAATAATATAAGTAAGTTTCTTATTTTGATAATAGAATTCTGCTATAAGGCCAAATGGGGGAGAAGGACAACAGGCAGTGGCGTTGAGGATAGGAGGGGACAAAGCTTCATTTTATAACTGCAAGCTTATTGGGTTCCAAGACACCCTTTGTGATGACAAAGGCAGACATTTCTTTAAGGATTGCTATATTGAAGGAACAGTTGATTTCATATTCGGAAGCGGAAAATCCATCTACTTGGTAAAACATCTACACAATTACTCCCTCCGATAAAACAATTCTTTTTAATATTAACTTTTTTTTTTCCAAAAATATATTTTGTATTGATAGAATGAACAAATACAGATATTATACTATTCTTTATTTTAGGAAATCCAAACTAAACCCCCAATCTACATATATATGCCAATTTGGGTTACTTCTAATTATATCTTTCCAACTATTTACACAACTTCGTTCTAATACTATGAATGCATTTGGCAGCTACATTGCAAGCATCATGTTCCAAATTTTCAAACATTTTCATGTTCCTTGTTATCCAAATGTGATTTTTAATATTGACTTACAATAACTTTATGATATCTTTTTTAATTAGTTCTAACTTACGTTTGGTAAATTTAAACGTATTAAATAACTTGAATTTTTCTATCTATCCTTAAGTCCGGCTTAACACTTGAAAATTTAAGTTTGACTCTAAATTATTTCATTTAAATTAAAAAAAAATATCAATGTCCAATTTTGGCATATACTCACTCAATCCGAAAGATATTGCATATTTTATTGTCACTAGTCAAACTTATAACTTTAATTTGTATCAAAATTATTACGTTAATAGTAAAATATGTTGAAAAATACAGTATTTTGATACATTTTTACCAAATACTATTTAGAACATACAAAAAAATATTTGAGTTTAATACGAAATAGATTTTCAAAATTCAAAACTTAGACAATTTTTTGAGGAAGAAGGAAGTGATTGGAATGAATATGCAATATATAATGAATCTTATAATAGTAATTCAAAGTTATATGTATGAATTATTGTTCAAAAGTGTCGGGCTATTAACGCTACTTGTTGAAATTAAGACCATATCAATTAATTTAGGATGTAATAAGTGTTCATTAATCTTGTTGAGTGTTAAAATATTAACTTGATTTCCAAAGTTATCATTATTACAAAAAACCACTTACTTAAATCTCTTCTCTTTTGATTGGGGGTACCGAGTTACATGTTATTCCTGGAATTTAATGTGGCCGTCTATTAACTGAGATGTCAGATGAAGATGAAGGTTTCTCTATGGTACATTGCACGGTCACCGGTTCCGGCGGCACCGCTTTCTTAGGGAGGGCATGGATGGCATATCCCAAAGTCACCTTCGCCTTCACTGAGATGAGTGATGTTGTTAACAAGGAAGGATGGTCTAATAATAAAGATCCCAAGAACGACAAGTGAGTCTCCATGCCCCCAATATTACTTATATTATATACTTTCCTTTTCATGTTTGTTTCATTTAATAATTTGATGAAAAGTTACAAAAAAAATTCATTTAAGAATAGCATGTATTTGGTTAATAAGGAAGAATATAAGGAAGAATTTATCACATACACAATAATTAAATAATAATATGGCAATGGAAGGTTTCATGTGTTTAATTGAGAACATTTCGTCAATCATATTTTAAAAATATTTTCTTTATTAGATCAAATTATTATCTTTCACGATAAATAAATCTCCCCTTTACCCTATATAATAATATGAGGCTTGAAATAACACACGCGAGATATATATATATATAAACTCATTGCTTAAGGAAACAATTTCATTTGTAACTAGGAAGGTCTGGCCTCACCTTCAACAAGAAAAGATGAAACCATTTTATTTGGATGTGTATTGAAAAATCTTTTCATATTATTATTTTTCAAATGTTTTTATTTATGGTTAAAAGTTGCCCAGGTTAACAATTTAGATGTAGATACTAGAAACATAGTATTTATATTATAATATGTTTAAAACTTAAAGAACAATTTTCATAATTTTTCGTTTTGGCAGCACGGTAATTTTCGGAGAATATAGAAATATCGGTCCAGGAGCGGATCTTGCTGGGCGAGCTAAATTTGTTAAGCAATTAACAGATGCAGAGGTCCAAACCTTATATCTCTCTTGGTTACATTTCCGGTTCTTCCTGGCTTCTTCCTCCAACCACAATATGAATGACATTGTTTTTTTTTTTTTTTTTGGTAATTTTAGAAATGAGCAAATTTTTCTTGCACAAAAGAGTGTCACCTATACCCTATAGGAATTTCAATAATTAGAGTTTATTGGTGCTCTTTTTGTAATATATGTATATCAATAACAACACGGAGATTAATGTGAATCCTTTGCAACTCTATTATATTAAGCTACTGGGCTACTCTTGTTGGGATGCGGAGCGATATAAGCTAGCAGATATATGTGCAGCTCACTACGAGTCTAAATATACCACATATAATCACGAGACAGGACAATGAAATGAAAATACTAAAGTAAATAACAGAATCTTTATCTGATTTCCCGCCGAGGTCGTCCACAATTTAACAACTGCAATCAACTAGAAAGAGCACCATGAGAGCCAATTTATTCTGAAGTCACATCAGAGCTAAACTGCTCAATTGGAGTAATGCTTTATAATTTAGTATTCTCAATGACAAAATCTACTAGAATTTAACTTTAAAAAGATGATATCTACGATTATTCAGTCATTAGAACAACTCTATTGGGTTTTAACAAAATGAATTTAGAGAAGTGGAATAATTTTTTGGATACAAAAGAAAATTATGACCTAATCTTCCGCTTTATGTTGCTTCGAACGCGCTTTCGCTTTCGAGGCCTAAAGCGGGGCGATGCCGATAGCGATTCGATGGCACTCGATGAATTCAGGCTATACAGTGGCCCGTCAACGCCGAGACCCGGCCGGGACCTCGAGTCTCGATAGAACCACTCTGAGCCGGCAGATTTGTGCATTGGAGGCACTCTGCGGCGAGACCGGTCTGCCGATGGGGTCGATCCCCTGCATCTTCAAACACTGAAAATGTCTTCAACATCAGCAACTACCGACGGTTTCGCTATGACTGTTGCTTTAGAGTATGACACAATATATAACTTAAGATAAATGGTAACTACTAGGTCACTTTAACTCTATGTTTATTACACCTTCACTCCATAAAAAATTATCTAATTTTAAATTTTGATGATATAATTTTTAAATTGGGAGCTCAATATATTAAGTGTATGATTTAGAAGGTAGTTAATTATCAATTTGATTCGTATAGTTCAAAGTTGGAAGTTAGTCACGGAAAGTGGCTATGTAGGTGGAATTTGAATACTCCAATTTTACTGGCTTGATACAATTTCATAAATGGTGTATACCACCAAATTGGGGGCAAGAAATCATTCCCATATATTCAGCTTTCGGGACTAATCGATGTTTGAACTTTATATTATTAAGAGCAAAACGCCGTTTGATTCCTTCTACTATCAAATTAGCAATGAACTCATTTAGAAAGGTGAAAATATATCAAATGTCATTAATAATATTAAAATTTAGTTCGGAAATAAAATACATAATAAATTAAATTAAAGAAATCGCCATAAATTCTTCATTTTAAATGCTCAAAAATCAATGGTGAATTTTTTAGGATTGGGTGAGTAATAGGAAAGGGGTTAAGATCATGAGGGTAATTGAATACGTATCTAGTGTTTTAAATAATTGTGAAGGACCGAGGTAATCCGACACCAGCTACGTTAGGCTTCGAAATTCCCGGGTTCAAACTTAACCCGGCAGAAAGGTTAACCGAAGCGGAACTTCGAGGCTGTTTTTACTCGATAAGCTTATCGAATAACCCGGTACCCGCTCGGCATATTACTCGATAAAAATAAAGCTAAAATATTATATATTGTATAATATAAAATACTACTTTCTTATAATTTTTTTCTTACCAATATCTAATTTAGATAGGCCAAATAAATGTCCAATATACTACATGAGTCCGTTAGGTCCACATCGAACGTTTTTAATTAACTAAGTCAAGATATAATAACTAATTTAAATACGATTAGTATATTGATATTGCCTGAGCCTATTTCAACTTTAAGCCGGTTAAATCACGAACATGCGTCACCTCCGCGCCTTCCGAGAGTCTTGACTCGATTGTGACTAATGCGCTAAGGACGAGGATGCGCCGGTATTTCGTTCACGCTAAAAAAGCCCGGCTCGATAACCCAGCTCCGGGTTAAGCGAAGCGAGAACTTCGAAATAATTTTTTTTACTTTCGTTACTCGAAAATACATGGTAAATGTAGTAATGCTTTTCACTTTTTTAACAAGATGGCGAATCGGTTTACACAATTAAAAGTTTTCTTCGGCTAGAACTACTTTCATCAGTTATAAAATCGCCGATTCACATTTAGTTTATTATTCAACTCAATAATAGCTTATCAAATGAAAAATAGAATGAATTAACAAACTAGTCAAACAATAAAAGTTACTGTCAAAATATAATAAGCTCTCTCTCGATATTATTGATGAAGTTTACAATATACTGGGGTAAACCAGGCTTCAGCAATACTACTTGACAAAAATGAAGCCATGGTAATAATAATAATCCATCACATACTTGTCACTGAACTTGGAGCATGAATATCGCTGAATGCCCAACTTGTAGTAAAAATTTGATACTAGGCTTTTGTAAAAATGTACATGGCCCTAGCTTTAGATGTAGACCGCGTGATTACGTACAAATAATTAAATAAATCATTATAACGTCAAGAAATGGCCGACTATATATTTAAATCACTTTTGATTAGGCTAAATAAAGCGAGATTGACTATCGCGACGACGCCGATTGATGCATCGATGCACGAACAACGAAGAGAAGTCACTTCAATTCACAAGTAGCCATCGACTGTATTACTGGCTTCTCTTGAAGAGATGTGGAAACATAACTTGCTTCTTAGACTTCAGAAGGCAGGAAATTGACCAAGAAACCACTTATCTATCCGGGCCTTCGGTAAGGGCAATGCCGTCGGAATCACGCTGACATGTAGATGCAGATCTGTCGCCTTGAATGTCGCCGGCTTGGACAGCACACCAAATACTTAACCACCCGTAAAGCGGGGAGTCAGTGAATCCTAGCAGCATAAAGCGAGATAGGGCAATGCTACGAAAGACAAATGGGGCGTGTAAAAAAAGAAAGATAAAGAAGGCAATCCACCAACCGTCGATATCGCTCGACATCAGTAGTGCAGCCCCATTGACTGGCTGGGCAATTTGATTGTAGTGAGATGGTAGTATTGAGCAATATAAACCGACATCCTTTTTATCTGACGATTACCCGTACAAAGTAGCACACATTTGAGGCTGTCACGGAAATTTCGCTTCATTGCCTGCCGCCGCTCAGCGTAATTCGCGCCTCTTTATAGGACTTTAGTTGTTACTGCGATTACTTAAATGCAAGAAATTTTCATTGTTTAAATGATCCTGATTTATAGAACATGGATAAAGGTGACGGTTGAAACGGTATGGAGACATGATAATTTGTGAGCGTTATTGTGGCATAATCCGAAGAGCGAACAAGCGGTGTTTTGGCCGTTGTCTGCTTGACTCCCGCAACTATAAAATAATTCCCAAAATTCTCTGCGGAACGGCTTGAGCCTTAACACTTTGTTGAATTTGCAATAAGGAACTGGGTATTTTATTTGCCGTTGGGTATAGGGAACGGGCATGACTCATTTCGAAGCCGAGGCACTTACATCTCCATCCACATTTGGTAACTCACATGCATTAAAACCATTTTATGGTGTATTACGAGATACGATCAGACAGCGAAGGGAGGAAGTCGAGGAACAATGAGTAGAAGAACTAGGATGAAAATTCATTATATACACACTTGAGAACCTAGATAAAAGTATAATAGCTATTATGCTTCCATGAGTGTAACTAAAAATAAACTCTGACTTGGCAGTGTAAGGCAAAACACAAACATCAGACAGTAGTAATGTTATTTGCTTAAGGAGGACTTATATAGGACTTAATTATGGAGACTTTAAAGTTCAAACTAGGCAGGAGTTCGTTGTCCACACATTTTAGCGGATAAAATGCACTGCCACAATTTAATTGTAGAATTGGCACCGAGAACACGCCAATGATCAGCGTTAAAATACTATGTTTTCGGCTCCCATTCTTTGCATTACTGTGAATTACCGGATACCTTGTTATGAGGTGGAAGAAAATAATCCATAGGCATAAGAAACTCAGAATACCGTTGCTCCATTACAAATTTAACTTTTAATTAAAACATCAATCTTCAAGAAATACTTTAAAACTTAGGTTTTGTCTAATAAAATAACCACACGACACGAGAGAAAAATCATCCTTGTGTCACTAGCACCGCGAGAGGGCCCAGCGATGATAGGATCCCAGCAATCCATGGATTAATTGATGTTGCTTATATTGATCATTTACTAACGAGGAATTAATGTTTAATACCAATCGATCGATTTGGCTGAGAAAATTTGGAGCCAAAAGGAAAATACCGGACTAACTGCAGCAGGGATTACCCAATCTGCGATGTCATCGCAATCCGGGGCTTATCCGTCCATAGCATGCAGCCTGGGGGAATACTACAAATATTAGAGTCCACTTTGAAATTTCCGACTCAATCAGGGTCCATGAAAGTGGGGGTCTGTATAAGGCAGCATTCTTGGATTAATTGAGGCTCATGACCATCGACAATTGGTCACAGAATTAAATTGCAAATGGCTGAGGCACAAGCATCATATAATATGAAGTATTTATGCTACCATATTTGAAGCTGGAATGATGGATAACAATAATCTATTATCCAAGAACTAGTAAAATACTTACAATCACGCATGATTGTAGAAATTACGAAAGACCTTGCTCCCATTGTGAAGTTGAGGCTGAGAGACATGGATTTATGCGTGGAATTTGTTTGTTGTCGCGTCCATTTCGTATTTTCACAATCACAAAAAAACCTTTCACTCGAAACTGATCAGACGGACCTGATTTTTTCAAGCGTGATTTAGCTTGAACCAGTTATTAAATTTTTTGCCTTGGGCTCATTTCAGTTCTTTATTATGTTTGATATAGCAAGGGGTGAAGTGCAATTTAGCATTTGTGGATGGTTTTGTTGGATGGGTTGGGGACATGGGAGTAGGAGATTTATTCTACCAGGCCGGAACTTCTTGAGAATTCTAAATTTCAAAGCGTGATTTGATAAGCAAACTAATTGTCTAGGGCTGGCCATGGAATGCCGGTGCATGGGTCTTTGCGGGCTTTCCATTCTTGCCAGTTCCTATTGGTACTTGGTTGGTAGGGCCAAGGGCCCATCTTTGGGATAAGGCTGGGGGCGTGTGTAAGGATTTGGGGGGGTTGTAGGCAAAGCGAGGCAGTTGGGGCAGGAGGTCCGATAAGGTGAGGCGGATTTCTTGGCGGTAGAGGAATGGGAGTTGTGCGGGTGTTGAGCTTGCTTAGCAAGGCAGTTCTTCCAATATAACCATCGTCAAGCCTTAGAAATGATGGAAGAAGGGTAGATTAATGAAGGGAGTACGAAGAGAAGCCATTACTTATGGCTTCAGTAAGTCTGTTTCCCGATAATTGTGTGCGAGATCAGTAGATATAGTGGCATAAATCCACTTGATACAATTAGCATGAAGAGAGTGTCCCAATCCTCGTTACTCCCCGAATCGGGGGGTTCAAAGAAAGCGAAGAATATGATGGATGACTTTTGGAGGGAATAATGATGAATTTTGAGGATTCCATTAGCAGAATATAGAAACGTTAAATGCAAGGAGTAGCCGGAACATGAGTATTATGTTTGATATGGCAAGGGCAGGGTGTAGTTAGAATTGGTGGATGGTTTTTGTGGGGACGTGGGAGTAGGAGATTTGTTTGAGTTGGTTGAGGAGGGTTGGGAGTCCTCTGCTGGATTCAGAAAGAACAAAATGATGTCGACTGAGCAAAATTAAATGGCTGGAGGTTTGGAGGTAGAGTAATCGATTCGCACCTTTACTGACTGGGAAGATTAGTTTGGCTGTTGGCTGCTCGGAAGATTAGTTTGGCTTGGAAAAGTGATTACAAGTCCTCTGCCATGTTTTTTTTTTGTTTGTTGGCTGGGAAGATGAGTTTGACTGGGAAGATGAGTATGGCAAGCAGGAAGGAGGAATTTTAAAGGGGCTCGATTATGCGAAATATTATTAATTTGATACTGAGGAGATGTATAACACTATATATAATGATCGTGATAAATATCTCCTTGATTTATCTGGCTATCTTTTAATGAAAAAAGCGTAAATTTTAATTATATGGTACTTTCTTCACTCCAACGAATTTTGAAGCAAAAATTTACCGAACTTTAAAAACTGCATCTTCAAAAGAAATCGCCGCTAAGTCTTCAAAATCAAGAAAAGATATCAATTGTTCACCAACATTCAAATTATCAACCGAGATGAGTAATAGCCATTAAAATACCAAAGTACATTTATATCCAACATATAATAATCATAGAGTTGAGAAGAGCACTTTTAAATTATAGCAACTTTCCCTAAATGTGTTAGACAATATATTGAATCAGTAGCAACGATTCACAAGTAACTTTATACGTATTATTCAATCTCTTATGCTATTGGCTTCTAGTCCACCATGTTAAAAATATATTAAGTTCTCCTCTAAAATCTTCTATGAAGTTTATAATATATATTTCAGGGTAAAACTAAGACTTTCATTATTATTTTAAATAACAACAAGTAAGCACATGAATAATAATAATAATAATCCATCCGTTTACATAAATAAAAAATATATAGAAATAAACTTTGAAATGAGCATTTGATTACCAAAAACTACAAATAATAAAAGTTACATAAATAACAAACATATAGAAATTAACAAATTAGACAAACAATAAAAGTTAATCTAGTTAGAATATCAAAAAATAAAATCAAACAAACAAACAATCAAATATACAATTATCAAACTAAAAAACAAAATAAATTAACAAATAATCAAATATTAGTTATAGAAATTAAATTTCATAAATTAATTACAGAAAACAAATAAATTAACAAACAATTATAGAAATTAATTATTAATAATAAATTATTGAAATTAAATTATTAAACTAAAGTTATAGAAAATTAAATTTATATTTTTTTACTTTTTAATCAATTTGGGAGCTTTTTTGTGAAGTGTGAACATAAGAAGAAATAAGGGAAGAAAAGAAGCGAAAGAAAAGAAGAAGAGATTAAAAGGCAAAATACCTTATTTTTTCAATTTTGAGAGTTTGGAGCAATTTGAGCAAAGAAAATCGGTTGAGATTATAAAAGCGATTGATTTAATTAGAATTGTATGTATGAGCCTTTGAAGTTGACGGAACTAATATCGGAAGGCTCGACAGCGTGGAACATGCCAAAATAAAATCCATCAACGGAATTAAAACCGCTTCCGTGGTTTACTAGAACAATTAAAGTGAACACAGGAAAAATAGGAGAAAGAAAAAGCCGAGGTTTTTCTTCCCCTATATGGCCGAACAAACAGAGGGTTGGGAATGAGAGGTTTTGCTTTCATCTTTTCTTAAAAGATAAATAATAATGAAGCGATTTTCTTACTCGAAAGTGGCTTGTTGAATGTCACTCTTTTTTAGGTTTGATGGGCTAAGCAAAACTCTTGACCTCCTTTCTATATATTTTAGTATTTCTGACAAGGAGAGGGATTCAATTTCATCTCGCTTCTACTTTTACCTTAAATAAAGGCACATAAAATGCTAGATAGAATATTCTAAAATTATGCTTTTTGAAGAAGATTTCGGAATCCATTATCCTATAACATGTCTTAGTCGTATCCACATCGGAAGGATTCGATTTTTCGACGCGAATATTTTCTTCATATTTCACTTTAAACCGGGAAGTTATAATGCATTATTACTAGTTTGATCATGTTAGCCGTGTGTGACCTCTTGCCATACCAGGTCGCCATCATCATATAACTAATTTATGTTAACTAAACATTATATTAATATATAGATTATGGCCGGACCCTTGTAAGCCATAATAACCCCTAAATGTTAATGCAGAATTCAATCCTAATATGTCAATTGTCTAACAATAGAACTTATATACGAACTTATATTATTTGAGATATAAATTAAATGTAAAGTAATATCGATTGTCTGATAAGAAATTATTCGGCGAACATATTTATGAGATCTAATATCTATTTCAGCGCTCAACACCTGGGCGATTACTTGTAACCGATTACTAGTGCTATTACCATAAAAGCGATCCCTTGCACTTTCGATTTCTAACGGTCAGTATGGTAAGATTTGTGTCGCCTTTAGGCTCACTCTGTTCTTTTCTTGGGTGTATGAGTTCGGTCTTAATGCTGGAGATGCAAATCATAATTACCATTAATTTTCCAAGAGGCGAGAGAAATCCTTGCTTTCCGTTATATCCGGTTTTACAAATTCCATCCCGAGTGTACAAAGATTTCACAACTACACTTGTAGTATCACGAATTCAAGTCTTTTTATAATCATCTGTTATGGAAGGCCATTTAGGCAGTCAAAGTACTTTGTCGTGTAAAGTGAAATCGAATCCTGCTTGGTATAAGAATCGCCATTTAACATAAGTTAAAGCCCGAGGAAACACCTTAGGACACGAGATATAAAATCTTCTAAGTTTCATTGATTGATCGGTCATGCATTCGAATCTTTGTTTCGACATAAATACTCATGATTGATTAGAGTTGATAATCATACTCTCTTACGATCAAGCGATCCCAGGACAACCAAGCGTATACTAACCAATTCGATTGCTTGATTCCAATTAGTGGACACGATTGGACAATCAATCGCATTTCCGGGCTTGAATAAAAGATTTCTTGTTTGGATCCCTGACCCCGAAGACCTCTCCCGGAAAAATGCTTTATTGCTCGGTGAACCAATTTTTTATTATAATGATATGATATCATTGTTTTTCCTTTTTGAATAAAGTCATATATATTCAAACAAGTCTGAGGAAAAATTAAAGCCCAGGCTTCTCATAAATCTTGAATCATGCATTTAGGTCCGTGGGACATATAACGAAGATGATCATGTAATTTTCTAGCATTATTCGAAAGAATGAATCTTTACATCCATATACAAAACATTCTTGAAGTAGTGGTGTTAACGGCTAGCAATCCGGAGTAGGTATATCGTTTATTGCGTCTATAGGTTTAAATCATGTTCTTGTTGGCCCCATGCATTTTTCCTCAAATTTTGAGTCGTGGACGTATATCACTTATACTCAGCCAACTCTTTTGCATATCCTTGCTCTCTTGATAGTCAAACTCTTTGCGCCAGGGAGTAGCAATCTTGAGGAATTGACTTCTTATACCCTATGGGTGATAGAATCTTAGTTGTATCGACTATGTAATTTTGCTTGGAATAAGCATTTCCACAATTTTACCACCAAGGATTCTTTTTAGTTTTGATAAGTAACGTGCTCTAGGCCAACCCCGAACAATTTCATTGTACCCCTCAGTTCCTCACTGGGTATTACTCACCAAATTCATGACTACCGGAGGAATTGTTCGATAATAATTAACATGACATTCTATATGAAGAATCTAAGTGTGATCGATCCTAGAACTAATATCGGGTTCAAAATAAATTTGTCTAATTTAGTTTATTTCCTTTTTAACTCCACATACCATTTTACTCACCATCTCGCATACTATATAGGTTTAATCCCATATTTATATTCCAATGAGATGGGTTCATAGATTGCTAAGGTAAGCGGTTGCGACCATACCATGGAAACAACTCAAATATGGTAGGTCCATTTTCATGCTTCTCCTTCACATACAATGATACATTTCGTCGAGCTCCAGTAACCTTTTGAACTCTTAGTTTATCTTCTTTCTCAAAAGACTTTCTTTCCTTTTTATACTCAAATATCTCGAGTTCTCAACTTGAATATTAAGTAACTCTTATACTAGTTTCCATTTATTCTAGTTTTTTAAGATGCCAATTTACTGAAATGTCAAGTACATCATAAAGGATGCATTTACTTAGGAACATTTCTTGCTCGAGATGTCAAGTATCCATTCACATGGAATCATTACTTAGGAACATCCGTTCTCTAGCGATGCATAACTAGAAAATTTATAAAATAAATCGACCATGATGCGTACTTGTTCATGATCTTTGTATTTCATATCAAATGAATTCTTGAAATCATTTGTAGGAGTTTGATTCATTCATACCGTTATGAATAATCCGTATAAAGGTGAGTGCGGAATCTCCTAAATGTGTAAATAGAAAGTCGTTTATGTACTTGAACCGGGTTCAATACATTCTCTTATATACATGTCACCACAACATATAAAGAGTCATCTTGTGGAATCTCATCCCTTAGATGATTTATACTCATCAATTCGATACCTTATTATCATGGACAATTCCATATTATTGGCAATCGATTTGTGGTATATCTTAAATTGACATGTATTTGTCAAGACAAAGCCATTCATCGATAAAGATTTGCCAACCCTCCACTAAATCTAAGCGAGTTGACTCAATTCATCTTCTTAAGATATGGATATCCAGGTGATACAGTTCAAAGGTCACAATATTATGAGTACCTTAAGTATTGTTTTGTCGCTCATTCTTGAAGAAGAAAGGTTGAATTACATTCCCTTTAACAAGACATTCTTGTAGAATAAAGGAATAGATGAATGTATAGCTCAATGGTTTGAGTAGTTTATTTTCATGTCAAAAGGTGAATTCAAAGGCAATGCTCAGGAGAATCAATTTTTAGAATGAATTTGTTCAATACATTTCATTCTAAAATTAAAAGTATCTCATCAAAATGGAAATTAATTATATAGTAAATATGATTAAAAAATTATTTATTAATGATATTCAATTGCTACGCTTCTTAATATGTTGCAAAAGAAAAATGTAAGTAGCAAAAATTAATTTTATTATTAATTTACAATTATAAAAATACGGTACTGCTGTAAAAGATAACATAGAAGTAGCAAATACTAATTGGCAAATTGCTACTGTAATTATGTAATCTGCTACTGTAATTACGTTGATTACAATATATATTGTAATCCTTTACAATATATGCAATTAAACTTTGTACACATATTGTAATCCGTTACAATATGATGATAATATATATAAGTCACAACTTTTACCTAATAACTATGACTTGTTATCTGTTTCCCTCATTGCAATTCCTTAAAATGGCCAAAAGAGGAACATACACAGGTGTATTAACTTTTCTGGCCATAAGTCTATGTCTCATTCCCATTGCCTATTCCGACGATGCAACCCCCATTCCAGAAAACAAAGCTCAAGTTGCCTCATGGTTCCAAGAAAATGTAAAGCCATTATCTGCTAGACAAGGCGCATTAGACCCTGCCCTAGAGGCCGCGGAATCTAATGTGACAATCATTAAGATGAGGAGCGATGGAAGTGGCGATTTCAAGACGATTAATGAAGCTATTCAGAGCATCGCAACGAATAATATGAAACGTGTGATTATATCGCTTGCGGGAGGGATATATAAGGAGAAGATCAAGATTGATAGGACGAAGCCTTTTGTGACATTTTTTGGTGACGCTAAGGACATGCCTGTCTTGGATTTTAATGGAGATGCTAAGCAATTTGGGACAGTGGATAGCGCTACTTTGATCGTTGAATCTGATTATTTCAACGCTATTCATCTCAAGATTATAGATACATTTTGACTAAATTATGACTAAAATTTGGAAAGAAATTTAGAAAATTGACAAAGGAAACCGACTTTCTTAAAAATTAGCTAAGATATCGAGTTCAGATCCTTTACCTCTGCATTGTCTAGATGTACATCGCCACAATATGATGTTACACCATCAAAACCCCATGATTTCCACAAAATTTGAAGTACAATTAAGCAAAATCCGAGGAACAGGATTATTGGAGGGACACCAAAATAAGTAGATGACTCGGAGAAAATACATCTCGCTCAGATCATTTACCTAGTAGATGATGTGATAAAAAAAATATTTAAAATAAATGGAAAAATTTATAATAATTCGAACTTTACTGGAAGGTCCCCCTTACCCCTGAGTTCCAACCATGTTGTTTTCATTTCTTTCTTTTAATCGCATTGCATTATCTTTATGATAATCTTTGCTATTAAACAATTATTCTTTAATTTAAACCATCCATCGTAAGTTTCTTATTTTGGTAATAGAGATTCTGCTATAAAGGTAAATGGGGGAGAAGGACAGGCATTGAGGATAGGAGGGGACAAAGCTTCATTTTATAACTGCAAGCTTATTGGGTTCCAAGACACCCTTTGTGATGACAAAGGCAGACATTTCTTTAAGGATTGCTATATTGAAGGAACAGTTGATTTCATATTCGGAAGCGGAAAATCCATCTGCTATCTACACAGTACTACTCCACTCAATTAAACAGTGCTATAATTGACTTACAACTTTATGATATCTATTTTAATTAGTTCCAACTTATGTTTGGTAAATTTAAAAGTATTAAATATCTTGAATTTTTCTATCTATCCTTAAGTCCGGCTTGACACTCGAAAATTTAAGTTTGACTCTAAATTAATTCATTTAAATAAAATAAAAATTAATGTCCAATTTTGACATATACTCACTCAGTCCGAAATATATTGCCAATGTTATTGTGTCTCTGGTCAACAAAATTATTATATTAATAGTAAAATATATTAAAAATACTGTTTTTTGATATATTTTATCAATTATTATTTAAAACAGACAAAAATATTTGACTTAATTAATACTTTAAAAAATAGGCTTTTAAATTTTAAAACTTGACAATCTTTTTGAGAGGAAGAAGGAAGTGATTGGAATGAATATGCAATATTATAATGAATCTTATACGGAGTAATATAGTAATTCAAAGTCATAGATACGTATGCATGAATTATTATATTGTTCAAAAGTAGTGTTGTACTATTAACGCTATTTGTTGAGAGAACATATCAATTAAATTAGGATAATGTAGTAAGTGTTCATTAATCTTGTTAAGTGTTTCCAAAGTTACTATTGTATGATAATAAAAAATAATACTGATCTTTATATTTTGAATTGAAGAACACCGAGTTACATGTTATTCCTGGAGACTCAATGGCAATGATCACAGCCCAAGCAGGAGGTACCAAAGAAGAAGATGAAGGTTTCTCTATTGTACATTGCACCGTCACCGGTTCCGGCGGCATCGCTTACCTAGGGAGGGCATGGATGGCATATCCCAAAGTCACCTTCTCCTTCACTGAGATGAGTGATGTTGTTAACAAGGAAGGATGGTCTAATAATAAGAATTCCAATAACGACAAGTGAGTCTCCATGCCCTATTATATAAACTTTCCTTTTCATGTTTAATTCACTTTTCGATCAATCATATTTCAAAAATATCTCTTTTATAAGGTCATACTACCATTATCTTTCACGATGATAAGCCTCCCCTTGCCTGCACTCTATAATACTACATAATTAAAAGATTGTCCGGTTTTTAAATGTTAAATCTCTTGAGGCTTTGACCCAATATGAACTTTGTTATATATGCTTGCCAAAAATATAGTGAAAAAATATGATTTACCGTTGATATAGTTTTGGTATTGTACAACTTGCAAACAAAATATGGTTGGAGGATGACAAGTGTGTAATATATGAGGCTTGAGGATAATGGTCTCCTAACTTCGGGAAGGGTCGGTCTCACGCTTTTCTTCCCAACATAGAAAGAAGTGCATTGTATTTGGACGATGTGTATTGGAAAATATTTTCATATTATTAATTTTCACACAATGTTGCCTATATATTATAAAGGAGAGAAGTTGTTCTTTAGTTCTGTTTTCCTAAATGGAAATGTGTACCATATTGTTGTTATTATATAAACAATTTTCATAACACTGTTGTTTGTGGTGATATGTCCCAGGGCTGGATCCAATTTGTTGACAATTTGACTGAATGGAGATTGGCACTGCCTCTCTCTTGGTTATATCGGTTCTTTGGCTTCTTCCCCTCTCCCAGATGATTGTTTTTTTTGCAATTTGCTGGAAATTATGCTACAGATTTAATGAATTAGAGGTTTATTGTGCTCTTGTTGTAATATCTATCTTTTTGGCTTTCTATTATGGCTAACTGTGGGCTCAATCTCGATGTTCCGCCCCAGGCTTAAAATTGCCAGTAACTGTATATAGCAAGATAAATATGGTACTAACTCTATGTGCATTCTACTTTGCATTCATTAAATTAATTTTGAATTTTGATGTTATATTTAGATTTGTGGATGTGCTAAGTTCTGATTTGTGAAGCTAATTTAGTCTAGATGGTTTCTTTTTGTTTATATAAGTAATTAACAATATTGAACTTTTAGCTTTACTAACCTTCAGGCTATTACATGGCTTCTGAATTAATGTATTATTAATATTTAAATTATAAAATCTAACAAACTTTGTCTTTGATTTTCTATGATTTCCTTCTTGATTCTCTTTATATAATATATGTGAAGAAATGATTCTATATAATAATTTTGATCTTTGCTGTGAAGCGATAGTTAGAATTGGTTCTCAATGTGCGATAAGGAAAGGGCGACCATTGGATGCAGCGACAACAGTAATACTATTGTATACTAAGTTATATTTGAGAAGATATCTTAAAAAATACATTTGGTTATTTCAAATTAGAGATATCAAAGATAGGATTTAATCCCACAGCCAAATTGAAATAATGTAATGGTCCCCGATGATTCAGCATTTGGAATTTAGTCCCAGGTGCATTTTATTAGCAGCTTTTGTTTTAATGTTTAAATAATTTATATACTTTTAATTGAAGGGACAAAATAACTTTTACAATATGATGCTTTTAGGACTAATGAGCTATTGGATACCCCAAGCATAATTTTGATTCCCACTTTCTAATTTCAGAATTAACAATAATTCAATTTGAGAAAGAATTGAAAATATAACTTGAATGTCTCATTTAATATGTTAGTTAAGAACATATAATTTAAATGAGTTTTATTAATTTTTAATCATTAAAATATTTATTAATTACAATTTTTTGATTGTGGAAAGTTAGATGCATGAGTTGAATACATGATTGATGATGATTATTATCTTTTTACACTTGCATAAGATTGCATATGATGAAGAAGTTACGTTCACTTATGACATCTATTAATGAAGTCTAATCGATACAACGTTAAATTTTTTCCTTCAAATTCAATTTCTCTTGAATTCTTAGAGATTCATGATAACTTACTAGTGGATGCGAATACAATCTACAAATGTGGTGCTTTCTGCTATATTTCAACTAAACTTCTAAATTCTCAAGATTCTGCCAGTATTTGGTCTTTGTCTTTGTTCTCTATATCTAGATTGCAACTGCGACGTTTAGGCTCTGTACTCAGGGCAATGTTTCACTCTCATACAGGGTATTATGCATTTCTGTGATGACTTTATTGGAAAGATATACTGTCATTCTTTGCCTTGGTCATTTGATTTGTGACCTATACTTTTAATCTTACGATGATTTATTCTGTGCTCTTTGGATATTGTTCTTGACTTATGATCTTTTTTGAGAGTCATCTTTGACTTTTGACTGTTTTTTGGTTTTCAGATTGCTTGACTGTTTGATATTTTGAAGATACATTTTTCTTTATTTGTCCAAGGCCTTTTAGACTAGGTTGCTGAACTTTCTGTTGTTCTACAGGCTTTGGTTCATATTTATTGAACTTCTCGGGTTTCTTTAACGCTTTTGTGTGCGGCGACATGCTACCTCGAGGATAGATTCATGAAGTCTGCCTTAAACTTGACTCTTTTTTATTTGAATTAACCTTGCTTTTCTTGGGATGACAATATATTTAATATTAGAATCTTGATTCATTTTGGACTTTTCAGACAACTGCTGGAAGCTTTCATTCTTGACTCTATAAGGTCTTGGGATATGATCTTCCATATTTGGTTTGAAGCTTTTGTGGCTCCAGAGTTAGCATGCATTACTTCTCTTCGGTATCTTCATCTTTAACTGACATATTTGATATGATACTTCAGCACTATGTTATTTATATGACTCAAGCCTTAGAATTTTCGAAGATTGGGAAGTATATACGGGTGTTCGTCTGATCTTTATATTCAGAATCTTGATAGTTGTTTTTTTTGTGATCCCCTCTTTTACATTTCTTACTCATGTCTATTTATATACATTTGGATGTTGCGGTTTTAGTTCCAACTCGACACGATGGCGTCTTTGTGGTCCATGTGGGAGGTGTGAAACTTTGACTGGGGAGTGCTGGGAGTGTGACCTCTGTATCTTTGATTGTCTTTGATTGCTAATATGAACTCCAGTTGTCTTGGGATTGTTTGAATGAGTTTTTTGAATCCTTTGAGAGGTCTCTTGGGAAGTAGGGTCTCGGATTTGGCTTACTACTGTTGATGTCTTGCTCATGTTCTTGTTTCTTTGACCATGATGTTGGTTTCTTTGATTATCTCTTTGCTGAGAGGTTGCACTTATTCTCAAGATTGTAATGCAAGTCGATTGTAGAACACATCTCTAACTGTGCCCACTGGATGGGCTCTGACTTTGGGCAGAAGACCACCTTGTTTATGACTCACGCTTGGTATCGCTTGCCGAACGCTGGAGATGGTGATTTTAGGGCTATTTGGATCCAGGTTTGATTGCAATGACCAGTGAAAGATAATTTGCCAATGCTTTTAATATAAAACCCATTTGAAATTTAAGCAGTTTATCAAATGGCATGTTGAAATCATTGCGATCTATTGATCTACAATTGTTGTTTGCCCAGATAGTTGTTGCGTCTTGGACTGATTTGGACTTAGTCTTGGATTTAGGTGCACAGACCAGAAGGTTTCAGTTATGTTTGGGCTATGATCTGGCTATGATTTGGTTGTGCTTAGAGCGTTTGTGATCCTAAGATGGACTTGAATTTGTCTCCGATTTGAATGTGAGATTGGATAGAGTCGGACACCGTTATCTAGGCGGATAAAAGACTTAGTCTTTGGCTTGGATATTGTCCGACGAGATGCATAGCGACTTTGATACCGTATGGCTATATGGACTTGATCTGAGATGCTAGAAGCTTGACATTGGGACTTGAGACTTGATTTAGCTGTATTAATACGGCGTTTGGGTTTCTTAGTAAGCTTGATCCGGAAATGCAATTGAATTTAAGTTAGTGCTTTGCAGTTTTACTCGATCTTGAGGTCTTTATCCTATGTGGATATGCTTGTTAACGCATGAAGAGGTGTTTATGACACTTTGTATTTATTAAGCGGGTAGACGGGGGGGCTATGTAGAGCACATCTGCATGGATTTACTAAAGGCCTTTATGGCAATTACATTCGCGATTTGATTTGTGAGATACGAATTGATCAATTCTGTTTGGGTGTTGTTCACGAAATTAATAGTATTGACCCAACTCTTATTAGATTACCCCTATTTTGGTTTGAGTTGGAATATTTTGTGTTATTTGATACATTCTCGTTTAGGCCTATTTAGGCTTTAGGTTGAAGATTCCGATTGTTTTGAGTGGTTTTGTGAATTTAACGATGGTTTTCATTGAAAACAGCAACTTGAAACTTTCTCTGAAAAATAAATTTATAACTAAATTCTCTCGGGGATTTTTGTTGTATTTTTTGATGAGCTGGGCAGGAAATTACTTTCAAATGTATAGAATAAGTGCTTCCACTTACTTTAACGACAGGAGATTCTAGATTTTTCTACCAAATTAAACTCTTTAATGGCCCATTATTTCCTTAGATATATCAGAATTCAACCGTAACTTCGGGACTACAAGAAAAATGATTTTTTTGTTCAGTTTTTTGTTGATAGTGATATATAACAATCAGAGGTACTTGCACTGCGGTGGCAAAAAGTTCTCTTAAATTATTTACACGATTATTTATGTGGTTAACAAAAGAAAATGTCTTTTAATGACCAGTATTTTTACGCTTTGTTTTTGTAACAATTAATTTGTTTATTTATTTAATTATTTTGAATAATAACAATGTTTTTTAATTATTCGTCTTGATACTAACAAATACTCTCCGTCCAGAATTATAATATATTTTCAATTATTTTTAATTGTCGTTGTCATAACTTGAGTGTTAAGTTTTGAATTCTCAGTGCCTATTTCTCAGTTCTCTTCGAATATAACATTGTATTTATTGGTTTATCATAAAAAGTATTTCATAATATAATTTTGACATGAAACTAATCACAACCACAATGAAAATAGTGTATTGCTGGAATGAGGAATATTGACATATAGCTCATAGAACACCACAGAGGTTAATATATAATTTCTGTCAGACTACTTAAGTAATATACCATTTCTACCATTAAAAAAATCATGAGCATACGAATATTAAAAAAATACCAACTACAATAATATAATTTTATACAAATTTTTCATGAGTTTAAGATATTGACATGTATAAACTTCATTTACAATTAAAAATCACAAAAGAAATCCAAAATTTACTTTCACACTTTTTTATTTTAAAATTTAATACTACCACTAAAAATATTTATTCTCTGATTTTAATAGTTTGTTTGTTTTGAGAGAATGAAATTTATTATTTTTCGGTTTTGGAAATTCATCTTGGTTTTACTAGAAGAGCTGAGTCATTCTTCGTTACCCTAAAATCCTTCAAATCAGTCGAATGGAGGAACATAACAATTATATAAATATTTTCATCTGTCACCCATTTTCTCCACAAAATTATTACATCAAAATAACAATTTAATTTATTCTCCACGATTACTTTGATTTTTCCTCCACTAAGTGTTTTAAATATTTATAACACCACAATTATGCATCCAGACATAGCTGAAAACTATTAGTACTTTCATTCTTTACAATGGAATGAATTCCCGCTTCTGAATGGTAAAGCCACTTTAAAATAGTTGTAGGAAACTAGAAAGATGGATTTTACTTCAAAGCAACAAATCACGGTGTCTTTTTTTTTAAACTGTAGTAAAAACACTCATTTTGCAAAATCACTACTTCTCGTAGTCTACTTGGCTTGAATTAGAGATGCTTTGTAGCCTTGTAAGTGAATCGATTGTAGCCGAGGCTTGTTAATCCTTGATGCAGCCAATCATCAATCATGTTGTAGAACTTGATGAGAACTGAATTGGATGATCCATGTAGCCTTAAAAGGTATATGGATTAATTTTTACATAATTTTTCTTGTGAGTTTAGGTTTTTATTCTTTTGAATTTGCAATGCAAATATGTGGAGCTTTTCATTTGATTTCTTTCAATTCACGGGTAGAAACAAGCCAATTCAAGAGGAAATAACTATTGTACTGAGGGCCAAACAATATTTGCTTGTCGCACCGCTCTACTTGATGTTACAGGTAATTTTTGAAACATCTCGCATTCTTGTCATAGTTATAGTTTTTAATTATTGATTTTTGTTCGGTTTCGGATCTAAAACAAACAAACTTATTTCAATAAAATTTGTAAGAGCGAGTTCTCCGTTTTGAGACACTTATTGGTCTTATTCTTGAGGTCAGTTTAATTTCAATTTATTATTAAGATGTTTAAAATTTAAATTTCTACACCTAGGGGGCTGTCTTACGTTTCTTTGTTAATTTTGGATTTGATGTTAGCACGGAAAGAAGTTTGTTATATCTGCAAATGCTTGTAAAATGATTTTCACTTCACTCTCACCATCGCGTGATTAACTCTTAGCGTTAAGCCAGCTCATAATTTAGTCAATTAATTTTCAACTTTTCTCTTTCAAATCACGTAAAACAATATTTATAATTAATTTTATAATTACAATTATTTTTAGTTACAAAGGTAATTTTAATAACAATTAATTTTATAGTTACAATTAATTTTAATATGATTAATTTTATAGTTATAATTAATTTAATATCTATTTTAATTAAATGTGGATAAAAATATTTTTTTAATTTGGATAAAATGTGATTCTTAATATAATATTGCAAAGGAAAAAATAACAAGCGATATTATTAAACAAATAAAGCCGAGCACCGCGAGAAATTATTGAAAGCGTCACAGAAAAACACGATAAACATCGATAGTTTAGAAAATTTGAAATTTAGATCTAATTGAGTGTTGCCTCCCGATTTTGCCAAATAATGTTTCCGGCGAGATCTTTTCTTGGTAGTCTCTGGGGCTGCCGTAGTTAGAACCACAGTGGCAGATAATACGATTCGGATACTCGTCCACGAGCGTGGCGGGCGGGGAAGCGACCGCGTGTGTTTGGACATTGGGCGAGGGCGAGTGCTGGGGGCCCCATCCGAAATCTATGTTTTCTAAGTTTAAAATAAAATGCATCGTTTCGTCGCATACTTGTAAGTATTGTAAAATGGCTCATTTCCTGTTGTTGCCACAAAACTAACTCCACGTTAATTTGAATAATAACGTGCTTGAAGAACCCCCAATCGCACGTTCGCGTCCTTACACTTAAGCAGTTCACGGTGTTTGGCAACGGTTAGCTTTGTTTCCTTGGGGCATTAGTGATTAGGCGAATCTACAGGCCGTTTAGGATGGGTTTCATCGGCAAGATATGTGGTATGCAAGGATAAATGCGTTTCCCGTTTAAATTATAGTTCACTTACTTGAACTCACTTGCGACTTCAATATCGTCAAAACCGTTGACTATCCCCAAATACATTTATAACTGGATTTAATGTACCAGCTGATCAAAAAAAGCATGCCGTATCCGAAATCGGTTCAGTCACATTTTCGAGGATAATTGTTGTGCGCTTTTGTGTCCGCCTAGTAAATTGCCACTTTGCCGTACGCGGGGCCAATTCTTCCGAAATTTATGATTAAACTCGCGATCAATACATCAATCATTCACGAGATCACGGTCCTGACTTGGGAGTAACCTCTGCCAAGTCTTCGCGTTTAGGCGTCTTAGGTATTTATCTTGAAGCAAAGCAATTATTCGCCATGAAACTTGAGGTACTGTTGCGGTGAATGCTCAATTTTCACTTGTCCCTGTTCAGCATCCATGGGCATCCCGTATGCAAGCGTAAATATGGTGGCAAATACACTTGGATGAGTGTCGACCCAAGGTTTACTGCGTTATTGGGCTTGAATGAAGTAGTTGTCATAATTTGATATAGACTCAGCAATTCGTATGAATAATGAGTGCTTTTAAGATTCGATATCTTACGTCGAAATTGCATGTCGGTGTAAGTGCACTTAAATCATCAAAGTAATCGGCCATGGGCTTTTTTTGAAAAAAAATAAAAAAATAAATAAAAATAAAAAAAAATAAAAAATAATTAAAAGAGTAAAATTTGGTGAAGTGGACGTTTTGGAAGCTAGGTTTGGATGACAAAGCGGAGAGTCAAATTTTGACCATAGATGGACTTTTTAATAGAGGAAAATAATATGTTCGGGCAGTTAGTTGCCAAGCGGAGTCAGTGGTGACACTTGAATTGAATTTTTAATTCAAAAATAATAAAAAAAAGAAAAAAAAGCACAAAATCATCTTAAGAATGTCTCACCCCCAGCCAACCCACTTGGCCCCGATCCACCGGCTCGGCCCCTTTTCTTTCCCGCCCCATGATCGCTTGAATGGCGGCTTCGCTTATTTCGGCAATTTCGCCCAATCAGCGCGAATGCATCGCGGCTCCCTCGATCGCGAGCTCGCCGCGAGCCCGGCCTTTTCGCGCGCCTACCGGCCCCGCTGGCGCGCCCGATCCGCCTTCGCTTTAATCGCGCGTCATACTTGGCGCCCCGCGCACCAACGCTTGTGGCCGCTCCGCGCGCCGCTCCGGTCATTTGATGCCAGTCAAGCAAAGGCTGCGCTCCCAGCTCCGCTCGCGCTCTACCGGCACCGCCGCCCATGGCGCGACCGCCGCTCCGCCCAGCGCCGACTCGTGAATCCCGGCTATCACTCAAGGTGTGTTGGGTTTCGTTTGTTTATCCTCTTTATTTTTAATTTTCAATGTTTATGTTGGTGAAATTTCCGATTTACTTTATTTTTTATTTTTAGTTTAGGGTTGTTCTTGATTTATCTTTCGTTATGTTTTTTATTTCGCTTTACATTTTAATCGTTGTGTTTTTAGACTTGATTTTAGTTTTTTATTTAGTTACTTCTTTAATTGATTTCGTCGTGTTATTTCTTGAAGTATGTCATTAGTTGTGTTTACTGCATTGATTTGGGGTTGAATTATACAGTGCGATATGCCTCACAAACTTCTAAAAGGCGTCAAGGTCGGTGCAGAGTTAAAGTCCATGGTTTTTGCATCGACCCCCAGCTCCCACTGTTTTCCGTTCCGCGAGGAGGATGATAATTTAGCTTGGTATAGCAGAGAAAGGACAATGTTGTGCTTTTGGCGGTGAGGGGAAAGGCGTAGAAAAGTCTTATGAGATATGTGCGAATATTTTGAGAACTTGATTTGCGGGATGTACTTTTAGCCCCCTCTCACTGGGGTTTGTATCGATGCAGTTTAAAGAATTTTATGCCACCAACATGGACAAGGGTAAGCGTCAACTTTTGTAGTCATTAAGACAAATACTTGAGGGTCACATGGGCTTAATGTAGAGGAACTTATCTCGGATTTTTGGGTTTCCTCGACGGGAGGGTTCTTTGGCGCTAAATTCCGAGGGCGATGATGTGAGATACCGGGTTTGATTTCAGGTTGCATATGCTTATTTTCACCTCTTTCAACCTGTGATCCTCGACTAATGGTTCTTAAGGATGGGCACATCCCAGCATGAGGCGTAATAGGAACCGATATCCGGCCCACTTTGGGTTAGGTGCTCTGACGTCTGTTATTGTTGCATGTGGTGTAGTTCACACTACTACGTAGGAAGCGGCGTTAGGAAGAGAATATGTGTATTTTCTATATAGAAGGATGTTTATGGGTTGGATGGGTTAGGCGCCTGTGACTTTTCATTAACTTATTGATATCGTCGTATTGCATTTGTCCCAGCATCTTTGCGTTTGTTTATCCAGTACTAACATTGAGTATTTGAGCACTTTCGTGTGCCCCAGCCTCGTGTATTTCGAGGATCGAGGCCGAATGGGTGTTCCTGGCTTCAAATACGCAAGGACGAGGGATCCCAGCTCTAGTTCGTGCCTTTAACAAATTGCAATGTCGGCCTTTGCACCGTCTGAGGGGCACAAACATTAACATGGAGGCCGTTGGATGGTGCTGACGATCGGTGGATGCTGAGAAGGACTTATTCACGGCGGATTTTGTGGACGGCGAGGAGGATCTTGACCACCTCCCGAAAATCCACGCCTTGATGCCGAGGTAAGCTGACATCGCCGGGGAAGTTTTCTTTATACCACTTTTGGCCCCCATTATTTATGCATTGAAGAGGCGATGTCTTTGACTTCGAGTGTGGGGAGTAATGATTGTCCTTCGTATATGATAAGTTTAACGGATAAATTGACCTATCACGGATCGATAGTAAATTGTATGTCATTCGATGATGATTTTATGCATGATTGATTGAGTTTTTGACTTGACATTCTTAATTTGATTGTGATGTTTTGATTGAAGTTTGAGTGGATAACTCTTGTTAGTGAATATACCCTACACAGTGAGATTTTGACTTGCCCTAATTTTATCTTTGGAGTTTCTTTCTTGGTGTGATCTTTAATGGTTTGTATTGGAGAGCTTGTTTTGAATCTTTTCTGTTACTTTGTATTCGTACATAAAATGATGATGAATATTTGAGTTATAATCACGTTATCCTAAAAAAGTAACTTAGATGTATCATTTAGTGAACTGAGCTAAGTGACCTTTCTTTTTTGTGATTATACTTACTAAGCCATGCAAACTTATTTTTACCATGTTGTCCCTCTTGCAGGGTGTGTAATTTTGAATTATCTATGTTGAATTGTGAGCACATTGCAGAGTTTGAGATGTCGAGTGTGGGGGAAGGAGAAAACATTGGAAGGTTGAAAGAGAAAAAAAAAATTATTAAAAAAAAAAGAAAAGAAAGAAAAGTGGAGTACATAGTGAAATATGATCTCAAAGTGAAAGAAATTGTGTCATCTCGGCGAATTATGAAAAGTGTCTTTGATGTTTATGGGTGTACTTCTATGAAAAAACTTAAGAAAAAATATATGAATAAATAATGGCAGTGAAAGGATGGTACTTAAATGAGATGTATAGAATGTTGGAGTTGAAAGGTGTGAATTGTTTAGACATACTATTTTCAACATAATTAATTCGAGGAGTTTAAACATCTCCTACAGTATTAAAGTCGGAGCCAAATAGTATCCACCTGCCCGACCACTTTAAGCCTCATTTCTGACCACATAAAAGACCTTGATTTATATTTGCATGCATTGTTGATGGATATAGATAGATGTATATAGCAAACATATATAAGGTAGAAACATTTATGATTGAAGAATTGAAATAGCAGTAACCACTTTGATACATTTGGGTGATGTGAAGTGAAAATTCATAAGCGAGGAATTATCTACTCACGATGAATTGATGATAAACTGCAGCTTAGCTAAGTAGGAAGAGCCATTACCTCATGATTGATTGTTGTCGAGAACTCAATGATATACAAAGTACTTGAGATCCTTGGATGTTTTAATTTGCATCTGCGTTTCACATGTCGTTTTGCTTGAGGGACAAAGCGAGAACTTAGAATGTGGGGGTGTGATAAGTATTTATTATATAGTGTGTTTTGAAAGGGCCCCCTAATTAGCTGTATTAGGCGATGTTATTTTACCTTAATCAAATTGCTTGTTTTCGTTTATTTGAGTTTAGCATTTCATGTAGGTTCAAATTTCGAAAGAATGGCGCAAATTAAAGAAGATATGACGATCATTAAGATTTATATAATTAAGTCAGAATAAGTGATTCGGCCACGTCAATATTAGGTTATGGCAACCTATAAAAGAGGAGAAGTTAGAGTAAAGGAGATGTCTAAATTTAAAAAAGTCATCGACTTTGTCGAGCTTTTTAGTAGCAGATTTGGAAAGGCTAGCGAGAAGAAATTGAGAAATTCTATTCTGATTGTCTTCAGTTGCGGGTTGATTACTTTTAATTGGTTTGAATATTTTTTTAATTACGAGTTATTTTTAATTGTTAATGATGAATGCCATTAATTTCATGTATTTATTTATGTCTTTTATTATGAACTAATTTATTATTAAGTCGGGGACCATGATGTAGTTGGATAGGATGATTTGATTTTCTTGGAGTTAATTTATTTTCCCGGTTCATAGTCGATTATTGTGCGCAATTAGTATTTAATATCTTGATATCGATATTAAGTCGTTCATATAAGTGATTAATTCTTTAGAGGTAGAGGTTGCTCACTTACGATTAATAAATCGAGGAACACATGTTGATTACAATGAGAGATATAGGTAATATATTGTGCAATTTAATAACATGTATTTAATTAAGAATATCTCCTATTTTAATTTATCGTAGAGATATAGTTAGTTCTTTAGGAGACTTAATTGATGTTAAGCGAAGCTAATATCGATTGTTTAGAATGCTTTTTATTTATGAACTAATAAGTAACTCTCTTAGGTAAATTGAATCGGCGATCCGATGAAATCATGTGCCGACTATACTTGAATATTGATCCACTACTTTTGCATTAGGTTAGTATTAGCTAATTTAATTTGCTTAGTCAATTTAGTTAAGTAGTCTAGACTAAAGATTTACTATTTATTCTTAGTTAATTAAGGATTAAGGAAAAGACCTAGTATTTAGTATATTGGAATTTGTGAGGCGATACCGTTGCTTATTCGTTATATTGCCAACCGCGACCGAACTGGGCCAGAACCCCGCCAAGTGGTGTTGTCAAATACTAAAATGAATTGTTGTGATATTGATGTGAATATAGGATGTTGAGATTTATGATGTTATGTGAAGATAACATGATGATAGAATGTGGTAAGACTATTAAAGTTGATATGGTGTTCAGTTGTGAGATGTGATGATATGAAAAGTTAATAATAAGGTATTGTTAACATTATCATGGAGATGGAGTTATATAAAATTAGATATTGTCCATATGTGTATCGTATAATCTTATATAGTTTGTAGCGTGAGATATTAATACATTTTGATAGATTGTATGAGTGACAACTTGATCAATTAGTAGCTTGAAATAGCTATGTATGAGGTTGGTGCTTTAGGTGCTGATTGATAATATATGAAAAGAATCGGAGGACACGAGAGATAATAAACATTAAGGATATAACTCATGATGAAATTATCTCAGTATTGATGATATTTAGTATGATGCTAGAAATGGTTATGTATTAGCGTGGAATGTTATGATATGACCGTATTATGGAGTGGATATGATTTAGTTGTGATGTGATGTGCGTCTATAAATTATTCCTACTTTCACGGATCGGTCCCAGGATCACGGTATAAAGATCAGCGATGCGTGTCCGTTATTTGACTTAGAATCAGCAGCCATAGTCCATTATTTAATGGAATCAGGTCATATGATTATGTGTGAACTTTCCCATTCCATTGAGTTGATTTGGGTGAAATAATGCCTGCTGCATTGGGGAGGTATGGCTACCGGCAGGGAGGTTTGGTGTGTGCTATGCCATGAGGGGTAACCCCGAGATATTTGAGAATGCAATTGCCGTATTCATATTGAGGGTAGCCTCGGTCGGGAGGATTGCTGATATATATATGTTTGGGAGATATGTGTGTGACTGGATGGATACTGTGATTTTATTGTTAATATTACTTGGTTGTGGTGTGTATTCCCATACTTGGTGTAGAGATAAGCGGGAGAGTTGTATATTATTTGGTCTTGTTTGCTAAGTTATTGTTGTTTATGTGATGTGTTGAGCTATTTGATATATGGTATTTATCTATTATTTATTGAAATATTTATGAAGTTGACGTTATATTAAATTGGTTGAAGATATTAGAATGAGGATGGGAGGCGTGGTAATGAATAATTGCTGGTAAAATATAATGATAATTACCACATTATCTCACGATATTACATGTTTTTATATGTCAGGACAGATATGAGCACATTTATATAGTATTCACGAGCTTCAAAGTTTAGGGACCCCCAGATGTTTATTATTGTTCGAGGAAAGTATTTAGAATCAATTGTGGTGAAAAGAGTCGAGGTAAATCATGATTTGGGTGCATTTAGGATATCGCCAATGATGCGTCGGTGTGTACCTTGTTTTATGTCAGCATGTATTAAGAAAATGTGTTGTATGCAGTTGTATGATTAAAGGGATTGTGAAATGTAATATTTGTTGTTGTCTTAGATCCTTGATACGGAATGAGTCGTTGTATTTTTCTTTCATTTTTTGTGGGGTTGTATGGTGACTCACGATGATATTAGTATTCTTGAAGCAAATACACCAGGTAGCCAGAGCGCAGAACCGGGTCATTATAGTACTAGAAGTGTTATTTTGTGCTATATTTGAAAAAATGGGTGTTATTTTGTGCTATATTTGAGTCGATCATGTTATTTAGGCAAATTTTTTATTTTAATCTATTATTTCCTTGTCTATTACACTTTGAGTGGCACTTCATGTTACACTCATTAATATCGTGACATGTCTTATTTTTTATCAACTAGTTTACAAAAAAATATATATATTATCATAGATTTAAACGTATTACACAAAGAAATTGTAACAAAAGAATTCGAGCTTTTTGAAAAACTTTGTAATAAATTCATAAAATTTTATCACTTTCAAGAAGATACCAACTTATCCACCAAAACATAAAAGTAAAGTAGACAAAACAATAAAATTGAAGAATTTTAAAATTTTAAGTAAAAAAGTAACATTAAGAGAATAAACAATCAAGTAGAAATAAATGGATAATTTATTAATAATTAAATATTAAAAACGGCTACAGTATTAATCTTAAGAACTTCGATATCCTTTGAAAAAGTGAACTGGAGATAAACTACAGGTTGTCGATCGGCCCGATGTCTGGGTTGAAACTAACAAGAGAGAAAATACAGCAGTAAAGAATGCAGCAATTAGTAGCTTGGGTTATTGGGTAAGGCCTCGTGCAGGTTTGCTGAAAAATTTTTCACTATCGATTTGAGTTATTCTGGTAAGGGAACTGCGAGATGATACGTTTACTTGACACCCCCGCTAACCTTCCTGACTGAATTAAGTTTGCCAGTTCACCTACTACTTTTACCAGCTTGAAAGTATTGGCTCGTAGGTTATCTGAAAAGCGAAAGCTCTCAAAGTTATTCAGCGTAAGGTGTTGCAGTACAAAATCAATTCAAAAAGCTAAGAGGTTCTTAAACAAAAACACGACCTACGCTACAAATAGCTTGTTCTTCAATTTGCAAGAATGTAGACATAATTAAATTATCTTAATTTGCCTTTGCTAATTTATGACCACCTTATAGTGTGATACCATAGAGTTTTTAGATTCTACCGTATGGAAAGATATGTGATGAAGGTCCGCCCACTCCTTAAGTAAGCAATCTATTTAAATAACTTGCGCTTTTCTATTCTTGAATATGTAATATCTTTTTGAAATCTTGGATAGAAGAAAATCGTCTTCACACGGAATCAATGAGGCATTGTAGTAGCCAACGGCGAACCGCCCGTTGTTTTATGACATTAAGTACAATCCATCGCTCCCGTGGTCAATGATCGACGTGCGTGAAAAATTAAATAAATCACTTTCCATAGATGCAAAACATGGAAATCTTGCAATTATTATATTTTAAAATTTCACTTTTATAATATAATTAAAAAAAATTATTGAGATAACAAAATTGTCTTCATCTGATAGATCAAATTCAAAAGGCCAAAATTTAAGTTTATTTAAAAATATTCAATGAGATTTGTTACCGAGCCGAATCTTGGGGTTTTTTAGGCTCAATTTAAGCAGAGCCTAGCCGGGCTACAGGCCAGGTACATGTTCAGTCAGACTAAATTCCAGATCCCTCGGGCTAGGCTCACAGATCTTGTATCCTACTTCTAATAATATTCGTTTTCAATTTCCAAATTCAGAGTTTCGGATGATTTAGGAGATAATTCTATTTCAAGCCGGACTACTCGAGGCCTTGTTATTATCGGTCCAGATGCGGAAATGACGGCTTCACTAATAATAAAACTTACACAACGAAAGCATATAAACCGAAACCATGTTAACAGTTAAACCATCTGCTTCTCTAATAATTCTTCTTATACAAATTGCAAGAAAATTGTTGATTTGCTCTCAAAACTTCTTGTATTTGTGTTGTTTTTTGTGCTCTCCAAGGTTGTAAGAAACCAAACAACCAAAGAACAAACCAAATTTTAGTTCAAAACAAACACACTACTAACAAATAATTCAATTTTCCTTCTTTTAATATGTGAAATAATAGTGTATTGATCCAAATTATTCAACTCATTTTGCTTCATTCAAAAGGGTTGTTAGATCTGCTTTAAGGTTGTTGTTCTTCTAATTCTTACTAAAATTCAAGAAACTTTTTAAGGTGCAGTTTATGAGTGGGAAGAGGAATTGTTTTTTTTAACTCACTCTGACATTTTTAAAAGATTGCATATATTTTTAATTTTGATGTCGACTTTTTAAATTTTGAACTCGAATATATACAATTTGCGTATATGTTGTATGATATTCGACGTGCTTTAGTATAAACATGGTAATTTTGATTCGAATCAAGTTACGTGATGTTAAGATTGCAATTTGTTTAATTAATTGAGTAAATTCAGATTCAAAAAGTATGAAGCTGCGTGTCTTGAGCCAAGATTGCAAAAGTTAGTTGGTTTTGCGACCAGTGAATGTGTTTCTGGTGGCTTATAATAGCCTGGTTCTTGTGTTAGATGTATCTCATTACAATGAATTTTGTTCTGATATGATGTTTGTGAATTAAATTTAACTCGTTTTGGGTGAAATTGTGTTTGGGCGTATTAGTAGTTCTGTTCTATTACCACTTGGTTGTTTGAATATAAATTTCTAAGAGGCGGGAAGTCATTGGAGATAGAACTTGATCTGGGCACGTTTTGTTCTTAATGCTTTGATGGGTATCTCTTGCTGTGCTATACTTTCCTCCATTTTTTGTTTTAAATGTTATTGTCGATTCTATTCTTTGGTAGGGCAGCACAGAAGATGGATTTTAGTTTGGTCAACTAAATGGCATTACCCTTTCTCCAGTTGAGAATTGTTAGTAACACAAAAGAAATTGCAATTGTAGATCTTGTTAAAACCTGCCGCTCCATTTGCATTCAACATGAGGATATAACCACGAGGTCAAATGAATTGGGATGTGTATTAACTTATAACTTCAGTGGGTCATTGGTTTATCTGATGTTTGCCGTTTATGTGATGAGATTGCTGGGCAATCTCAAAACTTCTTGGAGGGGGAGGAGTTGGGGGAAGTGCAGCTGGAGGTAGTGGTAGTACCCAGAAACTTACCACTAATGATGCTTTAAGTTATTTGAAGGAAGTTAAGGAAAAATTCCAAGAACAAAAGGAGAAGTATGACATGTTCCTTGATATCATGAAAGACAAAAAGGCTCAAAGGTATCTTGCTTTTTTTTTCTATGGATGAACTTTATCGTTTGTTGCTTAACATATGAATAATTGGGTCTCACAGAAATTGTTCCCTTAAGAATTGATGCCCGATTATTAAATAGGGGTGAAAAGTCATTAAGATTCATCCTAATTTGATTATTTTAATACATACCAAAGTTCTGAGAATAACCTCACCTTGAATGAGGAAGAAGCTCCCCCTAAGAGAACAATCGAATTTGAAGAAGCTATTAGTTTTGTGAACAAAATAAAGGTGAACTTATTCATTTGCTGATGAATTGCTGCGTTGTCTTGTCTTCTAAATCATATAAATTATCTTGATACTTTTCTACAGAAGCGTTTCCAAAATGATGATCATGTATATAAATCATTCTTGGAAATCTTAAACACATACCGGAGGGAACACAAAGGTATTAAAGATGTCTACCAGGAGGGTGAGGTTTATGCTTGATAGTTCTTATTGGGCTGACATAAAATGCATGTCTGTTGTTGTTTCCCTTACTGATAACTTCATTGTTTCTTTATCTCTATGCCAGGTAAGCTTCATTGTTTGAAGGACATAGAGATCTGTTAGAAGAGTTCACAAGATTTTTGCCTGACAACTCAGCCACTACATCAGCCCCTCAAACTGCCTTTGTAAGACATGTTTTCCATTACCATGATGAGAGGAGCACTGCGATGGCAGCCACAGTAAGGCAGCCATACATGGACAAGGTACTCCTTTTTTATGATGACTCGGGAACTCTGTTACCTTTATTCCTTCCCCCAATCCCACCCAAAACAAAACTGCAGGCTTTCTACCTTCAATTCTTCATGATTAGCAGCAGCATTGCAGCATCAGTCGCAGAATTTTCAATCCTAATTTCGTCCATGTTCTTGGTATTTAGGGTCCTGATGTAGATGATGATACAACAATGATGAAATTCTTGGGAGCAAAAGAGCTGGCGTCGAAAAGGCAAAGTGACACAAATGACCAGATTATAAGAGCCGATCAATCAAACCAATGATGCATCCATGGAGTTTACTTGAAAAAGTGGCGTAGGAGGAAGAGAATATGAAAGGGGCTGGAAGGAGGGAAGTTCTAATATAACTACTTATGAAGGCAAAGATTCTCTTAGAAGTCAGTAATTATTTTTCTTTCTGTACTGATTTTTAGAACTGATTTTTGAAATTATCTTTAATTTTTCTTGTTATTCTTGAACCTCTTGTTTTTTTCTAAACTAAGTTGCATTTTCATTCTCTTCGATGAGCATTGTATTATTTCAGTTTGTTTTGTTTATTATTCAATTTATCTCACGATAAGCCCATCTTTGTTTGTGATGGGTTCCATCCTTTTCATCATTTACTTTTCTATTTAATTTCATGTTTGCTTCATTATGTCAGACATGTACAATCAGAGGTTCACATGAAAGTGGCGAAGAGGCTGGTTGAGAGTCGAGGGACTACCAGGCATTCCTTAAATGTCTGCATCTATATAGTACATTAGTCATTATGAGAACGGAGTTGAAAAGTTTGGTATGTTTCCAGTTTTATCTTTTTGTTGTAGGCTATGAATGAAAGAGACTGGACTTCACTAAAAGTTTTTACATCTTCGTCCTACCTTTAGTTCCTCAGATAGGTGCGGTCTGATTTTCTTTGTGATCAATTTTGATTCGACAGTTCTAACAAGTTTGCTGACATAGTTGGGTTATTCTTGGAGGTCCACTAGTTTCTGTTATATGAATTAGAAAGTGTGTTGCTAGATTCTAGTCCTTGTTATCTTCGTATTATGTCATATCAAGTCTCATGTTATTTTTATTAAGTTTATGTTTAGGTCTCATCTTCTTGGGAAGTACCCTGATCTTATGGAAGGGTTTGATGAATTTGAGCTGATGTGGCCCGAATTGTTATAGATCCTTTCAATTTTTTTTGCAGATGGATTTCTCACTGGTGTTATGATGAAGGTATTAGATCTCGCTTTGTCTGCATGAAATTTTAGTATTTTTGTTTACCCCTCCATGCAATTCATGATACTTTTGCATAGGGAGTTTGGGAATACAAAACATTTAGATTTATTGATTTTACGTATTTATAACATATTACTTTAAGAGAGTAAACTAGTAGTAGCATTTGAACCTTCATATTTACTAATGAGTATATGTTTAGAAATTAATAAATTATTATGTTTAATTAAATGATCTCTAATTTTGTATGTATTCATACATATTGAGTAAGTATAAACGAACAATTCTTCTAACAGTATTAGTAAAACACACACAGAAATAATTGTAAATAAGTTGCACTAATATAAGTAAAATATAGTATTTGAACTCAAAATATTAGTATAATGGTTTGAAAATATGCTTTCCTTCAAATGAAAAGGAGTTGTGTGCTCGAGGAATTTATGAACAGAATTTACAATACAGATATATATATATATATATATATATATATATATATATATATATAACTCTTATCTCCTCCTCATTCATATCTGGCTCGAAAAAATAGATATTTAATTTATTTATTTTTTATATTTAAATAAAGGTCACAATAAGAACTCTCTATAAATAAATTATTAATTAAGAACTTCTGGTAGATGGTATTATCCTCTATGGACTTTATTGATAGTTTTTGTTGTTTGTGTTTATGACTTCCTATTGATTCTTGTTTGATTTATTCTTTAAAAGATTTAAGTATAAAATCTGTTATTTTTAATGATACAGAATCTATGTGGAATGGACACTCTTGGAATCTTAGGGGAGAGGACAAGGAGAAGAAGCTTGAAATTGACAAAGAAGAAGAAAGATGCAAGGAGAAATATTGGCAAAAGTCTATCCAAGAGTTGGACCTTTCTAACTGTCAACGTTGTACTTCTAGTTATCGTCTTCTTCCCGATGATGTAATGAAATAAACTACTAATCTTAGCTTATGATCTAAGGATCTTTCATTTGTTCTATTTACTTCCTCTTCTGAATATTTACTACAGTATATTTTTAACTTATTTTCAACTTTGAAATATGCCCAAAGCTAATCCTTGCATGAACTTTCGAACAGTACCCAATACCTTCAGCAAGCCAGAGGTCAGAGCTTGGGGCCCAAGTGTTGAATGATCATTGGGTGGCAGTGACATCTGGAAGTGAAGACTACTCTTTCAAGCACATGCGTAGGAACCAATATGAGGAATGCCTTTTTAGATGTGAAGATGATAGGTAAAGTTTCTGAGCATCTTCTTTGTTCTTATTGCAATTCCTTTTCAGTATCCTGCAAATTATTGTTTTAATTGAATATTTTAACTTGCACTTGAATTTTGATTGAACTTGCTCAATAATATCAGATTTGAGCTAGACATGCTGTTGGAGTCTGTGAGTTCAACTGCAAGGAGTGTAGAAGAATTGCTGAACAGAATGAATGACAATTCAATTGTCGCAGATGGTCCTATTCATATTGAAGATCAGTTTACAGGCATGTGATGGATATATGATCTAAAAAGGCATATTCTATGTGTTGCTGCTTGGATTATCTCGTTAGGCTTGTATTATTTGGGGTCATACATGTCCTGAGTTGGGTGTCTATCTATTGCAGCCCTGAATTTCAGATGCATTGAACGCCTATATGGTGACCACGGTCTGGATGTGATGGATATCATGCGTAAAAATCCATCAAATGCTTTGCCTGTTATATTAACTCGCTTGAAGCAGAAACAAGAGGAGTGGTCCAACTGTCGTCAAGATTTCAACAATGTTTGGTCTGAAATCTATGCAAAGAACCATTACAAGTCCCTTGACCATCAAAGTTTCTATTTTAAGCAACAAGACTCAAAGAACTTGAGCACAAAATGTAAGTCTAGAGTTGATGTTAGATATGTTGATCTAGTCAACCTGCTTCGTGGAGTTTATCTTCCTATATATGGTTGCCAGATTTTGCATTACTTGTGAGGGTGTAGTGATGGAAAAAAAAGATAAATTTATTTACAGGGCATCCAAGGAATTCAATGTTGGCCTTAGTGTTAGAGTTTCCACATTGATTTTTAAGTTTTTTTGTCAACTTTCTTGCCTTTGTAAAAAAAATTCATCTTTTCATGATTAATTTGTGTGCAAACTTATGAGAGAAACACTACAGATCTAATGTATCTTTCACTCTAGAGTTGGAATTAATGAAACATGGTCCTCTTATTTTTGTACTTCTTCAATTAGTTTGAATAGAATGGAGAGGCTTCCTTCAAGGATCGATTTATTTAACAGATGTTTTGAGGGGATCTAATGATCACTGGGGTGTTTTTTTAAATTAGCATCTTTAGTTTCTCAGTCTCCTTTAAATGTACAGTTTGTAATTTTTAGGAGTGAGCCTGAGTTATCATAACCAGTCGTTTTTCTTTAATGATGTCTTTTGGAAACTTGAGAAAATCAGACAACTGATCATATTACCTATGTCATGATCACGAGATTTGCCTTGTCCTCCATATCCAGAACTTGCAAATTTATTTGCCCATTGATTTTTTTCAAATGCTTATTAGGTTCTATTTTGTCAGTTTTTCTCAGTGGGTTCTTACCTAACTATTGAATTCATGAACTTATTACCATCCGTCACATTTACAGCTTTAGTCACGGATATTAAGGAAATCAAGGAGAGAAGAGAGGATAATATGCTTCTTGCAAATGTTGTTGGAACTAGATGTCCTGTATCTCCAGATCTCGAGTATGAATATGCTGATTCTGAAATTCATGAAGATGGCCCTTATAAGCTGATTCAAATCTTCTTGGCAGAAGTTTATTCAACAAAAAGACATTCAACAAGTGTTGAGGCTTTGGACTTCGTTCCTTGAACCAATGCTGGGTGTTTCTCCTCGGGCCAACGGGTTTGAAGCTTCCAAAAATTTATTGAGACATCAACCACCCAAGAGCACTGCAGCTGGTGGATGTGATGGTAGCTCTGCCGCTGATGCATCTGGAAAACCGTCTAAGCCAATCTCTAATGGAGATGCTAACACTTCACTCCTAAGTGGAACTCACTGCAGGATTAGCTTTGCAAATGCTGAGAGATTGAATAAAGAAGATGGCCAAATTTGTAGTGAACTATTAAAAGATCCTGATGGAGCAGTTACTACAGGACTGCATTTCAGCCATGGAGCAATTAACAGGGAAAGCTCAGGCATGTTGTTTGTGTGTGTGTGTGTGTGTGTTCCTTCTTTTTTTGGGCTGTTTGGGTATTTTGTTTGATATATTGATAGTATTATGATCCTTACTAAGCCCTTCTCAGGCGTTGAGGATTGTTCTTTTCTTTTTTCCTTTTTTATATTTCTTACAAGTAGCCTTTTTAGTTTTTTAATTATTTTTTCACATTTACTAAGTCAATATTTATGTTTTGTAGTTCAAGGGCATGATGTGAATTCTTTACGCCCTAGTAGTAGTGCAAGAGAAGATCTTTTCAGGATTAAGATTATGTGAATGATGAGCTCTAATTTAGAATTCTTTTCTAGGATGCATTGTTGATTCTCTTAAGTCCAAAATATCCCCTTGTCTTTTCTCTACAAGTTTGTTTAATCACATCATATTTCAAGGTGGTTGATCCTTCAAAGGTCAGCCATGCGGAAAAATTTAGGTCTGCGAAGTAAGCGGATATAAGGCATCTGTGAGCTGGCTGTGGAACTGAGGAAGCAAGAGGGTGAATTTGTCTGCAAATATGGTGATTTTGAAGAACACAATTTTCTTTTCAGTGGTGGGTCACTGTCCTACTTTAAACATGCACAGTACCAAATTGGAGGTGGAGAAGAGACTTGTTCTCAAGATGTTGCTGGTGAAAATAATGCCGATGCTGATGAAGAGGATAGCGAAAACGTTTCGGAAGCTGGTGAAGATGTTTCTTGTAGTGAATCTGCTGCTGATGAATTTTCAAGAGAACCACTGATGAAAGGAAAGATGAGAACTTTCCTTCGATGAACTTGAAAGGCTGAAGGGAACTAATGAAGCTCATGTTGCTGGAGGAGAGTCCTTGCCACCCTGTGAGCAATTTCAATCTTCCAGACCTCTGAAAAAGTATCGGCCTTTCTCATCTTCTTATCATGAAAAGAAGACAAGGGTGTTCTATGGAGTGACTTCTATATGTGTTTAGACTACCTGATAGTATCTGTTTCACTTCTTTTTTCCCACTTTACTTCCATTTTGAACTGTCTGACTTGTTAGTTTAATAAAACTATTTGAGGTTAATTGATGAAATTTGCATTGTTGCCATTCTATCTTTTTTAGCATTTAATTTCTCAATATGGACCACTTCACATTGTTACTGAGCTTTACTTGAAGACTGTTATCTGCTAAACAACATTCAAGATCATCTGAATCAAAATGGAGGAGCAGAAAGGATAGCAGTTCTGATCCCTATGCAAGGTGAAGTAGCTCAAGTTGAGTAGTTTTAATCACTAACAAGAACTTGTTTGTACTAATGTGATGATGGCTTATCTGTTTCATAGATTTATCAGTGCTCTTTATAGCCTGCTTGATGGGTCTTCAGATAAAGCAAAATTTGAGGACAATTGCCGAGCAATTGTTGGGAATCAGTCATATGTTCTGTTCACACTTGATAAGCTAATTTATAAGCTCATCAAACAGGTAAGGCAGCATTGTTGATTTTGGTTGTGACAGGCAAAGGGTTGTTCTGATTTCTCATTTAATTTGCAGCTTCAAATAGTTTCGGATGATGAATTGGACAATAAGCTGCTGCAGTTGTCCATAAACCAATATAGAAGTTTGTAGATTAGTTTCCAATATATGAAAATGTTCATGTTGTCTTGCATGAGGAGAATATATACCATTTTGGGAGTGTAAGCTTTCTGTTGCTGTTCCTTTATTTCTTTCCACATGCATAAGACAAAGCTAATTTGTAATTTCTCGATCTGATGCTGAAGCCCTCTTTGAACTTCTTGCAGTCATCATCTCCAATGAGTTTATCGATCCAATTGGTGAACGAGGGGAACGAAAAAACTGATCTTGTTTCCGTTGCCATGGATCCTAATTTTGCAGCATATCTTTACAATGATTACCTCTCAGTGTCACGAGGGAAGAAAGAATCTTCTGCTGTCATTCTGAAGAGGTAATATAAAGATTCTCAGGTTATGCATGTTACTAGAAAGAGATCCTTTAAATAAAACGTAATGGGGTTCGTATAATTCTAATTTGTCACAACTGCAGCAGAAACATGCGAAGGTATGCCACTCTTGAAGAATCTGATGCTCCATGCATGGCAACGGAAAATGTAGTTATGGTGAATGGTTTGGAATGTAAGATGGCTGCATTCTCCTCCAAGGTTTGTTTGCGTCTATCTTTTGCTGATAAATATATGTTGAGTATTACATTTTCTTGATCCTTTCAGAATTTCCTGATTTTCAGTTTCTGTCCAAATGCTCAATATATTTCGGATTTGAAACTTGCTTTTGTTTATATTTTAAACCCCGTTCATTCTGTTCGGATTTTCTTTTGTCTTCTAAAAAGTTCACTTGTACAACTAAGCAATGTCCCACAAATGTTTTATTTCGATCTGTATAAATTCCCCCCTCCAAGAGAGTTTTGCTATATTCTTTCATGAAGTTCCTGTTCTCCTGGAAACTGGAAATGCATTGTCCTCCTGGTGTAAACCATTTTTCACATAGTAGTGGGTTACTTTATTGTTGGTGAATATTTATTACTCGAATGTCCCTAGCCTCACTCGTTTAAATTCTGATATCAGATGTGATTGCAGATCTCATATGTTCTTGACACAGAAGACTTCTTTTGTCGTTTTAAGAGGAAAAAACGTGCTTCAACTAGTGGATCCTCTTGGTGGAACCAGGCCAAAGTACAGCACTTCCGCGAATTCTTGGCAACAAATTTATAATAGTGTTGATCGTCGTTGTGATCATGAAGGTACAGCTCTGATTGTTTATATTGCACTAGTTTCCCTCCCTAAGAAATATTGCAGTATTTATTTTTTTGCCATTCTGTAGGAGCCCAGTATTTTGCCACTCATCGCATCATCCTCTTGTACACTTCCATCGACAATTAACAACAGCAAAAATGAGGTCACTCGGATTTGTTTAACAATGGCGTCTAATGCATGCTCTGTACGTAGGGTTGGTCCATGATAATAATTGTAGAGTTTTTTCATTGATTTCAGATTCTATAGAAGTATGGGTGAGGGTTTTGTTGTTTTTGATATAGTTTCGGCGTTGCGGACCAGTATTGTTCACCAACATTGCGTAGCAGACCCACCCACTATTTTAAAAAAAAATTCTAGTTATTTTTTTGTGGTAAGAGAGTTATATTAATATCAATGAAAAATTACTCCCTCCAAAATTTAGGAGTGTTGACAAACCGTATTACTTGGGACTCAATTTGTTAAATTCAGATTCGTTATATAAAGTGGCAAATCAAACCAAAATTCCCCGGTTCCTAAACAAAGAGAGGAAGCAGAAGGAAACTTAATGAAGATTTTATAGCCTCACTCGTTTAATCTCATAATCCTAATTAATTATTGATACATAATATGAATGATAGATGGCATGTTGAAATTTAAATTTGGAAAATCTATGTTATATGATGGCGTCTTTGGTTTGAAGATTGATTAACCAATTAATTATTGGAATTTTGATAGTTAAAAGGATGGTGAACCGAATAATTATAAAGATATTAGAGGTGAAGTAATTATTGGTATATTTTGAGTAGTTAAAAGATATTGAAAATCTAGAAGACAAAGCGTTTAGTAAAGGATAACAGAATAATTATAACAGTGGATTGTTTTTGTATAAAAAATTATTTAACTTGAGTCCCTATTTGTAGATATAAAAATGATTAGTTTGGGTATAAGAAAATTGAAAAAAAAAATTATCGCTGGAAATAATTGGGATGGGATAAAAAATAAAAGAAAATCGGCCAGCCGATAATGGCACCTATCAACATTATACTTTTTGGCTAGATTTTCTTAAACACCTCCTTTTTGGATCTTAAACTTGACTGTGGCCTCTACTTGGCCCATCCATCATTTTCAACCACACATAAACTTTTACCTCAAATTAATGCACTTACGACTTTCAACACTTGGCATTCATTTCATTGTATCAATTTAATAGTTTGTCTACAATTGTAGGTAACTCATGTCAATATATATACAACATATAAATATAAATACGAATGGGTCCATTTCACGGAGTCTTTTTAGGTCTACTCGACTCACATTTCTAATATATAAGGAAGTATCTTTTGAGTCATTAAAATTGCTTTTAGTGTTTTAAATAGGAGTTTTTGTTTTGTCCCAAAGTGCCATTCTTTCATCAATTCGGTGTGTTTATGACCCTGATTCATTTACCAACCAAGGGGCAAATGTTGAATGAGCAGTGTTTATTATTTCAAACTAATCATAATAGTCCTGAATCATATATGTATCCGTATGTGATGAATTAAAATCTGACTCATTTATCAACCCTAAAATCAAGAGTATTTCAGCTGGCCATCCGAACTTCAGCATGCCTTTTTTGAGAGGTGAAAGCAGGCAAGTAGGAAAGTACAAGGAAACAAGAGCCACCCAACCCATAACATGTCGGAATGGAAATTGCAACCAATGAGAAGCATCCAAATAAAATAGGATCTTTGAACCAATAAAAAAGCAGCATTGAATAAATATCGGACAAATAAATTGGGACACATAACAACATACGAATCATAATAATCAATCTCCTCTTTCTCCGTATTCCCTAAATCTCTAATGGCTTCGTCAAACTTCAACAGATGGCTTAGGCCAGAGGTTCGTTATTCGGTTTTCCTAAATACTCGACCCCTTTTTTCCGTTTCATATTTCAAATTTCTCTTAAAAAAATCTCGATTTTTTCGGATCTTATGATTTTTTTAAATGGGTTTTCACCTTTTTGTTTTCTGTTTTTTCCTATGTTTCAGATATGATTGTTTTTTGTTTGAATGGGTTTTTTATTTTTCCTTTTTTCAGCGATTTTTTTTAGATCTGATAAAAAGAATTATGTTTGATTGGGTAATATAGGTTTATCCTCTGTTTGCGGCCACTGGAGTCGCCGTTGGGATCTGTGGTATGCAGTTGATTCGTAATATCACCGGAAACCCTGAAGTCAGGTTGACTTTTTACCCCGAATTTATATAAAGATCGTCTAATTTTGATTTTTTTTATGAGTTTGAACTTAATTGTTTTTTATATGTTGTATAATATTGTCTGTGCACTATATATGTAAATATATACTATATTTTTACATAATTTACTATTGAAATTATACTTTTGGTTCAAATTAATGTTGTTCCTTTCAACTAAGAACGTATGTTCGTTCAGGAAATAAACTTAATGATCATTTAGGGATGGAGATAGTATTTCTCAGATCCTAGGGGGAAAATAGTTCCTCGACATGACTTTATTTCCTTATATAAATTGAGCTATTTACCGAGTCCCATTAGGAGATTACAAAATTTAATAAGCATGGTGTTTATAAGGGGTGTAATTGTACTTTCGCCTTAATTCAAGTATAAACATGTAACCATTCCCCACAAACAATGCATGTAATGTGTGTTAGTTAATAAAAATAAATGTAAAATACCTTAAATGTCTCTGTTTTATATGAACCATACGATCAAATAACTTGTATATAAGATGATTCAACGGTGTGTAACTATGTAAACTTCTTGCTTACAATACATGTGCGAGCTCCTAAGATGCGGCTAAACTTTTTTTTGGGTACAACTGATATCTAATTTTAACATCATATTATTTGATAACTTGTGAGTGTTATTATGATATGTTGGAGTACCACAATCTTTTCCTTCATATGCTAGTTTAAATTTAAAATAGTATGTTCAAAATCGAAACCTCGAATCGATATTTCATTCTAGTGGAAACTTAGAAAAATCGTGGTACCGAGAAGGGGACTGACTCCAAGAGCTAGAATGAGAGAGCTGGTAGAATGTTCAATTTACCTTACGGACTTTAGATGTGCAACTTTTAGTGTTAAGAAAAATGTGCCATGTAACCCCCTTTCTTTAGCTCATATTCTGTTAGTTGATTAATCTAGACATACATTGCTTCTGTTGACCTCTATTTTTCTGCCCTGGGTTCATGTATGATATCTATATATATGTATATCAATTATGTCATTCGAGTACTGTTAGTTCATAAATGTACCTCGAATTCGATATTGGCCTTTTTTCATTTTTGATTCAAAGTTATATTGACCTTACAAATTGATGATTTGATATTTGTCTTCGCATATCAATGTTCTATATTTGCATACTAACTTGTGTCATGAAAGAATCAGGCATATTTGCATACTAACTTTCACACAATTATCATTTTCTTTGTAAATTGAACTTTGTATATGTTATAATGAAATGCAGGGTGACTAAGGAAAACAGGGCTGCTGGGATACTGGAGAACTTTGCAGAAGGGGAGAAGTATCGCGAAAATCCTGTCAGGAAATTTGTTCGCGGGAAGTCTTCTGAGATTATGCCAAATATCAACAACTTCTTCTCCAAACCCGAATTGTAATTGTTTGTTGGTTATTATGCCATGAATCCTTGATAATCTGATTCTTACAAAATCATTGAAGTTGAAACTAATGATTTACAACATTATTACACCATTTAAATAAATGTAACACTTTTATGAGTTTCAGACAACGGCTCATTCGATATAATTCAGTGTATTTCTGCTGAGTACTTTCATGATTTATTTTCTCTGGTGTATTTGTTATTGTATATTTGTATTAGATTTGGTTATTGCTTTATTAATTTCCGAATCCTAGCATCCCTAAATCACAAGTCCACAACTGAGCCAAGAAACAAAAAGAAATTAAGCTACTTGACATGCATTTTAATATTCTCTAGATTTTTTGGCTGAAATTTGGGCATTTTTAAAACGAGCGACTTGTGTGCATTAATTCTGAAATATTGCCATTGTGATCCCTTCACACACCATTAAAATATATATATTCAATACTCCTATGTAGGCCTTAAAAGTACATGCCAGAGTAACTTATTCGTATTGGAAGAGAGAAAATGTATTCATCAATATCTTCCCTCGTAATGACAAATTTGATCGCTTTAGCAAGCAAGTCAGAAAATATGATGAAGCCTGGCACATAGTTTTGAATCATCAGAAGTAAGCAAACAACAATGCTCGTCCGATTTTCGCCTTTGTTTCTGGTGGCTCGGCTATGTGGTATCGACTCCACCATGGATGTCTTTCACGTATCTTTTGGAGGTTGGGTGAAGACACCGCCACTTTATTGGTTTAGGCGCTCTTGAAATGCCATTTGAAAACTCAAGATTCAGGTGTAAAGGTATGAAACTGAATACTATCATGAAGCAATGGCATAATGAAGAATAGCTCAAGATAAATAATGATTCGATGCATTTAAGAGACGTTTGAAATAAACAAAAAGGGATCAAAATAATCACACGATAGAGAGGTAGGAAATTCGACAAGATCAATTTCCACCAAATTTTTACTTTGCTAGACTCGAAATAATCACACGAATGTAGAGAAAACATCATGGGCTTTCAAAAAATCAAAAACATAGATAGAGAGGTAGGAACTTCTAGAACAATAAAATATTGAAAACCATGTTTAATTCAGTGAGCAAGATACTAGTCATTAACAATTATAGAATCATGGGGGAGGGATCAAAATGCATGAGATAATTACGACCCCGCTAAGTCAAGGTGCAAATTTCTGTAAATTCCAAGTGTGGCACTATAGGCCAACTCCATTAGTCAACTGTAGTAACCTGTTGCCATTCCCCATCAGCTGCTTCTTTCCATAAGGTTACATTGTTATTATCTCCAGCAGCGACAGCCAACAAGTTTCCAGTAAGAGACCACGAGACTCTCCAGACAGGAGTCTTGAAGTCCTTCAAAACTTTGCCTGCCCACTGCTCGCCTTCTTTTGGCACAGTCCATATGACAACAGTACCATCCTCAGAAGCACTTGCAATCATGGACTTTGGAAGTCCCAAGTTGGGAGCCCAAGCAACATCTCTCACCAAATCACTATGCATATGAAGAGCAGGGGAGCAATCCAACTTCCACACACCATCATACAGCTTCCACACCTTGACGGTATTATCACAACCACCAGATGCGAGCTTCTGGACAGGATCAAGCAAACCTGAACCGACCAAGGCACCAGGAACTGTAGAGGGAGCCCATGTAACTGCAGTCACTCCAACAGGGTGGGCTTGATCTATTTTTGTTGTTTCCCAACTACCATCTGATTTGGAAGTGAAGACTGAAATATTCCCATCAGAGGATCCACATGCCAAGCAAAGACCAAGTTCATGAGGTGCAAACGCAATTGAATTAACGGATGACTTGTGGTCACTGAAAACATGAGCTTGAGTAAATTCATTCTGGTTTCCTTCTTTCCAGATGATGACTTTCCCATCATAGGAACACGAAGCAAGAATTGAGCCAAATTTAGGGTGTGCCCAAACAACCTGCCAAACAGGACCTTGGTGACCACTTAAGGTAGCGAGGGGCTGGGAAGAGTTGTTGCTCACTCCAACAATCTTTATAGTGGCATCAGAGGATGCACTTGCTATGCGCTTTCCATAATAATCCATGGATACATCATGAACTGCCTCATTGTGACCCGTTTCAATCTTCTGTGCTGGCATAATTCCTAATTGGGGCTGTCAATTCTGTCTAGCTTGCTGTTGTTTGTCACTAATTACAAATTCAAAGAAGTGGAATGAAGATTATTATCTATTCACCAACAGCCATGATTAAACAACTACTCCCTCCATCCCACAAAGATTGTTCACTTTTGACTTTTCAATTTTCGATAGTTGAACTTTGACAGTAGATATTATTTTTGTGTTTTATAATACTTGATGAAAAATATATCAATGGAAAGAATTTAATTTTTATTTTTTATTGATATGTTTTTCTTAAAATATTATAAAACACAAATAAAAATATCTACGGTCAAAATTCAATTATGAAAAGTGAAAAAATCAAAAAATCAAAAGTGGACAATGTTTTGAAATGGAGGGAATAATTTTTAGCATCCAGTTAGTCAAACAAATTAAATTGAATAAACATAATGAACTATGCTCGGTTTCATCCTAAAACCAATCGATGATAATAGTACGAGTGAATGAGGACCTCGTAACTCAATGTAATTTCACGATCTTTCAATGTGGGAGTTTTTACAAAGGCAAATACGTACAGCATATCAAGACCAATTACACGCAAATTATACTCACATTAGCACAAAAAAAATACATAATTACAACAAAATCAATTTCTCTATTTCAATTAAAAGCAAGAAACACTAAAATACGCTAAAAAAATGAATTGATAAAAACATTATAGTATTGATTTTGCGTATTGATATGGATCCGACAGATCTCAATGAATTTTCCTAGATCGTAAACGAAAAAAAAAATATTGGATTTTTTAGAGAGATCGAAGATTATACCTGTAACGAAGGCGATTTCGGTTTTAATTTTTTTGGGGGGGTGAGGGTGTTAACAGAGAGGAATGCGTATTAGTATGAATCTGAGTCGAATTTAAGTGATATTGAAGAATTAACGATGAGGCTCCCATATTTACATCACCCATCTCTTACATTCTAATTACCAATTTTATAAAGCCAAGATTCATTTTAACCAATAACTTTACAAGTCGAATTTGCATTCGAATCTACAAGCTTTCAAATCCGTGATATATTCGAATTAATAAGTTTAAAAGTCAAAGCCGTATTTAGAAAGTCAAGTTTACCATTCATAACTTCATTCATTAGGAGCATCAAACTTATCATCTAAGTTGCATTTGAATTATATGGTAATGCTTTGGATCTCCAAGCGAATCTAAAGCAGACAAACTTAAAATTAATCTAAGCTTGCCAATAAAGATAAATCTGTAGAATGCCTAAAATATTCTTGACATCGTTTATTTGCTAAGTGTAAGATAGCCGAAATATAACAAAAAGATTCATTAACTCTCTACATTACCAAAATTTTATTAAGCACGAAACTATTAATTTTAGAATTAAATGAATAATTTATTCGAGATTAACCTAGATGACTACACAAAATAAAACCCCAAACAGGATAAATTTAAAAGTTCAATTAGATTCACCTAATTTAATACTAATTCAAACGGACCGATAGAGCTTACACATGTTCAAGCTGGATTCAAGCAATGGACATTCCATCCTATCCAATGTTAACTTTCAACTTTAACCATTCAAGAATGAACTAAATTGTAAAGGAGAATCAAATGAGAAATAGAAATTGTAACCCACATTATATCAAATACGAGTAAAAAGTAATTTAAACATAATTTTCCAATCACATGCTTTTCTGTGTTCCAACTTCATTTTCCAAGACATGCCAATACGTATTGTTGCATCTTCGGAAATTCTTTGAATACATTAGTAGACAATTATTTTGAACAAACTCTATTATTGACAAAATTTTGTTATTAAACCAATTAACTATTTTATAATAGTCTCATTCCATTTCATAGTGAAGAATTCATAGGCTACCTTTTCAAAAATATTTGAATATGAAAATTGTAGAGAATTGTGTAGAAAATTTAAGATTGAATGTCAAATGTTTGACTAAGAAAAGTTAATTTTTAGCGATTTGGTGACCTTTTTAAGAACTAGCTGGTCAACCAAAGACAAAAAACAAAGAAAACATTATATGAGCATCTCATTACAGATTAGAATCTACAAGTACAAAACAATAACTTGTTGAGACAAACCAAAATTAAAATTACAAGTATGGCTTAAAGGGGCACTGAGGAGAATACAAAAATTTTGCAAACATAAAAAGTTAAATGAAGGCAAAAAAAGGTAAATAAACAATCTCAGCTCCAAGATCTCATAAGATGATCTCTTCCTGCACACTAACATTAAGTGTCTTGTTAGGGAGAACAATGCTATTAGTCACCACCACCTCGTCTTCGACTGTCACCGCCTCTCCTGTATCATACATGAAATTTAATACGTAGTAGTAATCAAGTTACCATCATACATATCCCAAGACATATTCTCACAAGCAGTTGATTCACAAAACAAGATTATACCTAAAATGGTAATTCCGAGTTTTGCATTGTAGTCTCCTACAGCCTGCACAAATGACATTCATAGAGGAACAAGAATGAGATACGAAACAATAACGGGAAGTGTACTTTTAGAGGATCCTTCATGCTTGTTTGATAGATGGTTCCCTAACGGATTGAGGTATAAGTAATTTGAATTGTACATTGAAATGATTAAAATCAATATTAGGCAAAAGGACATTTCTTCTGTTCATTTGTATTGGAGGATTAATAAAATCAGCAAATCTCAAGCACCCTGAATAGCGGAAACGATTGTCATACTATTAAGATTTTAGATGTACATACTAGTATAAAGCACCATACAAACGATTGTCATACTATTAAGATTTTAGATGTACATACTAGTATAAAGCACCATACAAATGAATGCACACGAAAGAAGTGAGGGAGGAACTAACCTGTACGCGAGACCATCTCCCGATAGATGACTTCCATCCAACTATTGCATGCATAACAACTGCATTTTCCTGTCAGCATAAGGAACAATGCTTTATCCAAAGCAACATTTTTCTGCATGAGCTCTCAGCTAAAGTAGAAGACATACCATAATTTCTACATCATCTAGGACAATACATCTTGTAAGCCTCACACCAGCAGCTATACGGACATTTGCAGAGATTGAGACATTAGGTCCAATCTGATGATGGAGTAATTAGCAAATTTGGAAGAAACAGATGCCAACAGAATGAGTGTTTGGTCAAGGTGTTTCAAACCTTTTTCATAGATTGTTTTACTTAAAAATCTCCAAAACTTTTCTATTTTTATTTTTGCAAGATACCACTTATAAGCAACTTGTTAGAAGCCAAGGTGAATGTTTTTATACAACTTTGGTTTAAACAACATTACCATAGTACTTTAACTGAGTGATAAATTTGACTATGAGAAGTACAACAGCTATATAATGTTTTTATGTGAAAAAAAGTCAGCAGACAATAATACCATCAAAAAATGTTACTAGTTCCTGCAACCTATCAAGAAAAAAGAAATGGAATCTACCTTTGCAGTTGGATGCAGTTTAGCTGATGGATGAATATAAACATCACCAACAATGGTGGGCTTCTTACTTCCATCCTCAGAAGCCAACAGATGAGGGGATACCAATCGGAATTGAGCCAGATACAAGGCAGAACATTTTAAGGACATTCTGCAATACAAGTAGCTGCACTAAATACATATAAACCCATATACTGGGTTGTATAAGAGGAAATAGCAGAACTTGTTTAACTTACCCTGGAGTCTTGATTTGTTCCCAGAAGTCGACAGACTCAAAAGTATATAGCTGTTTCTTTCCAGCAAGAGGTGACAGAATATCTTGATCCAACCTGACAAAATCTGTAGGAACGGACCTATTGAAAAAATAATATACAATAAATAGAGTGAGGAAAAAAATTGGTAGGTAAGTAGGGGAGGGACAATATAGTTATTGAATAAAGAAACAATTACTCCTCTTTTGCTCCATGTCAGGAAAACAACTTCGGATGCAAAGGGAATTAAAAATATATTTTAAATAAAATGCTAAGTACATAATTGCTAAATAGCAAAACTAGAAGCAACTCTTAAAAGTTGATGTGCACTATTCTAATACAGAGTGTAAACTTAGTTGGAAGCTCAAAATATAATGTAATTTTCAAATAAGTACACAATTTTTAAAGCTCGAAAAAATAATGAATAAAATAGCTCACTCGTAGCTGAACACATGTTATAAGGTTCACTGCCTAGAAATATCTCCTCCCTTCTCTGTCATTTCATTTCCTATTTATTCCTTGTTATACCAATATTCACAATCATGATAAAAAAAAGAAATGTCACCAGGAACTCGGACCTTGTTGCCAGCTGGAGGGCTTCAAAACTGGAAACACGCCGCAAATTCACTGCAACAAGTGTAAATTTAAAATACTAATATGGATGTGTAAAATGGGAATGACCAGAAAGTAATTCATGCATTAACGTCACATTAGTGACATGGATTGTGCAATATAAACTATCACAAGTGGTCCTAAAGCATCTCCTCCTCTTATCATTGAGAAGAAACAATATCAATAACAATCAGAGAATAATTAGGAAGACTACAGTATGAAAAGCAAAAACACCAAGACATACGTCATACATAAACATAATATAATTCATGGGCAGGATTAGTTCGAAGATAAGGGCTATTTCATCTTCTGCAAGTACAACATCCTGATTACACTTGGTACTTCGTGTGAAGATTATAGATACCAATGGCTAGATCACTCACCTGCAACATTCAATAATTTGTGAGGAATCACAACCAACAAAGAAGAGACGATGATAAACTAACAATAATATTTATCTTTAGAATATTTTACATACAAAAGTTTCAGGTTTCTCGGTGTAATGCAAGAGTTCTTTAGTTGTTGGATCAGCCACCAATTCGCCAAACTTGTTTGCTGATTCAGCAGAAACCTGTAATAATAGACATACTTGTGAGATTAGTTTATGATTATGTCTTAGAACTAGAACCTAGATAGTTGGCACCAGCTATATAATGCAAGGAATAATACCTTGATAACTAGCAATGTTCCCATTCCACCATAACTTTTATGAGCCTCTGGAAAGAATAAGATAAGGTAGCTCAGTTAACCAAGATTTGATATAACGACCCTGTTGGACGTTAGGCCATTGAAAATTCCCTGGATTTCTGAAGTTATATCCAATTAAATGTAGTAAGAACTAATATTAGGGCATGGAGCTGCTGATGGATGTGGAAATCTTACCAAGCATGTCTACGAGTGGAAAATTACAGCAAACATCAAAATTGAGCAAAAAGATATGTGACTGCATAAAAACATGCATAGAGGTTCCCATTAGCTATGAAAATAAGTAAGAAAAAACACATTCTGCAGCCAGCAACTTCTATGATATCCAAAACGCCTTTTAGAACACAGCATTGACAGTTTCATTGAGGCCATTGGCTCGTTGAAAACAGTCAAAAGGAGCTCAAAACATAACATCACAAAGATTGGCCTCAGAAAGTTGAAATAGAATCTAAGTAGACATACTGGGTAGTCCTCCATGATTAGATCTCTGAAGTAATAGAGACCACCAGCTGAACCATGCGGTTTATCTTCCTTTAAGTACCTATAACACCATTGTATCATCCACATCAAGTCAAATTAAAGATTATTAGTGAAAAGAAATTGACAAAATAAAGTCGAAATCACAGCCTGATATATCACCTGACAGGGACTTTAAGCTCATTAGAGATTGCTGACACATATAAGGCAAATTCACGCTCTTCATAAAATCCGATGAGAAAAATTTGGGACAAGTTTGGTATCTACATAACATAAGCAACCTTCTATTAGTAAATCATAATATTGGCAGCTCAAATCTTCCTCTTTCTTTATCAGTTCAGTACAAATATCCAAATAAAAGTGGAGTCTTGAATTCATTCTGTAATTTGGGTATCTTTTTTGTCAAATTCCAATTCTTTACAAGTAAATTAAATTAACAAATTAAGAATTAGTCAGAAAAAATACCCTTTTACAAGCAGAAATATGATGCTGAACCATAGGCTGACCAGCCAGTAACAGGGTCAGTGGTTGAAGAAAGGGGTCGAAATCTAGTACCTAAATCGTCAAATAAAAATAATTATGGCAATTTAGATAGGAAAAAACACACCATTTCAAAAAGATTATCCAGTTTGATCTACAACAATAATTAACAAACTTCAGAATCTTAATTGACACATAACTTTCGATAATATACCCCAGTACCAAACTCATTGCTGCGCACCATATTTAAAATTAGTATTTAACATATTTTTCCGAACATCATATTATACAACATATATAAAAATACTCTCGAAGCTCAAATTTTATAAATTGGACACATGAAAACAAAGAGAGTATTGTAAGCAGACCTCTAGTGGGTCCTCCAACCATGATCACAGCTACCACCTTCTCCTCTAAGTTGGCCATATGAGGTTGTACTACAGATCTTCAGAGAGTATTTTACAAAGTATAGTTTTACCAACTTGTGAGATGTCACGTTTTGTGGATTTTGTTGGTAGTTTATGTTAGAATTTCTGATACATATGCTTAAAAGATACTCTAACTGTACTTTTTTCTATCAGATATTTGCAAAATACCATATGTCAACATCCAAAATTAAATGCCTTAAAATATCATTCACATAAGTTTATGTTATACTCTTTAAAATTCACTCACAATCGTTATTTTTTTTTTATTATTTCAATATATTCTTATTATTCACACCTAAAATCTAAAAATGTTATTTAAATATATCAATATAAATAAAATTAAATTTAAAAAAAAATAAAATAATATATTAAATATGGATGTATAGCCTGCCTTTTAATTTATATTTGTATATGATTTAAAATATTTATTTATTTTTATTTTATTTTGTATATGACTGAAAAGAAAATTCAGGAGAAAAAAATAAAATGCAAGATATAAATTGTTTTAATAAAATAATAATACTTTTTATTGAAAATAACTGTTCTTGAAGTTGATGCAGACAGCAGCCTCAATTTTTGTCATTTTTACACTTCAATCCCTTAAAATAGCTTTTTTATAATTAATTTTAAATATTTAAATTATTTTTATCGATGTTCTTTTTCCTAAAATATTTATTCAAAATTAAATTTAAATTTTAATTGCTACTTGTTTTTAAAGTGAGTTCATAATAACTTTGTAATTTTTCACAACATTTATTTTAAAATAATTTTTATATCATTGTAATTTCTGTCTTTACGCGATTATATCATTAGGTTTCACTTAGAAAGATTAAAATTGATGTGCAACCTTTTCGATCCATGTCCAATATTTCATGCTGAGTTATATTTATGATAAATTCACTAGATGCGACTAACCGACCAAGATAATATACTGATAGTTCTCTTCATAACCAATAGTCACAAGATTGCTCATGTTGTTTTTAAACCACACTGCAGATAAAAATGCCTCAACTAGTTTGCATCATTGCTCGTCTTAATAAAAAAAAATGCATTTTAAACACTAATCAAGGAAAATAATAGTCAGTCTATGTAATTAAACATAAGTCACGGATCAATGATGTCTTAAACGAGACCGATCTAATTGAATTTTTTTTTAAACGTGATTGATGTCGAAACCCATTACCTTTTATTAATTCAAAGAAGTCAGAATGATATAAATATGGCTTAAATTGCTACGCTCCCTCAACTGACTTGTTGTCTCTAATCTTGAAATCAATCGCTTGTCTCGAACTACCCGAATTGGCCATTTTAGGGATTCCGTTCATTTTATATGTTAAAATTGATCGCCAATCCACTTTTCACGGCGGTGAAACTAAATTGTACATATAGTCAGACCCGCGAGTCAATTTTCAACATGAAGTTAATCGCAATAATTTAATATTTATATATCACATTTTATCCTTCATTAAAAACCATGACATGCAAGAATACGATCGACATGCTTAATTGAATAGCACTCAATTTTATTATAAGTACTAGGCAATCCGACCAAAGTTATTAATTCAAAAGCACATGACCGGACGCAGAAGTTGCGACAACCCGACTGACATAAAGCTAATCTTCTAATAAATCGAACGATTCAATAAAAGCTCACCCAAGGTGAATAAATTAAGTTTTATAAACATATGTACTTACTTATCCATATATATATATATATAATACTTAAATAATATTATCTAAGTTACAAGACTAATATCAAACGAATCAAACTATTCCCTTAACTCTATGAAAAAATAAAGGAAACATCTAACTTATTCTTTTTGTTTCATTGAAGTTATATATTTTGCACAATAATCGAGATTTTTTTTAAATTTATATACTCATTTATGTATAATGAAACATTGAAAGTATATCGAATTCTCATGTAATAATCAAAATAATAAAGAAAAAATTGATCCGTAATATAAAAGAAAACAAGACATTAATATAACTAGAAAATATAAACGTTAAGTAAAAACGCAAAATAAATAAGTAAAATAACAAGCAGATGACAATTAAAAAAAAGGAAGAAGATTTTTTATAGTTAAGCATCACACAATTTTCAACCCCTCTCTCTAAGCCAGGAATGCTCAACCCTACTGAACTCCGAATAGTTTCGAAGTTCAACTCGCATAGAAGAATTCGAGGTTCGCTCTGGCTGGGAGGCTCAATGAATCTGTGAAAATCGGCGCTCGACCGAAGTCGAATTCAACATTTGAATTTCACGATAAAATACGAAGAAAAAAAATTATAAATTTACGCGGCTCGGTACTCGAATCGCCCATGCCACTCCGCCGATAACTCTGTAATTGAGGTTCGAGCTCATCTCGAATTATGCCTAATCGAACAACTGAGTCAATCGCTTCTTTCAGCCTCTCTTTTACATACCTAACCATTTCTTTATAATGAAATTTGAAGCCTTAACTGAATGGTTAGATAATTCTATAGTATTATAGTAAATTATTACATGAATGAAATGTAACACAGAACATTAAATTTGACAACTATACAGCCAATCAAGTAAAGTAGAGCAAAAGCTTTGTTGATTGTGCGAGTCAACTTCATCAACTACTGCTATCCTATTTGCACAAGGACTCTCTCTCTCTCTCTCTCGTAAGCTGTTCTACAGGTACAACCTACGACTTTAATCTCTTTCCTAATTAATTATTTATTCGTTATTACAATTATTTTCCTTTCTCTTCACTTGTCGAAGCTGCAATCTACCATGTCGGATAAATAGCTTTTTCAGTATTTCTTTATTCATTTATGTCGTTTAACATATTAAAGTTTAGCAATTTTGCTTTTATAGTTTATATGATGAATTTAGCTTCATCATCAATTATTTTAGCTAATATTTGCAGTCGTAATTAGCTTAATGTTTTCTTCAAGATGATCCAATGAGTTGAGCTAGTGATTTGATAATCTAATTTTTCGAAAAAATTAATTTTATGAAGTATTTTTTCAAAAGTTATAGTTATTCTTTTAAAATTTATGTTGTTCCTCTGCCTAAATTTTTTATATTGTTTTAGCAAGTACGTATCAATTAATCCGCCTCCTTATATAAAAATTTTGCCGCCTACTAGCCAAATTTTTGAATTATGATCAATTAAATTATACTCCTTCCTGCTCAATTTGGGCTGTTTTTCTAATCATTTCACATTACGACAAGTTAAAAATAAAAAGCAAGCTTCAAAATTATATTAAAATGCAAAATATCACTAATTGAAACTATATAATTGGTTTGGCTGATAATTTAATAACAAAAAAGAAGAAAGATATCGAAAATATAAAATATAATTTTCTATAATAGCATAAAGATATTTTCAAAACAAAAAATTAAGCCCAAAAAGACAAATAAAGTTATGAATGGGCGAGTACTACGGAAATTAGTTGAGTAAGTATACTTTGAATTTCTTAAAGAAAATATACTTAGAATTTCTTGATTGTGATTTAATCAAGGAGGCTCTATGATTGAAGGGGTATAACATAATGTGAAACTAAACTTTCTAATTTAATTTTGGATTAGTTGATACGAAGATTCTCGGCTTATGTACTTCATTTGTATAATGAGTCATGGCTAGATATCATATTATTGTTTCAAAGTTTGATCAATGTTTCAAAACTAAGTAGCATATATGATGATGACGATGACAATTCTAATTTTAAAATATCGCTCTTTGGTCTTTAGTTGTTACATTAGGTGTGTTGATAATTTATGATGGGAACTTGGGCGATGAAGTCGGGAAAGATAATAAGAACATGTTTTAAGAGTGGAGTTAGCTTGCCTAGGAGAAAAAGGGGGTTTATTGATAAACTACAGAAAGATCTACTGTGAATTTGAGTTCTTGTGGAATTTGAACGATTGGATGAGGGTAATAAGTCTCACTTGAAGATATTGGAGTTTAACTTTTTTCATTACCCTGAGCTTCCTACATTAAGCGGTAGAAACATATTAGATCCAACTAGATTCTGGACACATTTATTTTGCAGCTTGTTGATTGATGCAAAATCTGTTTTTACTCAAATGTCTTCTAAGATACAAAGAACTAGGATTGATGAGTAAAGGCAAAACTGTAATCGTGATGTTACACGAATATGCACTGAAGCTTAGCGATTTAAGAGTAACATTAATTATCAGAGATCCCAAATTATTTATGAAAGGAAATGAATTCAAATGATGTCATATATTGCTCTATGTGATTCCAATTTAATTCAGCTAGCTCTGTTAGAAATTTCCGAATAAGCTATATTAATATCTATTGACACAAGTTTTGCTAGATATATAGACTTGATATTTTTAACTATGTTATATATTGTTGTATGTGAACTGGAACTGATATTTTTTCCTATCTATTGACTTAGTATGTATCTTCGTTAGATATTAGAGTAGTCAACTGAAAGTAGATTCATGGGTGATGGTCCTCGAGGAATAAAAATTTACAGTGACCATTTTCAAATCTCTGCATCTACTGCAGACTCTCCACAAAGTTCTGAGCCTCGCCTCCACGAATCAAAGGTTAATAGGTCTGCATGGTATTGCTTCTCAATAGAAACTGTTCATTTTGGACAATATTCCTAAGTGTTTTTGTCTATTTTCAATCTAATTAGCATAGGCCACTTAGTTGTTCACGTAGTAGAAGAAAGTCAAGAACTGCTGCCTCCATGTTGAAGTTAGTCTAACAGGACTGACTGGGTATGCGATCAGAAAAGGCACAGTGATGGTTCTTTTATTCGCCTATTCTTAGGTTTAAGAGCAATTTTTACAATATCCAACTAGCCTCGGGGTGTGCTAAACGTAGATTCACTCTGCAGGTTGTGCTATCTGCTACTGAAGTTGCTTCTCTTCGATCAGAAATAAGTGACCTGGAAGAAAGAGAGTTACATTTAAAAGCCCAGTAAGAAGATTTTACCTATAATTTTACTTACTGATTCTGAATAAGGAGAGTATCTTAAGATAAATATGCCATTTGGAGATGGAAAGCCTAGGAAATAAGGGAATTTTGTATCCAAGTCTGCCATTGTTCTAAACCCTAGATGTTATGCATAAAACTAGGACTTGGAGTTCACATTTTGTACTTACACCTGATAGTTAAAAAGCTGCAAGTGTTCACTTCGTTGCCTTGTAGCCCAAGCATAAAGTGATCAGGATGTAGTGGTATAGAAATTTTACCGTGCTTGCCTTTCCTGTATAGCTACCTATAAAATAAGATAATTCGTTCTCCAGAAATTGAGTTCACACTCCCTCTTTACACAATCAAGCACAACTCTGAGCGTATATGAGTTAACCTTTTGTTACACAATCAAGCACAGCTCAGAGGGCATATGAGTTAAACCTTTTGTTACACAATCAAGCAGAACTCTGAGTGTATATGAGTTAACCTTTTGTTACACAATCAAGCACAACTCTGAGCGTATATGAGTTAACCTTTTGTTTCCTATCTTGGACAAATTACTCTATGTCAACTTGCTTTTTTCTTGCAATTTCGCTTTTGTACTACATTCCACATTCTCTTTTTTAAATTCGGTAACACTTCTTTTCTGAAATTGTTTTGTTTTGCAGGCTCGAACATCTTGATGAAATACTGAAATCTGCTCTTCTGTCTGGCTACTTGTTTATGCGAACGGTTGATTTTCTTTCGATTTTTCCTACACTTTTGGTAGTTTTCAGGAGTAAATTCTAAGTTATTGTCCTTTACTTATATAGAGATGGGCAGCGTTACCAGGAGAACCTCTTCCTCTCGATGACACTGAAGTAGATGATTGGCTTCCTCGCTTTCTGGTTCTGCAGGGCTCATGTATTTACCTGTATTTGTCATCCACTGGTAACTAATTGTGTTTCCACTCCACATAATCTTCAGATTTTGGGCAATCAGCCATTAACTTAACAATTGTCGCTTCAGATCATATAGATCCTTCTTTCTGAAAATGTTCACATTTTTCTATTAGCTTGCCAAGATAATTTGGTAAAGTACGTGGTTATTCACCTTGCCTATTTTCTATGCTACTTTCACATATGAGTAGTGACTAGTCCCAAGTAATTATCAAACCGAGTGAATGATATTTGTCTTTTCATCTATCACAATTGTTCTTCCCCTGGACATGATCGTCCAAATATTTCCATCCATGTTATTAACTTTAACCATAGTTAGCTGGCAATTGTACCAAACAGTATACCTAACCTAAATCGGATGTTTTGCAGAACTTAGCCCCCAGGATTCAACATTGTTATCTGATGTTATTGAGGTTGGGCCACTTCCATGTGAAGCACGAGACAACGAAGAAACTCGATATTATTTCTACATCTTAACACGCCATGGTCTGCGTTATGAATGCTATAGTGTTTCTAAGATACAGGTGCATATCATATTCCGAATTAGCGTAATCATTATTGGAATGATCAGTTTTACAATACCACTTACAAGGTATTTTGTCACTTTTGCTTTCAGGTTGATTCCTGGGTGGCAGCATTAGAAACTGAGTGCAAACTTGGATCTCATACCTCAAGCCAGCACGATTTGCAGAACTAATCTGGAAATATGTAAATAATGTGCTGCAATTTTTTAATATTTATCAAGTGATTTAGTCTTCTGAGAGGAATATGGTATCCCTCAGACGTGTAAATAGTAGGATATATATGCTCAAACAGGAGAAACTGTTGATTTGCTATTAGGTTCTCCATCTACTTGACTGGGATATGAATCGATGAATAGATGAATTTTAGTATGAAATGAATCATTTCACATGATTGTACTATTTTGTTTGTTTGGTGTATGTGTCGATGGGAATGATAATATGAAGTACTCCTTCCGTCCCAATTTACTTGATCATGTAGTATAAATTTTTCTTTCCTTTTTACTTGATCATATGTAAATTCAATGCAATTATTTCGATCTTTTTACTTATTTTTTAATAAAAGATTTCATTACACATTAATTAAAAGATTTTTGATGTATAAAAGATTCTTTTATATTAATATTAATCAAGTTATCAATAAAGATTTTAATCTTCATGATAAAGAATTGTGAATGTATGAAGTATTAAAATATATAGTTAATGTAAAAATAATACTCCATAACAACAATCAAGTAAAGTCTTAAAGTCATAAGCACTCATCATAATCTATTACAAATATATTCATTTATTTAATTATCAGCCTCAGTCAATAAGAATAGATTGTTTAATGATGATACTGACATCGTTATTTGTAAGCTAACATCTCAAACGGTAATGTTAAAGCGAAGACGATTATATTATCAATAAAGTTTAAAACTCGAGGTACAAGATGACGGAGTTGGGACTCCCATCTCGGTATTTCGACACTTCATTACAAGCCATACTCAGCCGAAGTCGAAGTCGCGAAACAATACCACACTCTCTAAAGACGAGTATCGAACTCAGTGATTCAAATACCTCCAATTCTAATGCACTCGGACCTTTTATCGCCTTATTCAATCGGGTTTGCATCATTTTGGAACTCCTTGAATTTCAAAGGACCTCGTGTTTGTGTCTCATCGATACACAAACCGCATCTACCGTAATCATCGCAAACGTACTCCAAGAAGCTATAACCTCCTCAGACGTGTTCATCGCCCACATACATCTGGAGCTGCATGCATCCTAATAAATCACTTCGCCTCTTTCATTGAATCCACTAAAGGGTGATTTAGTCATTTTGCCCAAAAGACAAAGATTCACACTTATCGCATGATTCTATAATCGAACCTTCAAGTATCCCAATCGGAGTGGAGTTTCTTGACGTGTCTTCTCTTTAATACGACCCAATCCGAACGCCATGTGCATGTCTGTCAGTTTCACAGTTTGACTTTAATTTTTACGTTATACGACTCAATCATCATGTCTAAAATGAATGTAATTACTGGGTGGAGGCGGTACTAATACCTCTACTCCTCGGTGATCCTAACTATTTTATCTATCAAAATGAAACCCATCATTATTCAAACGTAAACTAAATAATATTCCCCGCAAATCGCGCACATAAGAACCTGCAGATAAAAGTCACAAAACAAAGCGCCCTGCAAATTTAAACCACGATCCTATCGGCAGGCCGCAACCTCGCGCGCCATTCCCCCACACGTAGATCCATCTCCCTCTTTCGAGTCTTCTACTTGACTGAAGTTCCTCGCATATTACGACAAATACGAGAACCACAACCGTGTACCACTTAAGTAGAATTGTGGTTGTACAAACTTCACGACATACATACTCTTCCGCCGAAGCTGTCGCAGACCATTTTCCATCATCTCGGTGAACTTCCTCGCAGTCGATTTCCCCAGCCGACCTAAATTCTAATAATGACATTTGTCATCCCTTTGGTTGCCTCTGTCTGGAAGAATTTTCGGGATTCTCAACCCTTGGCTTTCGGCTGCAAACTTCTTCTTCTTTCTGAATTTCTTCTGTTTCGACCACCAAAACGTAAGGAGTGTGTTTTAGTCTTACTCAGATTCGCCCAAGATTCGCGGATCATCTTATGCGCCCATTTGCAGATAACTCAAACTTGCATATCAGTTCATGAAAAACTCGAGAATTTGCTCGAAAGAGACTTCGTGATTTGCATCCATAGCCGCCTGAGACACCGTGCCCAAGGCGCTGAGTCGATCGACTGCCAATCATTTTAATGACATGGTCATGGGCTCGCCTGCTTCCCAAATTGTCAGTCTACAGAAAGTTAATGCATCGTCATATCTCTCGCTTAGCTTCCTTCGAATAATTCCTCGTTGCTCCAGAGATATGTCATGCATGCCACCTTTTCATATTGAATTGGAACGAAGGTTCCATATTGGCCAAGATGAGACATTGACATCCACAAGACGACTTATGCTTTTCAGGATCCCTTTTCCGACGTGGGAGGCACTATCATTAGGTTTCTGGAGAACGCAGCGCTCGGGCAGACGTATTCGGGCTTTCTTGCTTGAGAATAATCCTCAAATTTCGAGACTACCTAGTCGAAGCTCATATTCACATTTTCGTTGGCTGAATGTGTCGAAGTTTTTGGCGAGTAGTAGTAATGCAGAGCCATTAAAATTCTACAAGAATAAGTAAATTAAGACAAATGTATCAAGAAACTACGCTAAACATTTACAAATAAATTGTAAAGTAAATACTAATACTTCAAATCTCAATTTAAATATATTAGGTATCAAGACCTATTACACTTAGATCCAAACTAGAACACCGCAACATTTTGAATCAATTTTATAATGTTATGCTATCAACCACATGTAAAACTACATAACTTGTGTCAGCAGATACTATTCAAGCATGCTACCCGACTTTTTTGTATTCACAAACCAAGCAAGATACCAATTAAACCAAGATGTTACTTGGAATGATCATCTGAAAGCCCACAAGATTAGTGGAAATCACTTCAACATGATCCATTGTCATATCTAAGCAGAAATCAGAATACTCCGCCATCACAGCTGGGTTTGAGCATCGCAACCGATTTCAATAACTTTAAAATTGGCTCGACACGTTGTTTTCTAAATTTTAAATTGGCGAGATTATTATTACTTCGCTTTTTTATTTTACCATATGCAATCGTAGCACATAATCGCTACATATGTACAACATGAAAAATAAAAACAAAGAATTTAATATTCAAGAGGCTTTATGATATTTAATTCCTAAAGTTCTATTACATTTTCAAAATTTAAAACTAACATTCGGGCCTCATTATAATTTTTGTCTTTTGGCTTCCGAATCTCCACCAAGCCCGCCTTCAATTACAATTCAAATACACTAATCCCAACTTAGACAACATGCAGCCATGGAGAAACAACAAGGTAATAAAATAATACGACTCAAACGGTCATATACAACAATACCTGCACGTTGCATCGAAAAAACACGGTCATATCACACCTCCATTCCATTCCATAACAATATATACGGGCAAACATTAAAACAAATAAAATGCACTTAATGTCACATATATTAAATGAAATGAAAATAATTGCGCTTCATAATCGACTAATTAATATCTATTATATTTACAATTAATTATCAATTAATGTAAATTTTAAATTCAAAATATATTCACATTACGATTAATGATAATTATTACAATAATTGACAATCTTCTTAAATTATGGAATAATTACTACAAGTAATTAACCCAAAATTTAAAATTCAAAAGTTATCATGAAAATATTTTCAAAATTATCAATTAATGAAAATAATTTGAAAGTGAAATATAACCAAATTTAATGCTTCGTCTAAGATAGGTAGTCTGAATCATGTTAATGACAAAATTTTAGATTTAATATTTAAAACCCGAAATTAATAATTACCAATTTTAAACAAAAAATAATTACATAAAATAAATTTAGGGTTTTCTAAAACGGGACGACTTAACTTCAACGAATTAAAACCGCCGACCACTGCCACCCACGTATGACACGCTACTGCCGCTATATACGCTAACGGCTACGCCCCCGCTCTTAACGCCCAATTTCTAAGACGACGCGCCTGGTGTCTTCGGTTTTACAATCTGGACATAACTACATTATATGAATGCATTATTAATTCATATAGTCATTTATTATTTCATGGTCATGTAACACAAATCTCAAGGCAAGTCTCGGGCAGCTTGTAGTAGCAACTCCGCGAAATGTTACAAAAGAACCTCTTCAAGCTAAACGAAGATAGCCATTTTCCCTCGGCTCGACGCCGACGGTTTTGGGGCAACTTAGAATCTCTCGATGACCAACATAAGGATTGATCGATGATCAATTTTTTTGGATCATGAGAGTCAGAAGTCTAATCAATCTTATGACCGTCAACAGATAACCGGTGAGCGGTTTCGACCGTCAGAAAAATCATGTAAGATATGTATATTCAAGCCTTATGATATTTGTTAATTATAATTTAATCGTGATAAACACCAATTCATACATCCCGGATTCTCAAAATAATGTAAATTAATCTAAACATAAAATTACGAATGTATGAATAAAAGGATTCTTACATTTCAATCCAAGCTTGATTTGAACTCCACCTCAAGGTAGCCGCGAAAGCCCCTCAAGATCTCTTCCAATATTTGTTCAACACCGACGAGATGTCCTCTAGATCGCACACACCAAGCAGGAATCGAACCGAGAGCTGAATCACAGTTTACTGGATGGTTCGAATCAAAGGCGAATCTCCACCCTCTGCAGAGTGGTGGCTATTCTTTCAGGGGCGGAGGTTTTTAGATTCTATGTCATGAAAACCAATCCCCTATTTAAACAATTAAGTCCCAAAATTCCACCTCTGCTAAGCAACTCGTTAAGAAATCGGGCTTAATCAAGTAACTAATTAGACCGTTTATGAACTTCTAATTAACAATGAAGTTACTGCTGAGTTGTTCTATTTTACCAATCCTAACAAGCCAATTAAAACACTAACGAGTCACCATCGGTCAGCCTTATCAAGTTATTCATCGATTCACTGCTAATTGATTAAACTGCAAGCTTAACCACCGATGTTCATCAACATATATATATTTGACAAATATATAAATATTGGAGAAATACATTTCAACATAATAAGTCTTGTTTAACTATCTCATGAAATATTATTCGATCATCAGATAAGCATGGTTGTGCTCAGATAATAGTAAGTTATTAATAATACCTGACCAACGTTATTATAACGACATGAGATCTAGCCATAACTCCCAAATTAATACAGAACTCACTCAAGAATATACCATTACTAAGTGTGAACACTAAGTTCAAGAATCACATTTAACTGGACCCGGTAAATGAATTGATACACAATTGCCGCAGAACGGCACAATAAAAAGGGAATCAATTATTGATTTCCAACAATATTTGCTTATAAATATTAAGTTTAGCAATTCTTAGACCTCGCGTATAATTATCTATGTTATATAGCGGTGTTTGGACTATGTCAAATGCCCGCCTTTAAGTCGGATCATAACTATGTTATAATGAAGATAAGAAGAGGCTGCCGATATATTATAAGAGATTTATCTATTCTTGATATACAAGGAAGATCTCAGGCTCTTAATGAGTTTGAGACCTGACATATTGGATTAGTACCCGAAATTTCGCTCAAATGAGTAAAGAAATGTGGGTGTTTTATGACACACCCTTATGGTTAACCTCGCACAGAGATTGCATAAAGAATTGTAAAAAGAATCGTTTCCGCGGTGTTGGAGTGTCGGAAATCAATGAATATTGATTTCAATACCATGTTGCCGGGCGACAATCGGTTGTAACAATTCATTTACTAATACTAAACTAAAACTAAGTATTCAATAATAAGTAATCAGAATTACTGGCCACTACGATAATACCGAGTTATGCCGTATTGCTGGGGATTCATGTATAGTCGTTATAATAATAATAACGGTCAATTATATTATTATACAACCGTTATTATCTCGAGCCTGTAAGATCATACACATACAAAGGATTTCTGAATTATATCATGTAAGGAAATTATATTATATTCGTAAATTGAGAAATCGATTGTAATTAATAGAATTCTCGTCGGGTAATTTACACCGCATGTGTAAATATTAATTGGATGAAATTAATTAATTAACTAAGTAGTTTAATTAATTAAATAAGAAGTTGAGTTTAATACTCGGTAATAGTATTTTACTTAACGAAGTTGGGCTTTAAAATCAAACGAAATTTCATTAACTATTCGATTGGGCTTTTAAGTTTACTAGCGAGTTATTTAAAAGGAGGGATGTATTAGGTTTTCATTTTGGTGAAAACCTAATCATCCAACTCACATTTTTGCCCTCCTCATATGACAGCTTCTAAAATATCACGTAGAACTTGATAGTTCTATTTCTTGATTTTTCCATCCACTCCCTACGTGTTCTGAAGAAACTCCAATACGTGATTTAACCCTTCATGGCGCTGGATCAACCGAGGCATTACTCTATCATAAGGCCAGACAAATTGGAATTCAAATGAGGCTTTGTGAAAGAACTTGTTGGTGAGTTTATTCCGCTACACTGTAAGTATTCTAGTATTAATATATTGTTATATATTATTTAGATCTGATTTTATGAAAATTAAATTGATCCTGGTATACTATTTGTTTAAAGTTTTTATTCGAAATATGCATAATTTTCCAACAAATCATCTTTTCTGCACGGTTTTCACCCCAGATTGAACCCGCATTTTAACAAGGCAACGCCGGGATTCTCGGGTTGGTGTAAAGCCATGGCTCTTGAAATTGAGGCACTTGAGGCCAATGGCACTTGGGATATGAAACCACTACCTCTAAAGGCGCACTTCAGCGCAACGGGTATATAAAATTAAATATAATGCCGATGGAAGTGTTGAGTGTTTGAAAGCGTGATTAGTTATTCTTGGCAATTATCAGGTAGCTGATCTTGATTATCATGAAACTTTTGCTCCCCATAGCTGGGCGCGGTGAATGTCGTATTTTCTAGATGTTTGCTGCAGCCAGAATCGGGAATCGCATCAACGGATGTCCATAATGCATTTCTTCACGGCGATTCGACGGCAGAGGTGTACATGAAACTCCTCCCGGGGTTTTTATGTGGCCGAAGGGTCTCGCGCGGCAGTTGCGCAGTCTTTGTACGGGCTTGCGCCAAGCCAAGGCTGGCTGGGTTTACTAAGTCAGTCGCTTTCCATTATTATCCTATGGTTTCAAATTAATCTGACGTATTATTCATTATTTACTCTCAAAAAGGGTACCATCGAAGAGTGGCGTTTTTGTTTATGTGGGATGATTTAATTATCAGCTGGGATAAGCTCATTGCTACTCACCTCTTCAATCAATACTTGGGACATTGCTTTCACATGAAAGACTTGGGGGTTCTTAAGTATTTTCTTGGTATATAAGTGGCTCAAATATTGATGGTTTGTTTCTGTGTCAACATAAATACACTCTTGATATCATCTCTAAGACGGTTCTTCTGGGGGGCTAAACCCGCTTCATTTCCTATGGAACAAAATCATACTCTCGCTTCTAGTTAAAGTGGGCGAGCGGGCCCGCAGTACCGCAATCCGGGTTGGACGCTGATTTGTCTTGGCCTTTACTCGCTCGACTCGCTTATTCGCTCATATTTTGGCGCCAGCTTATTTAAAGGTCCTCGCATACACCGGATGCCGCAAGACGTGCAGTTCACTATCTCAGCACCGGCCGTGCCTTCGCTAACTTCGCCAGGATTTCGTCTCTCTCACATACTGGTGCGATTCTCCGACCGCCGCTTGCCCGTTAACACGTAGTTTCACCGGGCCGGATTGTTTTCTTGGGTGGTTCTCCTATTTCTTGGAAGACCAAGAAACATCATACTGTTTCCCGCTTCTCACCAGTTCGATATCGCTCCACGGCAACAGCACGCAGTAATTGAAATGGTTAAAGGCCTTTTTGCTTGATTTCGGGGTTCACGCCCCATGACCCTTTTCTGTGATAGCCAAAGTGTTTTGCATATTGCTCAAAATCCGGTGTTTCATAAGCATACGTAGCAATACTGGTGTGATTTCCATTATGTACTCTGACGCTATCCGCATGGTCTCCTCACAACTACTCATGTTTTGACCAAAGTTCAGCTCGCATACATCTTCACTAAGGCTCTTGGAAAGGAGAAATTCTTATATCTTCTTCAAGTCGACATTTATTTATCCTCGCAACTGTATGTGGGGGTATCGAGTCTTATCAGAATACAAAATGTTTGTTATATGTTCCCGGCTAAGCCCGAGTCGATAGGGCAACTTAGATGTATATATATATATATATATATATATATATATATTAAACTCTTATCAGAACTTCAAAGATTGATTCTTCAATACATGGATTGAAAGTTATCACTTGGTATATTAAAAGTTGAAAAATTATACTTCCTCCATCACTAAAAGATCGTTACATTTTCTAATTTTTAATACCAACTGACCATAAATATTTTTGTTTAGACAGATAATATTCGACGAAAAATATATCAATGGAAAGAATTTGAAATATATTTTTATTGATACATTTTTCATAAAAATATTATAAAACATAAATAAAATATCTAGATCAAAATTCAACTATTAAAATTCAAAACAAAATGCGATCATCTTTGTGAACTATAATACAATTTTGGTGGCAGATGCAAAAAAAAATCCCACAATCTAAAAATATCCCCTTGTTTTCAAGCTCTCCCTTTTAAAATATGCTTCACTACTATTGAAAACAGAACTAGATTTTTATTTACAAATTCTATAATATTTTATATGAGCTCAAGTAAATAACTATTGAGATTGAATTTAAATTCGAATGCATAAACATTGATTGTCCTCCAATAGATTGTGAGACGAAAAGAATGGGCATTGATTCTTCACTTACTTTTATTTTATTATGGTGGACAAGAAGTCCTCCTGATGAAGGAAATGTGTATGAAACGTGAAGACGGATTTGGAAAGTGAAACAAAAGGAGTAGCAAATGCATATGAAACATCACTTAGTATGTGAAATTGTGAACTATCTAAGTGACGTCGACAATTATATTATCTTTAAAACTATTTATTTTGAAGTTTAGCGAAATGAGGATTATATAGAGGAGATAAAGGAACTAATACAAAGTATTATATATAATGAAAATATAAATTTAGGCAAACAACTCAATTTCAATAAACGAACGATAACGTTATTTTTTTAATAAGAAAAATTGAATTAAAATTTGTGAGAACGATCAAGCCCCCTACGCCTCCTAATTCAACAATTAATTTTTAAATAAATAAATAATACAATTCTAATTTTTAATAATAAAATTGAATTTCAAAATTCTAGGAGGATAACTGTTCACTACTCTATTTGTTCCCTACCCTATTTCCTCCACTGTTAAAGACAAGCATTTCGAGACTAAAATTTCATATACTCCTATCATACAATTTGCAACAATTTTTTAGTGGGAAAAATCGGTCGAGTGAAATCTCTTCCATAAAATAAAACAATATAATGTGCGTAATAATCTGAATCTTGTGTGCTTATTTTGAAAATCTCAAAGGAACATATGGTTGACTTTTGAAGTTAACGTGAAAACTTTGCTCAATTACTCAACCCTTATGGCAGCATTAGCTTGGAAAAGAATTGAAGTATAATGTATTATTATAGGTTATGACCTGGTCAAAGGTGACCATGTAAATACTGATCTTCTGCACTTCCTGAACGTTTTTGAAAATTTTTAGAGCTTCCAATTTAAAAATGTTTTTGGTACATTAACAAAAATTTAGAATAGGGGAAGAAAAATTACTTTCAAGTGTCATTTCTTGTTTTAGTTTGGTTTTTCTTATTAATAATTTGATAAAACTGAAGAAAACGAATTTCGTCAATATATATTTGTAAAACAATTTTTATTATAATTTATACATAGTGAGGTATATCATATACCCTTCTGTATTTTTTAATTGTCACTTTAGCTTAAAAAGATTAATTTTAAATAATCGACATTCTACAATTTCAATTCATGTTATAGTAATGTAATCGATTTTTATATCCCTATTAAGCACGGAGTATTAAATGCACTGGATTACAATGACTAAATTAGGTAGTATTAATACAATTAATTGACTAATTAAATAAGGGGTTATATGTTACTACTTCTGGGGCTTCTTTTACTCAGATTTCTAAATTTTAATTTTTTGTTTCAAAATACTTGTCTTTGTAGTATAGAAATTTTATTTATATATTTTCAGTATATTTTTTGACTGCTTTTTTTCATTAAATTATCAACCAACCAATTATATAGTTTCAATTAATTGACATTTTATATTTTAACGCATTTTTTACAATATTTTTTTATTGAATCTACAAGAAACGACTAAAAGACAAATAAAAAAGAATGACCGGTGAAAGTAATCTAATGATTCTAATCAACGTAAATTGTTAAAAGGATAACTAAAAAATCTAAGGAGTAGCATGGACATACGTAGTATTAAAGAGTGTTCTTAGCTTAACCGGGTAACATAGCACCCGCTAGACACCAACCCGAAAAACTGACTTTAACCCACTCAAAGCGCACCGCTCGAGCTCGAGTAAATTTTTCACTCAATAACTTAATGAGTAAACCACACCCTCTCGATCTTTTACTTGATAAAAATTAAAATAAAATATATCTTGATACCATAATAACTGACTTATCATATATTTTAGCTTTAACTAGTCTTAGTTATCACTAGTGTTTTGAATGCAACGAGTTATTTGATACTACCCGCATCGATCCAAAATATTCGCCTCGAACCCCGCATTTAAGCACTCAGCCGAATCAGTAAGATTTATTACTCGATACCGAAACATGGTAATTTTTCCTATACGATAAAAAGATCTACCCGACTGCATAACCCAATATTCGTTCGAATTCGAGCCTTTAACATCTATTTACGTGAGCGCTGTCGGGCCCGCAAATGTCCTAAAGTCGGTGAAATAGTAGGTTTTGCGACCGCAGCGCCATGAACTGACTTCCTTATCAACACTTTCACTGCCCAACCATTGCAAGCAATTCAAGAAATTAATTTTAGATATTACTTATAACGACGGCGTCCCCGAGATCGAAGCCTATAATCTATTAAAGGATCAATTTTTTTTTTTGTAAAAAATATTTTTTTGTCAAACCACACGAGACTTATCTATCACAAATCGCGTATTCACCGATTAGCATAATTTATATGCTATAACGTCGGGTACAATTCAAGTACTGATAAGTAACGGATGTGGCAATTGCTACAAAAATTGATGGGTGGATTAATTGTTGCGGCAGGACCCAAGTCCCAAGACGACAAGACTTGGATTGAACGTGTTTCTTTGATCTTTATTTCTCCGTAAAGATATCCATCGCATGATCCCATAAAAGTCAACAATTTTTCCCGGTTATTTCTGGACTCCCTCCACCTATATAAATACACCTAGTCACCTTCTCATCACCAAAAACTCCTCCAAATTTTTCACATACATTCATATAAACAATTCATTTTTATTGCATATATTACATACATATTCAAATACAAAATTTGATTTTTATTTGTTTTTTTTATGAAAAAATGAGTCAGAAGATATTGGTAACTGGTGGAGCTGGTTATATAGGAAGCCATACGGTGTTGCAATTGTTGTTGGGAGGTTATGAGACGGTGGTTATTGATAATCTTGATAATTCTTCTGATATTGCTATTCATAGAGTTAGAGAACTTGCTGGTCCAAATGCTCAAAATCTTTCATTTCATAAGGTACCCTTTTCAGAATTATAGTAAAATTTTGTATTTTTTAAGGGGTTTTAATTAAAATCGTTTTTGGGTGTGTCTAGATTTGTTTGTTTCATGAGTTTTATCAAGTTGGGTTTGGTTTAATGCATAAAGTATTCATTTTCATAATTACATTAACATTATATTAAATACGTTAACATTAACATGTCCTAATACGTTTGAAAACCCAATGCATTCAGATAGTATGCAATTTTACCATGTGAAAACAAAAGTTGTTTCCGAATTGATCCAAGGGACTAAGTTTTCATAATTCTTCTGAAATTTGAGAATTTTGGGGGTGATAATAAGCTGATTCTTGATTCTGGGTGGGCATAAATTTTGTGTCTTTGTCAAGTGTAACGATAGGTTAGGTTCATCAGTTGGTCAATTACTCTTGCTCTGACTTCCCCATATTTTGGAAAATTCATTATTTTTTGGTATTTGTGCTTGCAGTGGTATATTTTTGCTTTTGTAAATAATAAAGATTTCATTTTTGCCTGTGATTGGTATAGTTTTCTTATTTTTCTTATATAAATTATTTCGTCACCTCTACATAAAAACCGTGGTGACTAAATGAAATTAGTTTGTGAAAACTGATTAATTTGCAAGTATGTTTAGATGATCACTGACTAATTATATTTGATAATTAGTTAATCTATTTATTTTATTATCCATGAGTACTGCGTATTATTGAATTAATCGATTAATCGTCTTTCTGTTGTACAAAAACAGTCTGTCTAAAAAGAGTAGAACTTTGTAAGAAATTGCTAGCTAACTTTAGAAATATATCACCTGAATTTTGTGATGTTGCATGTGACTTCATTAGTTGTTAGTGACTGCATTTTATTGTTTATCTGTTTTGTTTACAGGGGGATCTGCGTGATAAGCCAGCTCTTGAGGAGCTTTTTGCTTCAGAGAAGTATGTTTTTTTCCACTTAATTTAAGTTTTCCCTTTAAGTCATTGGCACTCCATAACAGTAATAGTGGGGATTTTTTTTATGTGTGTGTGTGGTGGGGGTAGGGTGGAGGGGGAGATAATAAGTTGGGATGATTGTACCCTATTAATAAATAATTAGAGACATGTGGCCCCTTAAAAGTATTTTTCTATATCTCATGTTTTGCAACTGTCTATACCTAGAATTATACCCTACCAGTATTAATTATTATCTTGGTTGTTTTTCATTAAATTTACATTGAGAAAGAAGTACTCCGTATAACTAAATGACCTGTCCTTCTACATGGAACAAGAAGAGAAAATAAAGACCAGCGGTACTTTATCGATTTTAATGTAGACAGGACCATTGGTTAAAATTCTATAAGGTTTTAGATATAATGGAACAATTAATTAGAGGGGACAGATTATTATTATTTGGATTGGGTATTAATTCATGCGAAAACCTTATGCACCGCAGATTTGATGCTGTTATCCATTTTGCTGGATTAAAAGCAGTGGGTGAAAGCGTTCAGAAACCTTTGTCATATTATGACAACAACCTTATTGGAACAATAATTCTATTCAAAGTAATGGCTGCCCATGGGTGCAAAAAGGTGTCTTAAAGTGCAGTTTGTTCTGTAAGTGTGTATTTTATTGCCGTGTAAGGGTGTTGACATGTTTATTTTTAAAATTTGCAGCTTGTGTTTTCATCCTCAGCTACTGTTTATGGTTGGCCCGAGAAGGTACCGTGCACGGAGGATTTCCCTATCGGTGCTACGAACCCCTATGGAAGAACCAAGGTACGGTCTGAACTCTGAACTTAATTCTGTCCTCCTTGGTCACCATGACTGGTAACTGCAATTTCCTGGATTTGATTGAGTGGAATTTTTTTAGTAGATGATTTCTTGTGGCTGATATCCAGTGTGTAAGCTAAGACAGAGGCAACCCTGACCCCTGACAATATTAAGTACTCACCTGACAAGTCTCCCTCACTGGATGCTAATTGTACAGTTTTTAATTTTCTCAGCTTTTCATTGAAGAGATATGCCGGGATATGTACCAATCAGACTCAGAATGGAAAATCATATTGTTGCGGTACTTCAATCCAGTTGGTGCACATCCTAGTGGTCATATCGGTGAGGACCCTCGTGGGATCCCAAACAATCTTATGCCTTTTGCTCAACAAGTAGCTGTTGGCAGGTTGCCTGCACTAACAGTTTTTGGTACCGATTACAATACAGTTGATGGTACAGGGGTATGCCTTCATTTCCAGCTACCTACTAACTAACCTTTAACATGGTTTTACATTGTTAGCAATTCTGGTGCCATAAGTCGGATAGCTAATGAAAAGTGTTGGTTCTGCACCAAGTTAAATTGTCCTTGTTTAAGGAAGATTCTCTTATCAAACCGTTGCATAAAAAAAGTATACTTTTCAATTAGAAGTAGTTCCACCCCCAAAAAAAAAAAAAAAAAAAGATAACGATGATGATGGTGATAAATTGACCCATCTGGCCATTTAGCAACTCAGTAGTTGAGTGCCCATACTTTCGATTCAGTCCCATCTTGAAGTCATCTTCTCTTAAACTTGTTATGCTGCAGGTCCGCGACTACATCCACATTGTTGATTTAGCAGATGGCCATATTGCAGCATTGAGCAAGCTAGAAAACCCCTCGATAGGTATGTGCTGGACTTGAGTTTCATTTTTGTTAGTATTCTTTTACTTCCTTGTAGTTAGAAATTCTGATTTTATAGCATAGTGTAATCAGTTCCGTACTTTTGTCGTCTCCTGTCACCTGGCTTCATCTCAAAGTCCTTGCTGTTGCTTTAACTTAAAATCTATTCCTTTTCAAAAAAATTGTTTAGGCTGTGAAGTTTACAATTTGGGAACTGGAAATGGGACGTCAGTGTTTCAAATGGTAGCGGCATTTGAGAAGGCATCTGGAAAGGAAACATTATGTGGAAAGTTGAATTTTTCTTGCCTGGTTGCCATTTCAGAATCACTTAATTAGCTAGCTAGTTAGCCCTTATTTTGTCGCATGTCAATGCTTGTTTCATTTTGTACTTTCCTTGGCTATTGTAGCTGCGTAGGCTCGAGCATTTTCCGTAGTTGTCCTCCATGGAAATGCAGATATCGAGTACTAATGTCTGTTTCCTTATTTTGGATAGGAAATTTTAATTAAATCTAATTTGTTATATGACAGAGACAGTATATGCATCAACTGACAAAGCCGAGCGTGAACTGAACTGGAAGTAAGTGTCAATATCAACAATTTCTAAACTGCACAGAAAATTATGAAAATCGGAGTCCAACGAACGCTAAATGTTCATGTTTAAACCATTTACAGGGCAAAATATGGCATCGACGAGATGTGTGAAGACCAGTGGAATTGGGCTAGCAAGAACCCTTATGGCTATGAATCTCCAGAATCTACAACTTGACTATAGTTAAATTAGTGCCCATCATTCGTTGGTTTATTGTAATTCTGCTAAGAAAATGCAGTATGCCTTATTTTTTGGGAGCCATTGAATTGAATTAATGTATGTATAATTATTAATGAGAAAAGGGGGTCTCCTTTCTGTATTATGTGGCATGGATTTGATTGTAAATTATCGAGATGCTTTGGTTATTACAGATTTAATTGTTCGATTATTCTTTTACTAATAAAAAAAATGAGTTTTGAAAGTTGCAGAACATGTTCAAATGTGAGTGTTCTATAGAGGACAATATTATAAGCGTCTATTTCTACTAATAATTTTTATGGAGGAAATTACAATAATAATAATAGGGGTCCCAAATCTGAACTATGAGTGATGCATGTACTATGAAAACTACAGGCATGAGCCACACGATATGGAATCAAACAACCAGCATGCAAAGATCAAATCATACTATTAATCAATAAATTAATGAAACACATTACAGTTTGAATTTCTGTAAGTATATAAGTTACAATAATTTAATTTCTGCATGGCAGAGCACAAACAGAAGAGGCAAATTTAGATATATATGGAGACGTACATCGTGCTAGCAATATTCTCATCTTTCTCACATGAGTACACCGATTTCAGCAAATCCATGAGTAGCCATTGTTCAAGTGTAGTACCAATCTAAGCTCGACGAATGAAATGGCCTATCCGGAGAAGTACTACATTGCGAGAGCAGAAAAAATTGGAGAGGCCACTTGAAATGTTAGTTTCTCATTCCATGGATGAACTGAATGGTTTACTCAAATAGCTGTATGAATTTCGGAAGCAAGTCAAGCAACATGATGCACAAATTGTGGAGAACTCTAGCTGGGAAGGACAGTGATGTATGCTTCCAGCCTACTGTTGCTCAGTTTCTATCAACTGTTCCTAATCTCTACAGAAAATCACAAAGCTTGCAAGATATGTGTGAACAGCCAATTATGCTGAGTGGCTGCTCGGAGAGAACCTTGAAGGAGGAAGTAACGGAGCTTCTTCATCACCGATTTTCTTGTTGACCGTATCATCTGGGACATAGAGATCAGAGGACTTCTTCTCCATCTTTAGTTCCTGCAACTAGGGATTAGGGAAGTGCACGCTTTTAAACTAGATATTCTGATGTGATATATGAAACAGTTATTTTAATATTTGAGAGGAAATATCAGAGTAATCCTTGACCAGCATTTCACATCTACATAGAGAAAATATCACATGTATATGCTGACATTGGGAGTTAAATTAAGACTTTCAAGCAGGTCCTTCAATTTACAGATATTTTTAAAACACGAGCCCATCTCCAGGAGAACTTTAGACATTAAATAATTCATATAAAATACATGGAATTAAAATGAAAAAAATCACTGCAAGCTATCTCTTAGAAATGCGACCTCTGACAGGGAATTACCTTTGCAAGCCGATCTGAAACACTATCAGGAGGCAGTTGGGATGCACTAACATCTTTGACTTTCAAGTAATTGTACATTACTACTCCACATAAGGCTGAAAATGTAGTAAATATAAGTGAACCATCAAGTAAATTGGGAAATATATGAAACAGGAAATGAGAATTTACCAATGCCATAGCCAATGATATTAAGTTGTGTAATTGTAGACTCTGGAAAGACAACTGTTGACAAAGCAATGAGGATCCAGTCTTTTAAAACACCAGCCACTCGAATAGTGACAGCACCAGTTCGACCAATGACTAGGAATATTGAGAAATTCAAAGCTAGAGCACAGAGTGCATTTGAGAAAAATATCCAAAAATTGAACTGAATCTGTGAAATTTCCATGCCGGGCATCTCCAACAGATACCAGGGTATGAAGAGAAACAAAAAACTGCAGAAGCAACATCTCATTCAGAATGATTAAGATAGAAAACCACTATCTGCTGCAAACTTTAACATGGAAAGTCTTCAATCTACGAAAGAAGTAGAGTAAAAACAAAAAACTGCATGGAGCAATGTAATATAAACTGGTGATGGGATTCAAAGTTAAGCCCTTTTTCTGGAGAAGAACTTGGGTCAAGACTAGCCTAAGAGCTTCAGCAAATATACCAGTAACCTGGTATAGTGTCCCCACCACATTAAAATGAATTTCTCCATAGGATGATACAACAACCCCAACACTAACAAGCAACATGTTCAGTAGTAGATCACATTTTAATTTATCAGTTCCACAGATGACAGCCATAACAAAGGTTGCCACTGGCACTGCATACAAACATTAGCAAAATACAATCCAATTAGTACGGATCCAGTAAATATCAATTGGAGATATAAGAAACAAGAGTAATGACATACTAAGGGCTTTGAGCATCTGAATGAAAGCAACGGAGATGAACAAGTAAGCTGTGTTTCCAAACCTGTATAAAAGGAAACTCAGTGCTCATAAAGATATAAAGTTCATAGGAGAGGATAATGTTAACAACTCTGTAGGTATTTGGCACTGAAGACAATCTGAAAGATAAACTAATCATAAACTCAATACCATACTTCAGATAAAGAGCTTACCAGAGACTCGAAGCGAAGAATGCACTTATAGGAACCACACATGATAGATATCTGCAGTAACAATACAATTATAACATAAATATAAAAGAGACGTCGGGATATTATTATTTATGTGTGTGTATAAAATCGAATAATCTTACATTTCAAAAGTCATCTTGACAGGCTTTACAACCTGCACAAAATATTTATTTAAGGAAATACCTGTCAGAAATGGATGATACAGGGAGTCTGACCAAGAGAAAATGTTAACGATATAAGCATATTAGAGAGATAAGACAGGATAACCATCCGCAACACTATTGCGAATCTTTATGGAGAATTAAACACCACATGAACAAAAAAGTAATTAGGAAAGCTTAAAACTTAGTTATTCAAGTGATATAAAAAATCTATCAGATAAACCAAGGCTCATTATATAAAGAAATGTATGTTCATATAATCTGAATATCAAAAGCCATAAATTACCATACCTTGAAAACTCGAATTAGGAGAAACGCTACCAAGCCCGAAAATCCCATATGAATCATAGTGAGTGTAATTGGGAATGGAAAATTGAAATATTTTGGCGAGAGTACCCACTGCAAGGACAAACAACCGAAGTTACAATTTTGAAGGTTGGAGCGATGAATTCCATTGGGCACTTATTGGAACTAGCTAAAATATGATAATATATATACCAACTGAAGATACGACATTCGAAGAAGCGATTGAGATAGGTACAATGTAAATAATAGTAGTATTAGATGCTCCAACAAAATCAGAGAAGCTCTTAACCAGAGGTCAAGGCTACAAAACTAGTGTTTTACCAGACACCATAGGCAGATGAGATCGAACAATTAAACCACTCCAAGTTCTAAAAGACTAGTAATCATACCTTGTTATACAAAATAACTCCGGAAGAAAGTAATATGTATATCAGGAGATACAAATAGGTGAGCACAAGCTGCTTGTTGATCATTATATCCTCTTTTGTTCACTAACACTTTCCTTGGCAAAACAAACAAAATATATTCCAAGTTTCCAACTCAATTGGGAGAGTGCATATTTCAGAGTGGTGTATTGCAACACAAGATGTCAGCTTGATTGCAGTTATATGTCGAGTTCAAATCAAGAAGCACCCCCAAGTAGTTGGTATGCATTGAGTGACTATGACCAGATGGACATCGATAAGATTCTGCAAAACATTGACCAACAAAGCTTGGTCAAGTTCTGCTTGACCTGAACCCATAAGTATCAAAGGAACTAGGCAACAACATGAATCGTTTAGTATCACAAGTTCGAGAAAAGCTAAAGAAAACAGGTTAGAGAAATCCGTGCTAAACTTAGTAGATCTCCCTTACATATAACATGAATCGTTTAAATTCTTAGCAGCATGTACACAAGATTCTTTATTCAAGAGATGACAAAAATTTACCCGAGTGTTACAAGAATTAACGATCAACAGACTGAAAACTAATATGGAAAAATTTGAGATAGATTAACATGTTATCACTATATCTATAAAGACTTACGAGAACAACATTCTACTCCAACAATACAGAAGCTCACAAGCTAATCTGAATAGCTCAAATATATCGCAAGGTAGAACTTGCATATCCATAAAACGTATAATACAACATATTAAATTTATTTGACCTTAAATATTTAAAAAGTCAACACATCAAAATTGGAAAATGGACGATCTTTCAGGAATGGATTGAGTATAATATTTGTCGAAAATATGACAAAGATACTATTTTGAAACTACTTTACTATTACCACGACAATTTTGATTCAAATCAATATTATACGCGTGAATGAGAACTACCAAGTTTGTTAATTTTGCCAATAGAACATCAAACCGGACGTAATTTTGAAATAAAGGTAGTGCTTTGTTAGTAAAAATCAACTCAAACTCAAAACCATTACACCAATCTCTAACTAAACCAACAAATCTCCACATTTGAATAACTTCAATCACCACAACACTCATCCAACCACTAAAACATCTCCAAATATATCAAATTCATAAACAATGCAACAAATCAAGAACCCAATTGGATCAATACATAGAATTTCACAAAAAATCAGATCTAGCTCAACTACTTCCACAATCACTCAAAAGCTAATACCCCAGTAACCAAAATCTCCAACCCACATTGTCCACAATAATAATAATTACACCAACTAATATACCCACAAACATATATTACATATATAATATACTAAATAAACTTATATATAAACATATATAATAATATATATACATATATTACCAGAAAATGAGAAATGGAGTTAAATTAAGGAGAATAAAGAGGCTCAATTAGATCTGGTATAATATTATATATAATAAAGAGTATTATATATATGTTTATATATATTTGATTATAGTGATTTGTGATGTTTATTGTAAAGAAACGAGAGCTTTGGTTTGCTTAAGTAAGGGGGAGAAACAAGATACTGAGGGGGGTCGTTAGAGTGAAGGGAGGGAGGACACATTTGTTCGATTTTGTTTATGTGGGTTAGTTACTGGTTTTATTATGGAAACAGATCGAGTTACAGCTATGTAGAGTATTGACTATTGAGAAATTTAATTTTTATATTAAATGTATTTAATTTCCACAAATGAGCACAATGTATCAATACGATTTAAAAAATTCAAAGCTCAAATTCGATACTACAGTGTAAGCTGATTTAACTAAGTTCATTAGACCTTGTGGGCACATACACTCCTCCTAGTATTTGAACTCTAGCTTATCAGGATTTAACCCTCATGTAAAACGTTTGACGAAAGCATGTCAAGTTTAACGAAAAGCAACTAAAGGATAAAAAAGTTTAAGACGTATAATGATATGATCATCATTTTTATGCAATGTAATTAAATTATTTTAAATGTGAACAAATTTGATGGATTTTATTATAAAGACCTTTTCATGTAGTCACTAAACTATTGATAATGTTTCAAATGAGTGATTGAACTTTGAACTTTCCAAATTAATTTTGCCAAAAAGCACTGAGAATAGAGGCAAATTTGAAACTTTTAATTTGTTGTGAGCAATTAAATGCTTAATTAGTTTACGTGAATTTCAAATGCTTAATATATCAAAGGTTAATTTCAAAAGTACGTATTAATCTTCATTTGACATATTACAAATATTTCAAATGTTAAATGAAAAATAGATATTTTAACATAGAAATAGATCGTATGTTATATTATTTAATGTCATTATTTTGGATAGTGTAATTAAGTGTTTGTATAAAGATTATGATTAAAAAAAGTGTGATGTACAAAATAAGATGGGTGATTCGAACTCATAAATGAGGAATTCGGATCATCTGTTATACTTATCTAGCATTTTGTGTTACAATAACTCAATATCGTGACAACTATCAATTTTTAAATAGCTTAATTTCGCCCCGGCCTGGCCAACTATCAATCGCCACCAAGTGGATCAGAGTTTCAATCTTTTCAAACCAAGGACTCAACTATTTATCTTTTCAAATTAGGGACTTAACTATCTTATCTTTTCAAATTGCCCCTGAGTTCCATTTAAAACAAGGGCAAATTTGGAAACACAACTACAATTAGATTTTGGGGCTAATTTTGTAATAGATAAAAATATGGGTTAGTTTTATTAAATTAAAAAAAATATCGACAATAATAATTAAAAGAAAGAATTCCTTCTCCAAAGACCCACCCTCAATTTCTCCTCATTAATTGCCCATCCTCCACCAACCACTTCCACCAACCCACCCCCAATTTTTGGATCCAAATCGACCAGAATCATCAATAACAAATCTCCACATTATCTACAATTCAAATTCAACAAATTCATAAATAAAGAAATAACTAAAGAGAAAGATTAAATAATTGCTTCCCAAACCAGTCCATTAGCTTCTTCCAATCGAGTTATGTCTACAAAAAAGAAAGAAAGACGGGCTGGGACGTCAAGGAGTTCTATTTATAAGCAAGATAGGGGGCCTGGGAGTCGACTGTGATCATGGATTGGGGGTCAAGAATGTCGATTGTAGACGGGGAGAATACGCTGGGACGAGTAAATTGGGCGAAGAGTCAAGGCCTGCTTTCTCGAAATGGGGGTAATTGAAGCGCGTGACAGTGCTGCCAGCCAGTGGATAAAGGTGGGCAAGGCCGCTTAGCATGGGCGAGTAATTTATTTTTTATTACACCTATTTTATTTATATTACAATTCTGATTCGCAGTCACAACTGCTAATTAAATGGGGGTATAATTCCAGATTTGATAATAAGTCAAATCTACTATTTAATATTCATTCATTCCCAATTTATCATTACATAACAGCCCTAAAAACAAATTGAGCTCAAATCATACCCCTTTTAACTCAACACCAATCAAGTAGCTAATCTGGCATTTAGTCCGCATTTGTCACAAATTAAATGTAGACGCGACACCATGTTGCGGAGTTTGCGGAGCTTCACCGAGAAAAAAATCACGTTGAAACGTGGAGCTCGAGCGAGGTCATTTCCAGTACGCACCTTCCGGGCCGCTGGGGAATCATGTTTTGAGTTATTGTATCTAAATTTTATCAGTAAGCATTTACGATGAAGCCATATTAAAAAACCTCCAATTTCTGGGCAGTTAAGCACTTTCAACAAAGCAGGATAAAATTTAAAAGACTAATTGCTTATTCAGCTTTAGTAAAATTGATTTTGACGTTGGGAGAGCTGCTGTGTTGAATGCAATGTAATGACTATACTACCCTTTAATTGATTTGGACGTATAAAAAGAGGCGGAGGGGCAATTTGAAACCAATACCGCTTCAAGTGGCAATTTTAATAGCTGGGATACCGCGTACAAATTAGATCATAGACCATACTGAGGGGGTCAGATGAAATTAAGCCTTTTTATTTGATTACTTTAATATTTTTCCGTTTAACAAATGTAACACCTATTTCTATTTATTACAAAATTTGATTCTCAAATTTAATTAATGGTGTAGTTCCGAATTTGTCCTTTTAAAAAATGAAAATTAAGGGGCAATATGAAAAGTAGAATGCTAGTCCTCGACTAAAAGATAGATGGCTGATCCCTCATTCGAAAAGATAAAAAGCATAGTCTCTTATTTACGAGCATTCTGATAGTTTGGAGGGCAAGAAGAAATTAAGATTTAATAAATTGATTTATAAACATTAAACAAAATACGATTATTGGCAATCAGCGAATCGATTTAACACATATCGCTTTCTTATCCGATCCACTAATGGTTCTACCTCCACCCAGTTCCTCCACAAGGTGCACACATGTATCCGGTGATGTTAAGTGAACTAACTGTCATACCAAACGTTTGAACCATATCATATACTTTTGGTTAATACTTCGATAACAACGTCTAGTCTTGATTCAATGAAAGATATTTTAAATAGCATTAAACAAAGCTTGGATTATTAAGATGTTATCAACTCCGGAGTAAGCACGGTTTTGAAGCTTGTCAAAAGTGATAGATACGCAACAACTTTATGGCAATACATTGAAATGACAAAAATAAGACCTGTTTGATGTAAGAAAAGAAACGATATCCGATGGATTTTGGGATATGGCTAGGTTTTTAATGATTTTTTTCTTCTTCAAAATATCACCTAATTTAAATTTGAACTACAATTGGTATTCATAATCGATTTAAATACTTCATAATAAAATAGAGTTAGAATTCGATTCAATAAATACTATTTTATCAATATTAGAACTTGCAAAATTCGATTCATTCTAGAGTCTATATAGTATTACTAAGATTTTTTTTTTATATGTCGTTAATACTACATTAGTTTGTATTAGTATATACGGAATATTAATAATATTAACAATCCATCTAGCAAGCAAGCTTACCGAACTAGGTCCTCTGCTAGCTAATAGAACTATTGTGTCTGAAGACCAGTTCACATTCCAACTCATTATTAATCGAGTCGAGCTCGAGACTATGCTCATCCGACCCTATCCGATGGAGCTGCTCGATATAAACTCTAGAATATATTACATTTAGAAATTGATGTGGGTGGGTTTGCTGATTTCAAAGTGACAATGAATACATGATGTTAAAGCTGACCTCGAACAGCCAACACAATAATAAAATTCATTGGAGCTATGAGTAATAAAGGCAGTTAAACGTCGGTGGTGTAAGCTTTCTATAGTAGTTGAATAAAGAAGTCAGATTTCACAACTCACATTACTCAATTTACCGAAAGTAGAAAAGGAACAATGAAATGTCTCCACATTTCGTCGATTATTCACTGACACAATCCGTATTTAATGACCCAATAATGGACGTAAGAAGATTATTAATCCTAATTGAACCTTCTTATAGGGCAAATGCTTTGATGCCTTGTGTATAACAACTCAGCTAAATCATTCAATAAGTACTATTACAAGGGGCAAGTGGTGTTTTAAATTTTGGGGAATTTTATTAAATATATTTAAATTTATTATGATAAAAATGACAAAAAGTTGGGATATGTTGTTTCAATAAAGGACTATCAGTAAACTAAGATTGCCGATTTATTATTGCTTTTTATTTTTTTAGTTATCTTCTATTTTAAATTGATTTTTGAATGATAATTTGACAAAATAAAAAATATATATTTGTATTTTTTATTTTTCATCATCTATAAATAGAAACTAAGTTTATTTTATTTGGATATCAAATTATTTCATCCTTTTTACTAAAAAATAATATGAAATTATATATAGGAAAGAAAAAAGTAAATATTTTTGAAAACGCCCTTGACCGCGGAGCGTAAAGCTTATCAAGATATTTCGATAACGCGCTGATAAATACTGATTGAAGATTATTTATTTTTTCGATTTCTTCATTTATATGCCTTTACAAAGATGTATTGAATCAAATGTTCGATATGATGTGACTTGATAGCTCAACTCGGTGTTCAAATCGAATCTCAAATTTTAATTTTTAAGCTCGATAGATCGACATATAGACTAGACTTATTATGTATAATTATTAAAGTAATATGTCCAAACACTCAATATATATTACACATAAGCATTAACTTAGTAGTATGGTTTAACACATTAAATTGAATTTGCATACAAAAATGCTCAAATAAAAGCGATATCATGCGAAAATCCTACAAGAGTTCGACTCAACTCGAGTAGTGTTTAACTCGACTAAAAAATATTTATATATGGTTCCATTTGATTCGACTCAACGTGAAACCCGAAAAAAAAAGGTTCAACTCCACTCAATAATTATTGACCAAGTTCCAACCACATAAAATTCGATCCGGTTCGACTTATTCAAAAAACCTATGTAAACTTATATTATTTTACCTGAGTAATAAAGATAATCATCATATAGCCGTCGATCACTTTTTTGAATCCAAAAAAGTAGATTGAATAACATAGGAAAATTGATGAAAAATTACATTGAAATCCAGTACAATTATGTAAAAAAAACTTTAGTATAAAAATTCAAATTATTAAAATAAAGATGGAGGGGTATTTTGCAAAACTTCATTGAAGCCATGAGATGGCGTCCAATCAGTTAGTCAGATGGTCAACTTGAACAATAGTGAGGTTAGCTTTGAAGTTGAATGAAGATTATCTTGGTGATGCAATTGATTAGGGATCAGGGTATGCTTTTTTGTTTACCTAACATATTGGTAAAACAAAGAAACAGTTGTTTGATTTTGTTAATGTGAGAGTGGCAGAGAAAGTTAAAAAGGGCGATATTTGCCTCGTGCCTAGTTAAGAGAAAGTTAATGTGAGAGAAAAGTTAATGAGAGTGGCAGAGTTAATGTGAGGTGGTAAGTTTAGTGATAGTAGAAAAAGGGTGATATTTCGATGCGGTTTTTTACACAAACCGTATATTTCGATTTTTTTCGATTTTCGCCAATCGATTTTTTTTCGTATATGCGCAAATCGATTTTCGATGCGTATTCAATATAAATCTGCTTTCAAGATTACAAAATCTAAAATTAACTCCGTATTCCGTATTCAACATCTATAAATATGAAAACAATCAAGAATCGTTTGCGCCTATGTAAATCGCAATTCAATATAAATAATAATATATACAATAATTAAATATTTATTTGAAATATATAGTAAATTAAATATAAATTATCGGTACAATTCGGTTTAGGGTAAAACCACAAACAGCAAAAAAAATTTCGATTTTGAAATTATTCAAACCTCATCGATTTCGATTTGAAAAAAAATCGAACCAAATCGGTTCAAATCGATGCAATTCAAACGATGCGATTCGGGTTTTTTTTTCCAATATGACCATCCCTACTAATTATCATTAAGTTACCAAAGTAACTTCAGTACAATTTTAAGCACAGAAGAAATGAGAAGAATATAGCTAGAAAGAAAAAGGTTTTTAGTATAAAAAGGGATAATATATTATGTCATGATTAATATTTTCTCCGTTCCTAATTACTTAATCATATAACAAAAAAATCTTGTTTCATTTTATTTGATCATTTACATTATGCAACTTTTTGCTTTGAACTTTTAAAAAAATCAACATCATTATTTTGTCTACCAATATTCTTATTTTTATTGGTTGATAGTTTTATCTCTTCTTGAAAATAGTAAAATAAATTAGTTACTTAATAAAACACTTTTTAACTACATGATCAAATAATTAGGGAGTAATATTTAGTTTGTACAAATGGTTTTTCTTTTTAACATAAACAAATGAACCCAGTAACAAAAAAAAAAAAAAAAAAAAAAAAAAAATGAACCCAGTAAATGTTAGAAGAAGAAATTATAGACAACATATAACATTTAACCTATACATTACGCACTCTTTCAACATAACAAGAAACCGAACAAATAATTATGAAGCTCCACCTGATGCACTCACCGTCTACGAACAACCGAAGCATCGTCCTAACGAGAAAAATGTTGATGGTCCAGGTTCTTGCTCGGTAACAAGCTTCTTGCGAGGAAGATGTTTAAAGAAGGCCTTTACCGCACCCTCCACTCCATCTTCATTCTCCATCTGCTTTGCTAGTTCAATCGCACGCTCCTTGACCTGGGAATTGACAATCCGAAGTAGTCGAGGAATCAGGTATAGCAAAATGGTCATTTGGATTCTTAGCGTAAAGGACATCTTATTACCAAAACAAGATGTTGAATAAGAGAAGTACCTTAGGATCTAACATGAATTCGATAGCTGCAACCAGCTTAGGAAGCGAAAATTCATCAATTGGTATAGGTGCAGGGCCTACACCTCTGGCGTGCACTCTTTCACCCCAGAAAGGTTGGTCACCAAAGAAAGGGACAATAGTTGTTGGACACTGTAATGCACATTAATAATAATAATTCTTAACTCAAAGTTCAGATGCCATTATGAGCAATATGAAAGGAGAAATTTAACGCAAGTACCGCAGCCTTTAGACCAGCAGCTGTTGTCCCAGCACCTCCATGGTGCACCTGCAATAAAGCGAAAAATAAGATGCAATCAAATGTTCCACATAGGTTGAAGTTGGTTCTGCTAAAAAAATTTATCCCAACACATATACTTGATCAAAATCCCATTAAGTACAACCACATATGTACGCTAGCAGTAGCAAACAAAATCATAATATGTGAAACTCAAGAAGATGATGATTCAATCCTGCCTCTAATTCTTCTAAAAATTATATAGGTATACTTATCTTAAAACTTCACACAGAGGGACCTAGAAGACTGCAAAAATCATAGTTGAGATTGACAACATTATGGTGCTCCAATGACGAGCAACCAACCAAGATCTTAATTCCTTGACTGAACTATCTTACAGGAGTGAATAAGATGGAAAAAAAAAAAAAAATTTGCAGTAGTCAAGAACCCCATCCACACTGCTGCACTATGTGTAAAGCTATAGCAAAGAAACTACATGAAAATATACCCTCCATCTCTCCATCCCATGATGATAGTCTTCTTTCACTCTTTCTACATTTCCCATAATTTGTCCCATGTTACCAATTTTTACATGCATTTTTGGAAATAGGTTATCTTTAACTTGTATTAAAATGTTCTCTCTTAAATTTTTAAAAAAGTCAAAACTAGGCAATTTCATGGGATAGAGAGAGTAGTATTAAATACATAAAGGATAGGCTAAAACATCAGCCATTTTATCGATCTCATTGAACTAAGCAACAGGAAAAAATTAAGATACACCAAATCTATAGTCAGAACTCAGAAGAGATTCCTCTAACCCTGACATTCCAATGATGATACAAAATTGAAAATTAATATGCTTCACATACTGATGGTTCAGATTTCAGAACCACTAAGGGTGAGGGACTCACCACGGAAGCACATTGTAGGAAGAGCCAGTCATGAGGGACATTATCCAAAAGATACACATAGTCCACAGGTTCTGCCACTGGAAATGAGGAAATCAGCATAAAGTTCCTTCATCACTAGCAACTTGATTAGATAATAAATAAAACTTAAAATATCTTGTTTCAGAGATCAGTAAAGGAAACTTACAGTTGCCCAAGCCGCCCCATCCTTTGTTAATAATCCCCCTTTGTCCAGTCTTTCTCAAAGCTTCAACAATGGTCTGAGTCATCTTCTCCGGTTCTTGAACAGGCTGACATAAGAAAGGTAAAATATTGCTGAACAGGTTGACATAGGAAAAGTAAGGTAATGAACAAAAAACTGTAGCACTAGAGTCATATATAATTATATATCACACATAATGCGGGATTTGGTTTATTTTTTACAGTACAAAAATTAAATATTTTCATAAAAAAAATATCAAAATTAATAAATTTATTTGTTAGTAGGCATAAATGTTTAAATTAACTCCTTTTTCATATGCTACCATTACATAATAACATATTTCCAGAGATATATGGTGCTTCATGATAAAACAAGTTCCCTAAAGACAAAATTGTATAAAAAAGAACTGACACCATATTTGTGAAAAACCTAATATAGAAAGAAGGTCATTCAAATAAAGATAGATGTGGTTTGTGAACATTTAACTTAGGAACAAAAGTTATAACTTCTCCTAAAAGTAAAAAGATGGCTTTCATTTGGAAGAAGCTGATCACACAATTCTAAGTTCGTACAGTTTCATATCTTGTTCCCTCAAGTGTTTTTTCCTCCTTTTTTTACAATTGAAAAATGGCTTCTTGTAAGAGATGAGGCTCAAAACCGCATCCTTAAAATCAATTAGAGCTATTAGCCAAATTAGAATCCCATATCATAGACGTGCACCACTTTAGCTTTGACTTCCTGTGTGAGGGAAGGAGGGAGAGAGTGACTACTCACCAGACTTCCAAATCCTATATATATAGGCTTTGGGCCAGCTTTCAGCCATTTCACAAGCGCTTCAGGAGGATCATAATTTGATGCAAGATCAAGGAAGCAAAATCCCACAACATCGACCTTAGGTCCCCAATCTGTACAAGAAAAATAAAATAAATTGCAGTAGAGCTAAATCCTGTTGCCACAATTTTGTCATTATGGGATTGAAGCAATGGGATTTATGAACAGAGATGAAACATAAACATACTATAAGTAAAAGCTGCCTTTTTAAGTCTAATTTCAAGATACCTCATAATGTATCTTTATAAGTGAAGCATCCAGACTTTATATTGTAAGTAAGACATACCTTTAGGTTTCGGCACGAGATGAGGACTCCATATGTATCCAAAAGGAATATCAGACCCAGAGTTCTGCGACCCACTCAGGTATGTGATTGGCCGTAGCTTGAGCTTCTTTTTCCTAACATCATTAATCAAGTCGCGAATTCCTAGCCAAATCAATGAGTCAACTATTTGATAGGATAGCTGGAAATTCACAATAGCACGTACATAGTCAGAGTCAGACGTCATCATAACTTAAAAAAAAATTGAGGGGGGGGGGGGGTAAGCATGTCATTAATGAAGAGAGAAAGGACAAGTTGACCTAAATGGCTCATGGATATGAGAAAACCTCACCCTATAGCCAGCTGGTTGCTTAACACGAGAAAGAGGATGAGGGAATTCACTAGTTGGCCTGGAATGAATGATCAAATATTTACTCTACTAACATAAACTGGCAAGAAAAAATTCCTGAAGTCGTAATTCAGAAAACAGAATTCATTAACGAACACTCTGTATGACACTGAAAAATAATCTTACGTCCATGGCATTGTAAAAAAAATGTGAATGGGTATCTTCAGTGCCTCTGCAACATGTGTATGCCCTGTAGTGATATTTGCTAATGTTAGAAAATAAATGAGTGTTTCACCTCAAAAGTCATAAAAAACTCTGAGCAGTCTCTTTATGGAATAAAACATAAAAAAAATGTAGGAGTATCATTTATTTATTTAAACCCCACAAAGGCACAAATAAAACAAAAAATAGCACCCTGTTTTGTACTAAACCCACAGTATTAAAGTTGCAGGCGAAAGTATATAACTGGATTCCAGCGACCCAATAAGTTTTTGCCCTGAAAGATGCAAACATCAAAACCTCCTTGCTCTTAGATGGCAGGACAGCCCATAATAAGGTGTCATCAATTAGTTGTGGGGTTCCTCAACAGTTTTCAGCTTATTATATATATATGTGTGTGTGTATAAGCCTTTTACCAGGGGTCCATTTCCTATACCTACCGACCAGAGTGCCCACTCCTGAATCCAAGAAAAAAAAGGCAAGGACTTGACATGAATGATTAAGGAACAAGAATCTAACCATATGCAGGAGGATTAGCTATTATTGCATCTGCCTTAAAAGGAATTCCAGAATCCACATCAGGTTCTTTGCATGCTGAGAGTAGAGAATAAATTATATCCTTCATCTGGTTTCTCTGGGTAGATATCTCAGAAGGTCCTGAAGGCAGAAATCCTTTGTTCTTTACCATATCTGCAAATACCAAGAGACAACTAATTCAAATTCTTAAAACTAAATTTGAACTCATTGCTTGCAATCAACTGCAACGAACATTTGGGCCAAAATTAGGAGGCGAATACTGCAACGAACATTCGGGCCAAAATTAGGTGGCGTAGCAAACCAATATATTAGTAACAAAATTTCCATCTTAGAGTTATTAAGTGCAGGAAGTAGCAAATAACACAAACTGTGGGACTTAAAAATAATTTTAACATGTTGAATCCATACATATAATATAAGACAAATTATGAAATTCAAAATATGTTAATCAGGCTCAAGATAATAATACAAACCTTCCATCTAGAAGAAGAATAAAAACAAAACACAAAAATGGAGATAAGTATCTTTCAGATTTATGCATAAGTTAGAGCTTTATGACCAAAGTAATACTATCTCCATCCCACAAAGATTGTCCACTTTTGACTTTTGTACTCTCGAATTCTCGACCGCAGATATTTTTGCTTCAGACAGATAATACTTGATGAAAACTATATTAATGAAAATACATTTCAAACTCTTTTCCATTGATATATATTTTATCAAATATTACAATACAAATAAATATTTAAGGTCAAAGTTAGAAAGGTACAACTATAAGAAAAGGTGGACAATTTTTGTGGGATGGAGGGAGTACTAAATTATCTTAAAGAACTATAAACAAAAATATAAATTAGGCCAGGACTTCTTTTCTACCCTAAAAAGATTACCAAAATTCACATTTTTATTCAGTAGTTCATAAATTTGAATAAAGATGTTCATAATCTAATATTATAAGAGGAATAGAGAAAAAAAACAAATAAAGAAGAGGAAATCGGTTTCAGAGGCTGATTTGAAATAGGTTTTAAGCTCTGCACAAATATGTAGAATAATGGGCTACATCTCTTAAACTTCTATTTGAGACCAGTGGTATAGCTACGGCTCACAATGATGCCCGCCATTAAGAGCATTGCGCCTGAGACAATAAATAGTGCAAGCATCATGCCCATCTACTAGCTTTGAGAACTATGGTTGCTGACATCACGCCTACATAGCATACACGACATATTTGTGCAGAGACCCCAGAAAGAAAGTTATGTATCTCTGAACCTAATAAGTATAAATTGAGTCGGTACAAAAGAAGATAGGATCATCAAGACATACATTCAGCAAGAACTTTTGGATCTCCGCCAAGAGGATAAAACTCCAATCCGGCAGTCAAGACAAACTCTTTGAAATTTGAATGAGTAGCAAGCCTAACTCGATGGCCATAGTCCTGCATATGAGCATAATAATCATAACTAAATAAAAAAAGTTAATCAGAGGGTGTCTAGCAGAGCTTTATCATGTATGGATCTCAGTGAAAAAGGAAAAGGTTCTTGTTCTTCTCTTTTCTAGCACAGGAAAGTTGTAAGCTGCTATTTTGTCAGAAGAAAGCTTAGTCAAACACTTAATTACAAAGAATGCATATTTATGGCCAACAGATACTGAAGTGGTCTGACACAATTTAAGGACACGAGAATGTTTCATCTGATAAGAATAATCATTAAGAAGGAAAGTATCTGAGAGGCATTTCATAGTTGGTGGATGACAGTTGGAAAATATGTGACACCACATTTAGATCTTGGTTCTCAATATTAAGCTAAAAGGCTAAGAAAATACCTGCAGCCGCTTTCCAATGGCTACAAACGGCTGAACATCGCCTCGTGTTCCAACAATAAGCATTACTATTGTCAAGGGCGGAATGTAACGAAGTTCAGTTGTGTCACCAACATCCTCAACAACATCACAAAAGGCTTGTTCTGATTCAGCTTCGAGGGCTTGTGTTTCAACATCCCCTGGAACTTGAAGTTCTACAGTTCCATCATCTTTTACTGTGGCTATTCGTTTCAGTAAAATGATCTGCAGAAAGAACCTCAGGTTTTTATACTCCAGCAAACTCATTTGTTAAAATCACTATATGCTCTATTATGTAGAAATAAAGGCACTACCTAGTACCAGCAGTAAAGCCCATGCATGATGCTATAAAATATATTGCAAGTGTTAAACTTTGAGAAAACTGTTTGTCCTGCCTAAATTTCTAATGTATCTAATCATATTGAATATACATGAAAACATCTCGAACTTTACCTTCTGCTGATCGGAAATTTTGTCACTAAAAATTTGCGCAGTCTCATGAGCACGTATATTTTTCTGTCTCTGCTTCTCTGTTTTTGACCTTCCAAGACTAATATTATTATGCAATGCCTTTTTTTTATCAGAATTTGAGATCTCTGACGGCATCGTATTCACTCTAGTAAGATTCGAGCCAGTGGTCCCTGACACACCAACAACAAATTTCAAGATCCTGAAACCATTGACTTGAAAGCAGTGTACATAGCATAATTTTGATTGATAGGTTGATAAATATGAACACATTAGTGTGGTATCTATAATGAATAGCTGAATCCTAAAACACGAAATTAGTAAGAGTTCCTTCAGTTCCGTGGTTCATGACTCAATAATAGATAATACCTATTAAAATTATAAAGTTAGACTCAAAATAGAACGCCAAAAAGAAAAATAGCTCATGGCCTAAAAAATCCTTTTGTAACCATTATGTTTACCCATGTGGAATATTGTTCTCTAATACCTTCCATGTACCACTTTTTATTGAGAGCAACTCATAGGACAAGGATTGAACAATCATACATGATGAATCAACTTATTTTTAGGGAAGCATCGACAATCATTCCAAAATCCTCTAATTTATCAATGAGGGTTTACTCCAATAATTTCAAGTAGTGACCCCGTTTTAAAATCAAACTGATGCATACACAATTATTAGCAGACACCTCTGCAAAATTAAAGCACACTACCAAATTAATTCAATCAATATTGATACTTGCATAAATTTTCAAACTACTACTACTTAGATTCTCCAATTCTCATCTATCTCATCAAACTGGTGCAAACATCCAACTAGTTCAAAAAACTCACGCCACCACACCATATTAGTTGAAGCTATTTTTTCTACTTCAATAAACTTTCAAACTACTACTACTACTTAATTCTTTAAATTCACATATATCTAATCAAACTGGTGCATAGGCACAATTACAAGCAGAAATGTCTCCTAACTCGAATCACGCCATCAAATCATTTCAAGCTAAATTTATACATCAATAAGCTTTCAAACTACAACTATCTAAATTCTCATCTAACTAACCAAACTGATGCATTTGCCCAATTAGTAGCAGAAACATCTCCTAACTGAAAGCACTTCAACAAAATTACGACAAGAGAAATTCATACTTCAACAAACTTATGATTACCACTCGAAATGCCAAAAGGAAAACTACAATGAATTGGAATGAGTACAACTTAATTCTTGAAACTCACATATATCTAATCAAACTTATGCATACACACAACTAGAACAAAAATCATCTACTAATTCAAATCACTTCCATCAAAATTACTTCAAGCTAAATTCGTACTTCAACAAAGTTCCAGACTAATACTCCCTTCATTTCCAAAAGAGAGTCCATTTCAATTTTGTCTGGTTGACTTTTTACATTTTGAAAAATCAATAATTTTTGTATATATATATTGTATAATTGGTAATAAAAATATCAAATGGTTGTGTTTTTAATGCACTCTAACATTAACATGATTGTTTTTATTCAAACCAAAGTTATATGTATAAATCAAGACTCCAAAGTTTGTTAATTTTGACAATTGAAAATCAAACTAGACGATCATTTTGAAATGGAGAGACTGCTTCAATAAACTTACAAACTACAACTTCTACTTAATCCTCCAAATTGGCATATATCTAATTCTTACACATATACACAATTAGTACCAAAAAAACATCTCCTAACCAAAATACTACTACTTCTACTTCATAATCCACCAAATCACATATATCCGATGAAACTTATGCACATACACAATCAGTACCAAAAACATCTCCAAACTCAAAATACAACTACCTCCAATTCATTCTAATTCAGGTGTTCGTTTTTTCATATCAATCTTTAACCATCTTACTTTTAGTTATTATTACGAAAAATTAGAATAGTAATACTCCTTATAATGAAAATAATTTAAAAAACAAATCCAATTATATTAATTTCATACTTATTCGAATAAGTAATAAAAACTAACCGATGTTCAAACCGTGACACGAAAAAACGAAAACGTCAACCAAAATGAATTACGAGGACTACAAGTTCTACTTAATTATCCAAATTAACAAAGCTGAGCAACTCCTCCTTAACATTTCCTCCAAATTGACATACATCTAATCAAACTAATACATACAATTAGTAAAAAAAACATTTCCTAAATCAAATCACTGCATCAATACTACTACTTATACAACTTAATCCTCCAAATTAACAAACCTGAGTAATTTATGTTTACCACTCTAAATGAGAAAACATCAATTAAAATGAATCAAAACGGTCACTACTTAGTCCTCCAAATCGACATATATCCAATCGAACTTATACATATACACAATAATTACCAAAAACATCTCCTAACACAAAATACTACTTATACAACTTAATCCTCCAAATTAACAAACCTGAGTAATTATCATCACCATCACCATTTGAAGAAGCACCTTTATTTGAACAAGGAATAAATATTATTTGATATTAATTGATGCTTCAAAGCTCGACATGGAAAAAACGAAAACGTCAACTAAAATGAATTGAAACGAGTAGCACTTGTACTTAATTCTCGAAATTAACAAACCTGAGCAATTATCATCACCATTAGAAGAAACACCTTTAGAATCCTCCTTGAATTCTCCATCTTTTCCCTCACTTTTGCTGTTAATTTCCACCGATACTTCTCCTGAACTCGATGAAGAATTCTTCATCGTTGTCGAATCCGCCATAGCAACAACTCAAATATCCTTAGTTCGTTCGAGTTATATTACTCGTAATGATGAGGTCTCGAATTCGAATCTTCTCAAATTTTGGGATTAAAAAAAACTGATCCGAAAGTTGGACAAGTTTGAATGATTGGAGTGTGAAAAAAAGGCTGTAAAGGAGATATTCCTTGGGGATATATACAGTATAGCCAAAAGATAGGGGCACGTTCTCGCGGGGTGTCCAATGTGAGATAAATCATGAAATTTTAACCATCCTCATGTGCTCACCTATAGTTATCACTTATCCAACTCAATATAACAATATTTTTATTAGGAAACGAACCTACATTATAAAGTTATCATTACAATCGGTCAATTTTTTAATAAAATGAAAAACTAAATAACAAACGACCTATTTTTCCCCATTCATCAATCAACACCTTCAATCTTTAAAGTTACAGACCATTGATAACAAATTTGGCTATCAATATTAAGTAAAGAAGAAAGACATCAGTGTAATTTAACAGAAAAATAGATGGTAGGAGTAATTTGAAAAAATAGAAAGTTTAAGGGGCAAAATGATGATGATAGTTCAGAGGGGGCAAATGGAATTAAGCCTTAACGGAACTCTTCTATAGGAACTAAAATACCATTAATTACAATTAAACATGCAACCGCTTCATACTCTAGCAAAAATATTTTAAAGATTATTTAAATAATTGTAATCATGCAACTCCCGAACTCGAGGTCACTATCGGGTGTTTCATATTCATATCTCACTAGCTTCTAAACTAATCTGTGGGACATTAATCCTGACATTACTTTAGGGATATACAAAAACAATAAATGACTACAAGTTACATTTCTTCCGAATATTTTAATTATAATGAAAACTAATTTTACATACCAAAGTAAGTGCATTCCAAGTATCCACATCAAGCAAATTAACCCGAACTCATCCGCTGCTTTACTAACGACAAAGGGAAACGAAACAACAAAGAAAAAGAAAACTATTTATTCCCATGAGGGGAGAGTTGTCTAATTATTGAGAGGGTTATAGGAGGGATTCTTCTTAACTCAAAAAAGTCAAGAATCTAATTGAAGAAATTTTTTCCTCCATTTATATAAAAAAGATCAAAAATCCCTACTTCTAGCTTTTAGCCGAGAAAGTTAAGCAAAATTCTTCCACCTCCTCTACTTAGTCGACCAGGTGTCAAGCATGCTCTGTGAATACTCCTCACTTCTTATCCCTAAAATAAAAGACGTATAATATTCTGTAATTATTCCTACAAAGCGAAGATTTTAAAACCCCTATCTCCTACCCATTATACGAACTCAGGTCACTTTCACAATTGAAATTGCCCAAATATTTTCATATAGTTCCATTTAAACCCTAACGCTTACTTCACAAGCCACTTTAAACCCTCGGTAGTTATAATACATATTATTAGTTCAGCTTTTATCAAGCATGTCTAATCTTCAAGCATCAATCGACAATAAGAATATATTAGACACATTAATGCATTATCTTAATATATGACATGCAATGATCTCAAGAAACTATCTTAATATATGACTTAAGCTTTATGAAGGCCCTAGTAAACCATCTTAATATAAATTATGAAAGGACCTAATTTCTCATATTTCCAACAATATTAACCGACATCATCTTAATATATGATTAATGCAGCTATGCCCCTATCGCCAAGAGTTGGTTTTTAACGTTGCTTAGTTCGTAATTATTGTTAGAAATATGAGAAATTAGATCTCATAAAAATGTCCCGTTGAACAATTTAAATTGTACAATCGATTTAATCATTCAAGTTATATTTATATATATATAAGTTCAATATATACTAATTATTTAGACAATTAGTATTTAGAAATAACCGTATTGACACGAAAGTTACAATTCGCTACTGTAGCCTCCGTCAGAATTCATATATTAAATATAATATTCTGCTAATAATATTTAATATATTACTCTCACAATTGCCCCAAGAGGTCACAACATACGATAAACCGAACTACTTTTAACTCAATGTATTATAAACATCTCTCTTTGAAGATAAAGCTGTGAATGAAGCGAAACATTCTATTTTAAAAATGAGCCATAAAACTCGAGCTCAACTCGGCTCGACCGAGTGGTGATCGGTCTATGTACGATGGAATGTAGTCGAGTTTGATAAGGATTTTGTCTCCTTGAAATTCTAAAGTGTTTTGCCTATTTAAGTGGTATGATCAAACACAATAACAACTAATGCTCATATTTTGATTTACAAGAAATCAAAAACTCTCTCCGTCCAAACCCCATAGAGCCGAAAATTCCCAGGAAGAAAAACAACATAGAGCCGAAAATTCTCAAGGTTTTTCTTCCATCTTTTGTTCATAGTTTATACTTTAATCGCTCTAAAGTAGATGCATTCGGGGGCTCAACAATTTATTTCCACAAGGACAATCTTAGAGACACTCTATTTGGGCATTGTAGTTAATTCACCTCGCTACCAACCTTCATCGATTGGACGACTAAAAGCGTACACACTCAGAGCCACTTTCTTTTTATTATTTTTGTACAACTGCAGTGATTCTCGGTGATTGCAGATCCATGTTTTAAAAACTTATGTCATGATTAAGAAAACCTCATTTCGTCCCTCAGAGCCAAGGTTACGCCGGATATAATTATGTAAACATGCATGAAAACGTTTGCAAATTTTTGGACCTGCTTTTGCATGTTTAATTTGGTTTTATGATGTTTTTACTCCTTGTTTATCAATTATATTGATAAAATAATTAAATATGATTAAAAGTTAATAAATTTTTGAAATCTTTAATGTGAAAACTTCAAATAATACTCGATTTTAAGAATTTTTTCGGATTTTTCTCGAATTAATTTTTTATATTAGTTTATTAATTCAAATGAGTAAAAACCATCGATTTTGTTCTCAATCGTGACTACGTAAAAGATACAAGTCGATTAGGTCGACGTCCGGGGCAAAGGACGCCATCAGTTGAAAAGTCAACCGGAAGCCGACTGCTGACCGAGTAAACCGTTGACCAAACTCGTCGACCAGGGTCAAATTCGCAAAGACGACTGTCAATTCAATTCGGTCACACACGACTGGAGAGTGAGGAGACACAAGGTACTGCCACGTAGACACGCTGCCCGATACGTGTCCGCCACGCTGTGAGGCCACATGCTAGTTAATTCATAAGGCCACGTGTCATGCCACGCGAACACATCATCCAATCGGCTTTCTCGACATTGGGCCCAGCCGGGTTGACTTGCTTTTTGACCGGCCGACCGATGGGCCTTGTGGGTTTGGGCTTGTTGATTCTGGTCCATTTTATTTATTAAATGTATCGATTGAATTTTGCTGACGAAGCTTCAATTTCGATTGAGCTTTTATCGAAATTGGATGGTCAAACATCAATTAATTTATTTTCTCTAGTTAATTAATTTAATCAATTATTTTAATCACATTAATGTTAGTTCTAATTAGATGGGGATTAAACTAATTGTTTTAATCACTAAGGCTAAAGTATTTAGGCCAATTAAATTCTAATTGACAGATTTAATAACGAGAGCTCTAATTAGATTTAATTAGGGACGAGACTTAAATTATTCGATAAGTAGAGTTTCAATTTATGACATATTTAAGAATTAATCATCGTAGTGTAAATTGAGTATTTTTTAAAAAATGTTAGATAAATTTAATATTAGATATTAAACGAAGACTGTGATTAGATTAGCTTAATCTTATGCCAACAAATTAAATAGTTTATTTCATTTGATGATTATTCTTGATACATGCAACAGCGTTTATTTATTGCTTCATCCATGTCATGTATGTTTTGAATATATCATTGATATTTTTATCACGCATAGTATAATAATTCTATATGATTTAACGCCACGTGACCTGCGGATATATTATTATATTATATAGATAATATGACCTATAAATAATATTTAGTTAAGGCGGTTTAGTCTTGCATTTAATAGAAATACAATATAACTTAAATTAATTAATTGTAATAAAGTTATAATTCATTTTAAATATTAATCCACCTTAAAGGATTGGTCAACATGAAAATAATTTATGAAACTAAAAGTCAAAAATATTTTTCACTAATAATTATATCACAACTTCAATAAAGTATTATATTTTACTTAAGACTCATGTGTGTATTCTTTTAGCTTGTTTGATTGATACACCTGACATGGTCATAAGAATTAATAAAATATAATAAATTCCACCTGATAAATAAGCAATTAATGTCATTAAAATGTAAAGTCGAATAAGATCACTTTAAAAAGGACTTGTCATATCTGACGCCATTCATTTATATCTAAGTTTTTGTTCTCCTGTAACCAAAGCTTATGTTTTTCACCGACTCCGCTCGCTGTCCGATGTAACGGTGATTTCCAATGCACACGGGCCCGTTGGATACGAGATTGTCACAATCTGTTGAATTTTTCATAATCTCAAGATTACGATGAATGTAATAGCCGCTGATGGCACGCCATTATGTTTCAAAAACGAAAATGCTACGCAAGCTCATTCCACAGGGGTCGTGATAAAGTTCTCCTCGCAACTTTCAGGTGTTAGCTGGGATCAGAAACTAGTATAATAATCTCTATCATCGATTATAGAATATATTATGACATATAGATTAAGTCGTTCCTTATGTACTTTCTATCAGAAGCTCATGAATCCCCATTTCATCCGATGGAAAGATAGATACGAATGACCATAACTTTCATATATGGTCGATATTTTGAGGAGGGTTCAGTTTAATGAAAGTAAATGTGCTGATGAGCCTCGAAAGTTCCGGCATGCCATGCATCGCATTCTAACCTGACGCAACACCAACGCAGTTTCATATTACATCAAGGTTAAGTGTCACGGCGTAAGAGCGATTTGGCCTATACCGAAGCCGAGATTCTCTCTTCACGCAGGCCGAAAGATGAAAGGAAGAAATGCCTGCACCTTAGTCGCTAAAGTCGAGTGGTCACATTTAGGCATTTGCACGGACAGAAATGACCAGCAATTTAGAATCTCCATATCTCTCGGTTAGCCCTAGACACTATCATGCTATATATCCTTTGTAATGCGACCAACTCGTTATTGGATATAAATGTGAGCATGCAGATGAAGAATCTATTGGATGTGCTCTGGCGAGATGGTATACGAGGGATCTAGCAGACGCCCCCTCGCGATTTTCAAACAGCTTAGTACAACCTAAAGCAGCAGCGGAAAAAGAGACAAAGTGAATGGCTACTTCGACTACTTCGTCGTCAAGGAAGCAAGCAAGAGGACTTTTCCACCGATTAGGACGTGATACTATCACTGATCCGTTTTAGAGGTATAGTCATATTAATACTTCGAGATAGTTTCCATTTCTCGAGCAATGATTGCGTAAGCCTGACATTAATCGGGCACGACACTTTTTCTCGATCACAGTCGAGTGTAAGCATCAGCTGATATAGCACCACCTGATGGCGAGACCACACCGTAGACCCGCCTTATTTATCGCTTTTGTTTTAGACTACTGCTTTCATTACACGATTGCTTCCGCTTAGCTTCCCTCGTTTCGGACATCGTGAATGTTTTTCGTTTATGTTTTGAACATGGATGTTTTCTTTTATGATTTGAGATTAATTCGGTTCGTTGTCTATTAATCTTTACATAAAAGTTACAAACGATAATAATATCTCCATTATGTTAGTTAGACCAACATGAATTATCATAATATACATGCTCATAAGATTTCAAGTAAAGTAACTTGAAACCTCATCTCTCAATATCATATGAATTGTAAAAGTATAATCACATTACTAAAGATCGTAAAGACGGAATCTTGCAGAATCATATATTTTGAATATATTAAAACAGTGAATGCACATTTAAAACTCATAATCTCCCAATCTTTCATTAGCTTAAAATTAAATATTAAAAAGCAACATGGGCTTGGTTAATCCAAATAAAGACATGAGAAATTAACAACAAACACACTCTCTAATATTGATAGTACAATAAATTAGTAAAATATAAATGTATATATTTACTACTGCATTTTAGAAATGCAGAAACAACATTTAAATAGTTTAAATGATTGAGAGTAGGTTTGTTCAAACATTTAATAATCTTTAAAGTTGTTAAAGAAATACACATACATTGGATGAACCAGATTCACCCAGTAAAACTCACAATACATATCTAACTCAAATAGTTTCTAATAATAATCGACAAATATGTATAACTCAACCAATCAATATCTAGACAATCACATGAAAAATGTGATATGGAATTATTCCATGATTATCATGTTCAAAGTCTTATGAACTTCATCCGTCAACCGCTGACGAAGAATAAGATGAACCTCGAATTTGTTGTTATTACAATAGTAATCCTTACTTTAAAATAAGGATGCTTTAAAGATCCAAACTACGAACAACAAAAAATGATGATTATGAGATCCAAGGACAAGTTGAATAGACCAAATATAGATTTGGAGATCAACATGTCTGTTCCGAGACACTAAGATTATCAACAAATAAATAGATGCTGAAAGTACAATGATTAGTTAAATGGAAATGTCCATGCTATTGTACTGCTGATCGATAAATAGAATGCGTATTAAAACCAAGGTGATTCTCAATGGGGATAAATTTTCAATATGTTTACGCTTCGATCGATAAGCAAAATTTGTCCAAGCTTCAAGGCGATTCATGTGCTAGATAAATTAACTTAATCAGACACTTTTTGACTTCATCCGATTCCACAACAATTGACATATACATAAGTTAATGAAAGATTGTAAATCCGCTTGACTTCATTATACCGATTCTCAGATAAACAAGAAGGTCAAGTGAGTTTTACACAACATATACAAATTAGGTATTAGAAGACATTCTAATAATAGCAGAGAACAACAAAGCCACCTCCAAGTAGATCACAAGCATGCAGTTCCTCTATCAATGAATCAGAGATTTAATTGAATCTTCCCGAATTCATACGACTCTGGGCTGAATGAGCTCAACAAGTCGAAGTTACCCTTTATAGTGATAATGCATTCAAAAGGGAAGCATTTAATAGCAAGATGAAGAATCTTTCCAAAGAAGACAACTTCCTCCTCCCACATTGGAAAGTTATCTAATGGGAAAGAAGAGCAATGAAAGTGATTAAAGTTTACCGCTTAAACGAACTAACCAAGCATTCCACTATCGCATTGGTTGGATTAACATGAACTGATAAATAGAGTTGTGAACGACTTGCTTCCGCACGCGCATGGGTCACAATGCACAACATGTAATATAGAAATCAGTACAATCACAATCTAAAGTCATGAAGAAGCTAGTTGTCGATGATAACACCAATAAAGGATCTCAAAGTTGCCCGAAGTGCGTGTCCTCGGCTGTGCTGTATTGTCTCTAATGACTTTATCGGGTTATCTATATCTATTAAGCTAGAACTTATAATATAACCACACAACACCAACAATATTTGTTCATAATATATCTAACCAACAATTATTTTGTTCCAATATGAATAAAATATATCTACCTACCACTCCTACCTATTAGCCACAAATAAAAGTTAACTACTTCAAGGCCGGGTCCTTTAGTTTTGGGACCACGGCGAACCCGAAAGTAGCAAGATGCATTTAAATTATATTCATTTTTAATATAATTTTTTTCCACTCTAAAAATATGGTCAATTTTGAATTTTAATAGTCGACTTTATAAAAACAAACATTAAACTCTCAATTTTTTCATAATGATGGAAAATACATGGATAAATTACATACATAAACAAAGGTTACCAAAAGACTAATCTCAAGACCTCATTATTACGAATAATATTCCGCGACCACCTGACCAACCCAAGTATAAACCATCAATTTACACTTATTTAAAAAAGTTAATCATTCATTTTGATCATCAATGTCATACTCCCTCCGCTTTTTTTGGGCTTATCCTTAAATTTATTCAAGACATATAGACAAGAAAATAAAAAATTAATTCAAAAAAGTTCATCAAAAATTTAATAAAAATCAATTGAACAATATCATTGACGGTTGTTAATTTAAATATAAAAAATACTAAAAAGATATCAAATGCTATTTATTATGCTAAAAATAATTTTTTCGACTAAACGACAACTAAAAAACGGGGCTTTATATTGTGATGTATTTGGATAATAAAATGTTCTTATAACTAGACTCCATTTTATTAAATTCTTACATGATATTATTATTTCAATAAGAATAGTATTACGGAGTAAATAAAGTTACTCCCTACAATTATATTTTGGGCTTTGTTGGTGGCCAGGCCCAAATTCTTGACTAATGAAAAAATAGAACAAAATGCTTGGTTTTGCAATCAACTCTTTCAAATATAATGCTCACAAAGTATTATACAATATTTATTTAAGTTTAAAATTTGGTACCATGTTGAAGCAGTGGTATAATAAATGTTTTTAATGTTTTCTTTGCCAATAAATTGGATAGACAATAGCTTTGAGTTATCCTTACAAACTTGTGGCTCCTCCCTTTTTGATATTATACAATATTTATTTAAGTTTAAAATTTTAAAAGTCAATTCATCAAATTTAAAAATTTGAACATATTTTAAAAATTGATGAGTATTATCATACTGATGAAATATTAAAAAATAAATAAATTTTATTCAAAAATATAAACTATTGATTTTACAAGAATAAATTAATTATTCAAATAGATCAATCAATTTTATAAAAAAATGAATTATAAAATAAATTGTGATTTTGATATTTTGATTTTAAGAGAAAATAAAACAATACAAAGTAGAAAAATCAAAAGTTAAAAGAGAAATTTAAATTTACAAAAATTATTGTGTAAATCCAAATAACACATGCAAATAGATAAAACTAAGCTACTACAAGGACTGACTACAACGCACCAAGACAATAAAGTAATAGTTCTCATGTAAAAGTAATTCAATCTGTAGGAAAAATAAAAGTTAATAAAGAAATTTAAATTTACATAAACTATTGTGTAATGAATTGAATTAATAACCATAATACCAAATTAATTGCCTGTATTCTAAATAATACGGAGTAGAATGGATATTGCCTAATATTCTATACATGTGTATATTTTCAATATTCGCATCGAATGCTATTTCGAACAATCGATGAAACAATTATTATTTGATAATACTCATTCGAATACAATTTGGTTCTGTTTCTATCCACCCATAACACCAAGTACACAAAGATCAAATTGAATAGGTTCTCCTCTCTAGCTCTTTCATTTTGTTTGTTTTAATACTTGGATATTGCCCTAACAAAATGATGTATTTATTTGATAATCATCAATGGACAAAATTATACTCCATACATCCCTAAACGACGTACCTTATTTAATACTATTCAAATTCTTGCATTAAATTTATGTTTCTCTAAATTCTATTTTAATTATCGCTTAACTTTATAATCGATCCACCATCAATTACTAATTATTCCTTATTTTAGAAAAATATAAATTTATTAATTTTGATTCATCTTTTAAAATACTTTCATAATATTAATTTTTTAAATTTTTAATAATATAGTTAAAGAGTAATTGGTGCTGATCAAAAAGATTTATCTCGAGCATACAGAATTTGACTGAAAATGACTGCAGATTCATCTCATATTATCAAATTCTAATCCAGTTATATTTCTTCTTACCTTGATAAAAGCAGATCTTAAACGAGATTTTTTAAATTAAAAATGGGCTTCAAATAAATGTAAACTGGTCAATAAATACGAAGAATCTAAAGAATCCAATGTCCCTTGACCCAGGACCTCATTTTGCCGCTTAGCTTTAATCCACGCTTAAAGCCGACAGTTCAACAAGAATAAAATAAACGCACTTCCATTATTAATATACATCCACAATTACCAATACACGTTATAATTGGATCTGGTGCAAACTGGACTTCATGCAACTAGACATGGCTATCGGTCCGGGCTCAGGCCGTCCGGGGCCCGCCCACCGCCGTTCGACTTGGATCCGGCCCACTAGGTTTCACGAATCTTGCCTCGCCCACTAATAAAATGGGACGAACTGGGCCGAGGGATTTGTCCTGCCACAGCCTGCCTCAGCCCCCACCCAATATTCTGGATGCAAGATTCTACCGGCCTCTAAGCTCGAGGCCCCTGGTGCCCAAGAGTTAACGCGGCATCGCTATATTAAACCAGACCACGTTAAAAAGTTCGAAGAAAGAATAATTGATCAGCATTAACGTGGTACCGCTATATTAAACTAGTACCACGTTAATAACAAGATTATTTAGATAACGTGTACCTTTTAAAAATTACTCTGCTAATACCCAAAATCTGAGTTAAGAAATACTCACTGAATACAATAATGCTCAATTTAAAACAAATGATACCACATTAACAACAATTCTAAAGTGTAATCAAATGCTTAAATCAAAACATATTAATATTCTAAAATTAGAAAATAAGAAGCCGCATAACATAAAACTAAATTGTTCGAATACTAAACATCAATATAATCATTATTCAAAGCAATATTATTCATGGAAATATACAACAATCCGCATTCGCTTCCCCGCTTACCTCTCCTCGCTTCCACATTCATACGCTCTCCCTCGCTTCCACAATCATACGCCTCCCTCGCCGCAACCTTAGCCGGCCTCCCCATAACAATCTCGACGCTTTCGCTATCTCAAAGCAGCCTTTTAACATGCCGGGTGTTAATCAATTCCAACATTGACATAGCTCAACGGATGATCCGGGAACGGAGGACCTCGCTTCTCTGCGCTGTCGCTTCATCTGCCAACAAAGTGTAGCGCACTCATCCTCGTGCAGTTAGCTGTCAACCTCCACACCTCATTCAACATCCGCCAAACGCTCAAACACTCCCATTTGCACCGCAATACTCGGCCCCACATAAGCACTTCCGCTAATCAACGACGCTTTCCCATTTGTATCCTTCTTAAATCAACCCATTTACATTCTCCAACAGAACCCCTTTGATATTAACTAACAACGGTAGATAATCACGCCATATCAAGTGGTCGATTTCGCCTTCATTTAAACATATGTTTAAGTATCAAACGGCATATTAACCCATCGCAATTCAATATAGACCACACAAAAACGAATGAAAACAACTTAGTTCGATGCTCGACTAGTAGATGGCAAAAAGAAATGTCTGGATACCACTCTTTCCAAAACAAGTTTTTGGCTACCTGTCTAAATTATTCTTATACACTATGCCTTCTTTCTAACTCACGACAGCCAGTATGTCTTGACACATTCTTGTAATGCTGACCGGCCGCTTAGTGCACCATCTCTTCCTAATCATCCGCACCCCAACCAAGATGGCTCAAATGCTTTTTATTAAATCGCTTTTCCGTTATAATACCCGTAACTCCACGATATTGTCGACAACCAGCACTCCTCAATTACCGCTATAACGCAGCTCCAACGGATTCTATAAAACTTTATACACAATGGCGGATACCAATTACTAGTAAAAAGTAGTAAATGTACTAAGCTCGCAATATCTAAAAATTGAATAAAGATTACCCGCAAGTGACGTTTCGATTTCTCCTTCATCAAGGTACATCCCCTTCCGCATCGCAAGACTTCACCTCCTACCCTTCGAACTTCGGCCATTGCACCTCTACATCTTCTTCCTCTCAGGGAAGCAATGCGCGGTGACCGATGCCGGGACTCTCCTCCTATTTCTTGCTCGCAATTCAACAATTTCCTCATTATGTAGCTCTTTTGCAAGGCTATTTTAAAGAATCGATACTAATATAACGTAATTAACTAATTGAAAGATGATTTATGTGAGGAATTCAAAATGAAGCCAGAGAATTTTGGTTTTTGGAGTTAAGATCGAGGAATCGTGTTTCAATTGAATGTTTGGAACCCTATTAATCTTATTTTTCGCTTTAAACGTGTACCGCAGGCCGAAGGAGACACGTTAATCCTAAAAAATGGTAGAAAGTTTGGAGTTTTCTTCGCCATTTTTTCGGATTAAACGTGGTACCGCCGCACCGTAACGGTGCCAATGCTTAAATCAATAAGTTTAAAAAATAATGTAGTCTATTCAGAATAAAAAGGTATTTTGATTATTTTCGAGTCAGTCTACGCTTTTTTATACTAGCATGAGTTTACATGAAGCTTCCGCTAATAATAAAAAGTTATTAGTTACAAAACTACAATTCTAATCATCATAAATTAATTCATCTTCTGACTCTTCTTTGCTCCGGGAAGTCTTTTTCAACGCCTATCAGGTTGCTTCTCTTCAATTTCTTCTTCAATGTCACTAAGATCATCGAACATATCTTTTTTCTTTTTCGCTCCATGACTGTCTTTGCCCAGATCCCATGCCGCACGTCATTCAATCCTCGACGCACACACATACTTCAATCGCCGAGCTTCGTGTTCTCGAACGCCTTTTGGAGCGTATTGTAGCTTCGCCATGCTAAATGGACCACCGGCTATTGCCTATTATTAGTGATAGAAAATACTTTTTTGGGTTATCTTAGATAAGACCGAAACAAGGCTTCCGCTCGCCTCACCATTTAATATATCAAAAAGCGATTTTTATCATTATATCGACTCAATTCAAAGTTAGTAGATAAATATTGAAGTTAACTCATTTGTGTCTTCACAGGGAGGCCGATCAATTTCACCTAAAGCTTGTAACGCATTTCTACGATCATGCTGACTTCAGATTTTAACTCCCGCCAAAGGGCCACATTAAAACTTTGTATACTACTGGGCGCGCCTACCTTGTCCATACCCTGATTGGTATTTGTTATACATATAAATTTCAATTCCATCTTTTCATTTCTGAACATCAAGACTCTATCAGATTAAAGTGGTAGTAAGATTCATAATACGATTACATGTAAATTAAAAATGCTTACCTAACATAGTGATTCAAGATATACCAATTGCATACGCATGCGACAGATGAAAACATTTTAAAAAACTTATCTTTCCATATTCTAATCATATATCTCTAGCAACATAATCATTTCTTATGTTTAGTCATATGAACGGAGAGATTAACGACACATCTCTAAAGCAAGCATTTAATATTTGGCTCCTGGATTGAAGAAAACTTTAGTATAACCTTTTAAGTGGCTCTAAAACTCTAAGTAATTCATAACAATGTTTCCAATTAGTATATGGAGCGGTAACATAATACTCACCAATCGGAGTATTACTTCATAAAAATCTAGATTTCTTCCTTATACATATATGCACGAACTAGTAGATCAGAAATGAAGTTCCATCTAGCTTCACAATCCAAAATTAATTTCTAAACTTACCGAAGCCTCAACCATTTTTTTATATTCATGTCTTCTTCTTACCCCGCCATTAACAACAAAATTAATCCGCTTACGAATTTGGGTAAAATAAACTCATCCCAAACAACTTTTATTCATTTTAACTAATCAAGGACGTGACATAAACATCTAACATGAAAAAAAGCTCACTAAAACTTTAATAGGCCTCTTTAATTTTTCGATTGAAATCCAGATAATTTATTATCAAAATGAAATTGAAGTAATCTTATTCAAACATTTGTAATCATTGGCATACGCGAAGATACCTTCCGAAATTCAATTGTTATGTTTAGCACCCATCTAAATATATAATTTCTCTTTGCACTCCACCCGATTAATCCAATGACATGTTACACACATTATATCAAAATACAAAAAAGACACTAATATCACTAGTCAACACATTTTATAAGGCAAATTCATAAAGAGTGTTACCTAGCGTTCTCTCTTCATTTTTAAAATATTTAAAAGCATGTTCAGAAAGAGTACGAGGATACGGAGTGAAGCTCGGGATTAACGTATATTTCTCAATCCATTTAGTAAAAACGCCATCCATCACAATGATTAAAAGTCAAAGAACTACCGACAAATTTCATAGTTTCAATCCTATAAGCCAAGACGCTAAAAAAAGTTCTTACCTATTGATATCATTGTCTCGCGTACCTCACCTCCACCACTATCTTACCGATCTTACGACCCGCTGTTGCTCAGCTAGCATTACCTGCTTCCCTTTACCCCCACCAGTTTCCATGATGTAGTAAATTTTACAATTTATACAAGTTTCGGCCGTTGGCTTTTTCACGGTTCCATTAAAATATTTCCAAATCCATGAAGTTTTTTTTCCTTTCATTAGTAGTATCCCAGAAGACTAGATCGGAGTTAATAATGGGTGCTTTGGCCATACGATCATCATCCTCTAAATTAACATAATCATTAGACATGCATACACAAGACTAGCACTTTGAACATTTTACCAAGATTAATGCTGATGCCATTAATTTAAAACAAAAAAATATCATGAATTTATAAAAAGTTGGTAAATAATACCGAACCTGACGGAGCAACGTAGGATCGTAGATTTCGAAACGTAACGTGCCTCCACGCCTCAGATGTAATCCTTAAATTTCAATATAATTCTTCAATATTAGATTTTGAGAGCTTGTTATCGCTTTGAGTTTGCTTACAAATGATCAGAATCTAAAACGAAGAAGGCATTATCCCTTTATGCACCTCCATGGTTTTTTCGACCAGTTATTAAACGTGGTAATCTGAACGGCATGCTTATTAATAACTAAGCAGAGCAATCCGCTTATTTAAGCACTAAACGCTAACGCTTAAATCAAACCATTCACGCTTGGTCACAAACAGTCATATAAATGCACAAACGGTACCGCTTAAATCAAACGTTACCACGTGCTTATTTACAGCAGCTGGTTACAACATGCACGTTACAAAACTGGGGCTCGTTGAAACGCGCATCGCTTAAAAGTAAATCTGGCTCATTGTTTTAAAATGGTCGAACGCATTATTATTAATTTATTATGGGTGGATAAAATCTGGTCAGTGCAGATAACCAGCACCACGTTGCTCGCCGCGCCCTTTGCATGACCGAATAGAAAAATTAAGCATTCTTAACGTAATGCCCGGCCTGTTAAGGGGCCTCGCGGCCCGTCAACATGTTACCGGCCGGCCCGGTTCATTCGTTATACCGGGCCGCCGGCCTGCTCGTTAGCCATGTCTAATGCAAACACACATGTGACATGCCAACAATGTTTCTTAGCCCATTAAAAACTGCGGCCTCTGCTGATCCGGTCCACCTTATTTGGGTTACCCATTAAATTCATCTAAGACACATTAATACTACCATTTTTGTCCATCATTAATTCCAACCAATTTAACTTTTTTTTTTCTCAATAATTCATAAATCTTCTCAATCATCATTTTCTTCAACGATTTTTATCCATTAAATCTTCTCAATTATATTTACAATACGATTTTTTTCTCAAGAACTCTTACAACTTCTCAATTCCTTAAAATACATAATTTCGATAATTAATCGTTGTTAACATTTCGAATTCTTTTTATGTAGATGAACATGATCATTAATGAATGCCTTAGATTGTATTCTCCTGTAATCACACTGGTCAGAAAAGTTCAGAGAGAGGTTACTCTAGGGAACGTTAGACTTCCGGCTAATATTAATATATTTATTCCAGTTCTATCAGTCCATCATGACTCTAATATTTGGGGCAGATACATATTTTTAGGCTGAGAGATTTCGCTCGGTGGTGACTAAAAGTTACCAATAATAATGCAGCAACATTCCTCCCAAATTCTCAATCTTTATTTTTATCATCGCAAGTATTATTTTCATTTTGTAAACCCTCACAATCCTTCTCCAAATTTTCAGCATTATCAACAATAACGTTTCACGGTCCTTTTCTCCAAATTCTCAACATTATCTCACAACAACGTTTCCTCCGCATTTCCTTATCAACAACTATATTCCTCGGCACTCCGCAAACTTAATTATTGCATCATCTGCGGTTCGCACAACAATTCAAAGGTCGAATCGACTCACGAGGTTTCTAAGTATTTATCTTGATTTTTAAACTTTTTGTTTTATAATATAATTTTCCGAGAGTATAAGATACCAAATAAATATATTGAAGCACACTTATACCTAAATGGGCTAAATACTTTTACACTATATACATAAGCCTTTCTAGAAGAAATAGATCAACAGCTATATTTTCGAAGACACTTATACCTAAAAAACTCATAAATACTTATACACTATATACATAATCATTTCGGGAAGATAATGCTGCATTCAACAGCTATATTTCGAGTACACTTATACTCTAAAACCGGCAAACACTAAGGTCAAGTTGTAAACGAGCACACATGTACTCTAAACATATATGGAGACGATTTTACTAAACTGCTATATATGTACTCACATATTATATTCTCGAGAGCGCATGCTGCATTCTATATTAACAAACCGCTACAAAAAACTATTCCACACTTCACTACTAAGAACAATGAAGTTCATCAACAAAATCAAATTCCACAAAATTCCAGTAGTAAGAACAATAAAGTTCAACAACATAATCAAATTTCACAACAAAATACATTTTAAATTCAACATGCAAAACATAAATATACCAAACATTAAATTCCTAAACAAAAATCGAACTAAAGTAACTATAAATTTAAATATATAATTACTAATTTTAGATGTTGTAAAATCTTATTTAAAAAATAACCTAAATTACTAACAATTTCGAAACCCTAATTAAGAATTAACCTAAATTTAACCATTTCAAAATCTTACTTAACAATTAACCTAAATTAATAAGAAATTCTAGATATAAGAGGATGAAAATTTATAAAATTGAAACCCTAACCACAAATAGTGAACGATTAAATACTATAATATCTAAAATTGATGTTGTTTGAACCTTTTGTGCTTGAGTTGATTTTCATTTTTAGCTAAATTACGATTCTGTATCTAATTCTCATAAGAGCGAAAAGAAAAACAAATAGAGAATGGAGAGAAAAAGTAAATATAGAGAGCGAATGGAGATGGAATATGATTTGTTGTTGTGTGTACACGTGCAACTTAAGGAGCAAATTATTTAACTTGGTGGTGCACCCTAACCCCAACCATAAATTTAACCATATTACATTTTCTTTTCTTGTCCTAATCAATCTCTCTACATTTTCTTGTCCTAATCTCTCTCTCTCTCTCTCTCTCTCTCTCTCTCTCTATGGGAAAATACATTCGGAAATCAAAGGTGACATCAGAAGTGAACGGTATGGAGTTGAGAAAGTCAACGTTAGGGGTACGTACACGAGCGAAAACCCTAGCACTGCAAAGGCTACAAGACCTCCAGCTTAGGTCAAGGCGCCTTCACAAACCATTTTTAGGGTTTGCCCAAAAAAATCAAACCTCAAAACTCAACCAGACTAAACCTCAATTACAAAATATTCAAGAAAATAATTTCCACTTTCAACCAATTGGAAGGTATCATTTTTCTTCTTTTTTTGGTTGATTTCTGAAACTCAATTGAAGATAAACAATTTGGGGAAAATAGTTGGTTGATTTTTATGAATTTTTGGTATTTTAAAAAAAAATTTGTTTTGGGTGATTTTTCTGAAACTAAATGGAAGATGAACGATTTGGGGAAAATAGTTTGTAGTTTGAACCAATTGGAAGGTATGATTTTTGATGATATGTGTTTTTTTTAAAAAAAATTGGGTCATTTTGTTTGTAATTATAGTGTTGATTTGGGGAATATGGTTTGGAGTTTGAACCAATTTAATGGTATGATTTTGTTGGTTTTTATGAATTTTTTGGTATTTTTTTGGTTGATATATCAAACTAAAATGAAGATGAATAATTTGGGGAAAATAGTTTGGAGTTTTGAGCCAATTGAAAGGTATAATCTTGGGTGGTTTGTGATTTTTTATTTTATTTTTTTGTTTGTAATTATACTGTTAATTTGTGATATTTGAGTTTATGAAACTAAAATGAAGATGAACAATTTGGTCAAAATAGTTTAGAGTTTGAATTAATTGAAAGGTACAATCTTGGTTGATTTATGTATTTTAGAAAAAAAAAATGGTTGACTTTTGTTTGTAATTATACTGTTAATTTGTAATTATTTATGTTTATGAAACTAAAATGAGCTGAATTTGTTTTTGGTTAATTTACCCTCATGATTTTTTTTGTTTGCTTTATTTTCTTGATATATGGTACTGTTAAAGGAGGAAAAGGGTCCCTCTTTGCCAGATCTATGTGTGTATTTAATTTTCTTGCAGATGAAATCATAAAAATACAATTTTTATATGAAAAGGTTTGATTTTTATGGTTTCAAAAGTTAAAAGTATTTTGAATTAAACAATTTTATTTGAGTTTTTGGCTTCTCTTAACCCACTCTAGTCTTTTTATTTTCGAAGAAAGTTACCTTATACTTAGTATAAAGCTTATACAGAGTTTTGGATAATTTTGTGCTTTCTTTTGTGTGAAAGAAAGCATATATGAGGAAAAGTTAGTTTATTTTCCTTGTTAGTGTTGCATTATGAGGGTTCCACTTTTTTTTCTTCTGCTTTCTTCTAAATGGAAAGAAAAGAAAGGTTTTTTATTATTTAGGATTTGTTTAAATTTACCCAATTTTGTATGGAAAAGTTGAGCTTTTATGTATAGTTGTTCAAAATTCAACTCTGTAATATACTCCTTTTTGCTTTGCCCATTGCCCCGCATCAACAATTTTAATATTTTGGTGTTTCCTGATTTGCTTTTTTTGGTGGTCAATTGTGAAAATCTGTTGTTTCTGGGTATCCATATTCTGAACTAGTTAGGATCTTGGAAAAGAAGTTATGCTTTCTTGTGTACAAACTTTATATAGTTTGTGTTTAGTGTTTCTTGCTGTGTCAGAAGCAACTATGTTGCAATTACATAAATTAATCAATCTTTCACCTACTATAGTTGTGTTTCATCCCCACGTTGTTGCTTAAGGGCGGAATTTTTCTTCTTTAAAAGTGAGCAAATTTATAAATTTGAGCGAGTTTCATAATTTTATGCTTTAAATTTGTGTATGTAAATCCTAATGTGAAAAAAGCAGATGTATTTGCTTTTGGTCTGAGGAGTCTCAATCATAAAAAGCTTGTTGTACCAGAATCATACTCAGATTAAGTTAAGCAATAAATGGTTCCTTTGTATCATCTGATCCAAAAGGTGATCTCATTGGAGAAGTTGCTTTATTTCATGACAAAAGATTGCCCCTTTGAAACAGGGATTTACGGTCATGAATTCATTGCTTTTTTCCAGTAGTGGAACTCTTTTGTGGAAGCATTAAATTCCTTTCCCAATATGTTTTGGAGTGGTGTCTTATTCATTGGCCAGATTATGTAGTACATAATTATGTAAGATACTCTTTGGGGACAATAGATGAACTGAGAGGACCACCGTTTCTTGTCTTCTAATGGAAGCATCCTGTTGACCGACTCTCCTCTTCCCTCAGGTCTTGTAGTCGGTGGGCTCACTTTTGTGGGACGGGGGGTCTGTTGTGTTTTCACATTTGTTAATCTTGTTTGCAAATATTTTTATGTATAATGGCTGACTTAAGGCCGTGGTTGGTATGTTAGTCTTCTAGATTGAGGTTTTGTTGTATTCAGATCCTTGGTTTTCTGAGACTAATTGGATGCTGTATTCCATCTCTAGGGCCACCAGAGAAAGCACTCCTTGTAACGTCATAACAGATGTGGACAACATCTCAACTCCTGGTTCCTCTACAAGGTACCCAGAAAATCAAACACCTCGAAGCTCAATCCTCCCAAACATCCCTTCGATGCGTGAGGTGGATGAGCTGTTTGCACATTTTGAGCAGCAACAGCAGCGCTTCTTTATGGAGAAGTATGGTCTTCCTAATTTCTGTCAAACTCCTTCCATTGTTACTCTAATCACTGTAATATGAAATAATTTTATCCAGTAACATTTATGTTGGTATTTATTGGCGATTTTCTGTTTTCATCCTTCGTTGCAGGTATAACTTTGACATCATTAACGATGTGCCCCTCCCTGGACGTTATGAGTGGGTGAAGGTCAGTCCATAGCCAGTGAAGGCTCTAAGCCGACATCCCGCTCCCTTACATTTCTTCAACAATGTTGAGAGGAGTTTGAACCAGGATGGGATACTACTCATTTATGACCTTTGACTAGTGTAAAATTGATAGCCCTTTGACCATGTGTAATTTCATGTCTGACGTAGTGGAACTGGTTAATTACTACTAACCATTTGGAAGTAGAATTAGCAGAAAGTGTTATGTACCAACTGTTGAAGTCTCATAACATCTGTAGGTTATTTGGTACCATGTTGAAGCAGTGGTATAATAAATGTTTTTAATGTTTTCTTTGCCAATAAATCGGATAGACTATAGCTTTGAGTTATCCTTACAAACTTGTGGCTCCTCCCCTTTCTGATATTTAGAAATTTTAGAAAGTATCTCTAAATTTATCCTTCTCAAATTTAACCACCTCAATAAGCCACTACTACCTGTTTGGTAGATAAAAAGAGTGAAAGTGATGATTTTCACTTGTTGGAGGGAATGTAAATATTGTCCAATGCGGGTCTTACGGATACATTATTTATATAAATATGAACTAACAAGGTGCTCGATATGTTTTTTTAAATCTAGCGGTCAAGGTCCCCTTGATCTCTACTATGTACTCCACTAGCGGTCATGATTTGAACCTTGACTTCGACATGTTGTTAAGTACACAACTCTATTTATGGCTCGGGCTTCATACTTATCGAGTCAATTATCAGGACTCGGTGCCCCCGAATTGAACCGAACAAGTTGGTTAGTGTGGCTAGGATTACACACAAGTACACTACTCTACACCCTCCAATCAACTAGACCATAGTTATGGTTCAGTAGTGTCAGTGCAAAGTTGTCGAAGATTCACCTTCAACTTTGTGCAAACCTTTCTCAGTCCTTTTTCATGCATAAAATCATGAATCTTTTGAATTTACCCTTTAAACATTTATTATAGAGGTACACTTTTCAAATCACGTAATTCGTGCAACATTTTTACTTGCTGTAAAACTCATTGGTTCACTCATTCACATGTGAAAAAATCCATACTGGTAATAATCAGAGGGCACAGAAGTGTACTGGTTTCTTATCTCAGCATTGTGTAATGAACAATGAAAGTTTTGGTGACTTTTTGGATTGTTCTTACCAAGTAGTATCTCACTTTAGGGCTCAACTAATTTATCAGCATGTGTTAATATTATTTTTAAACGTAATAATATTATTATTATTTTAAAAATATTTAAATTCTTTTCTCATTAATAATACACATAAGAGATGCTTATTATCATATTAATATCGCGAAACCGTTATAACTGCTACAAAAGTTACAAATATTTACATTATTACCATAAACAAGCATTGCTACATAACCGGTCGCTTCACAAATCAAGGGATGCGAAGACATGGTCTCGCAAACTTAATAAATCAATTTATTGCCAAACAAGCTTCCCGACAACGGGGAGCCTAAAATTTCATGAAATCATTACTTCTTTCGATTTCAATTTAAAAATATAATACTCAGATATGCCTCAAATTCTTGGGAGCAAGTTCATATTTTTGATTTTGCATGTTTACATTTTATTTGGCCAGAGTCAATCATGTTGGTTATGAAACAAAGGATTATCTCTCAAACAACTTTCGACATGAAAGATACGAGAAGCTTCCCTACGCTGACGGATAAAAATATCTCCGCGATGTATCACAGCGACTTTGCAGTGATTATCTCGCATATATCGACATGTCCTCGAGAGATTTGCATGGACTATTGTTCTCCAGTCAGTTCCACTGCAGCATGAGACAGACTTGCTTCGAAGAATACATCTTAAAGATGCACTTATATCATGGATTACTTGGAAGATTTCAAAGCAACCCGTAGATTGTACAATCGGAAAGCTACAAAGAAATTATTGAGATACCCAAAGGAATAATAATTATACGTCACATATCAAAATTGGGGATCACCCACATTGATCGGGGTTATTCGATTCAAATCTCGGCTGATGTCCTCTGACACTTGGGTTTGCACTTTGGCTACGCTACATCTCTTATGTGGATAGCACATCATTGCTGCCCAAAATCCGAGATGCCGGATCCACCACGATGGCCTGTTAATTTGAAGACAGCTACTAAGGCCAAAATCAAATTTTGCCCCACATTACATGTGGCATCTCTTATGTGGAGGTAATATCACGGCGAAGCCTAAAATCTCGAGATGCCGGCCCACCATATTATTATGGTTTCTATTCAGAAACGGGTTGAAATTTTTGTTCAGCTTGACGCTTAATTTCATCTCTCAGCCATTAATCATCTACTGGTGACAACGAAACCGCAACCTTTCTTCTCAAAGCATTATTTAAATCAAGTTTCAAATATTATCATTATCAATAAGAATAAAGAAAATTGTTTGCTGAATCAATAAAGACAAACTTATAAGTATTGAGACACAAAACACTACCCAGCACCTTGTAGACATAAGTGAAAGTACGCGGCTCATGGAGGCCTCACTATCATCTATCTTCGGCCGTTTATCTGCATTCATATATAACAATTTTTTACTCTTAATAAATTTTTAACATCTGTCATTTCATTTATGATATGTATACCCTATGTCTAAAAAGAATTGATAACAAAAATATATTATTCGCACACCAATCTTAATTCATTACGTTACTCTCATTTACTTCGCCAAATTTACGCAAGTTATCAACGCTAGTACACTTTAAGTAAACATGTTACAAAATTAATATGTGCACGCAATTACCTCATTGAAAACCTCGATTAGTCAAGGCACTTACGGTAACTATACACAATGAGCAGCCATTATCATGCGCCGCCTTACGTTGTTGGGATAAAAATTATAATGTATCCTCCTATAAATCAGAGAATGTAAAATATTATCAAATGTAATAATATTATTATACTAAAAGACAATTTTCCTCACATGATCATTAAGAGGGATATTTATTATCATATTAATATTGCAAAACCGTTATAACCGGCATGAAAGTTACAATTTTTACATTATTAGCTTGATGATAAGCATTATGAGAATTATGATTTAAGCACTGAAATGTGTCTCTCCCTTTCTTACCTATATATATCCATACTATTCTCCATCTACCCATACTTTATACAAATAATATTTATCAAACATACAAAAAGAGATTTATGCAGTTATGAAACCTTTCTTTTACAATCAAGTAGTTTTGGCTTAATAATCTATCCTAAGGATATTCAATGCTTCTAAATTACCGATGACAAGCCAATACAATTATGTTTTATTTTACATATATATAATATTTATGTAATTCAAGATTTTCAAGCATACATATTTAATTAATTATTTAACATACTAACAACTATGTAGGAATTTATGCATTATTATTATTATTATTATTATTATTATTATTATTATGACTCAGTTGTCCTTTTTCGCCTGGACTTTTGATGCTAAAGCTGCTTATATGTAGTCAAATGGGCATTTAATAATCAAGAAACTATTGTCACATGGGGGTATTGTACGGCCAAACTTTTCAATCTTCTTTTCGTTTTTCAAGATTATTGGATACATGAAATCATGCATATCTACTGTGACTCAAGTGGAGACAAAGGAAGCATCATTGATGATTTATCTTTGTGTTTGTTAACTGTGATTAATCTCTTTTATTGGTTATTTTTGTTTTGCTAATTATGTTATCTCGACTAATTCATCTCGTATAATCTATAATTACATTGGCATGCTATTTGCTTACGTTTTATTAGAGCATTTACATTATATTACTCATAAAATTTTCCTGAAAATTTATTTCTTTGTTATAAATATAACAAAGAACAAAGTAAAAGACAAAGATAATATTGGGGACAAGCGAGTAATTATTTTTATTACTTCAGAATTTGCTATTAAGAAGGCCAATATAACGAATGTTTATTTATACTTCCAATAATATAATATACAAAAGAATTACTACACAAAGTTAACTTAAAAGTAAGAAACCTAATAGCCTTCCTAAGTTAAAGTCATCTCCTTTCTTGCATGTATATCCATAATATTTCCATAACACTCTCGGATGCCTAATTAACAAAAATATGTCCCGTTAAAATCTTACTGTGAAACCCCGTCTGGGTATAAAATCCAAAATGGGTTTAAAAAAGAAATGATTATTCTCAACATACGATATAATGTCAGCTCATTAAAAATCTTATCAATAAAACTCATTTCAACAAAAAACTCGACAAGAAAAAAGAAAGACAACGTGCTGCATTAATCCTCCTCATGACACATCACTGACATCCATTATCGACGTAGTCCGCTGGATAACTTTTTCAATATCGGTAAGCGGAAATGATTTAATGAATATATTCAAGCCAAATTATCACAAAGACGAATTGGTTGACATCGATTTTCACCATTCTTTCAAGATCAGCTTAGCTTAAGCAATAATTTTGCAAAATACGCTTTTGTTCTACCTCCTTTCGATATATCCTTCATTTAACTAAGCAATACATGGCCAATTATCTTCATACGCGCTGCCTATCAATTTTTCTATAATAATCCATACGCATTTTGATACGATGATCACGCTTAGTTAAACACATTCACGACTTCGCTTTGTATTGCCAATATTTCTACTTGTAGCGAAAATAGTTTATTTCCATGGGATCGCCATAAATGGGAAGCCGCTCTACCACTGCTGAATAAATATCCACAGGATATTCCATTACGGGACGTACGCAGACATCCCGCATCAAAGATATCCAATTAGCTCCACTCGGAGGCAGATTCGAATAACAATCCCATATCTATCGTACTCCTCTAAGATCGGCGATTTGTTTAACTCCATTCCAATGCCTCGAAGTTGGCGCGTAACTATATCTCAAGCATGGGGATTAACAACAAATGATATATTTTGGTCTCAGATGACTGCAAGATATTGTCTAATAAAGACTTAAATAGCGTGACTTCAGACCAAGTAGTTCTTTATTATTTTCTCTAGGCTTCAATGGGTCTTTGTTCACCTCACAACCATCGGGCGCCAATTGGATATGACTTATCCATAAGAAATTGTTTAAGACCTCACATAAGCTGGCATACAAATATTCCTTTACTCAAGTGATCTATTTGCAAATTCCAAAGACAAACTTTATTTGTCCCACGAGATCTTCATCTCAAATTCCTTTTTCAAGCAGCTTACGCCTTTGGATGTTCTTCAGAGTTCCAACTATATTTAAGTCATCAACATAAACCTAATTATTACAAACTCTTTTTCCTCGATTTTTTCTTCATGAAAAATGCGAGGACACGAAGATCATTTTATAACCCTTTTGGTTAACATTCACTTCAGCGATTATACCACATTCGCCCGTATCAAGCAGAATCCGTATAAGGACTTATTCAATTTTATTATTTGAAAATTGTTCTCGGTAATCCTGAAACTCATGGCTGTGCAAATGTAATCCTTCCTGGGATTTCATATAAATGACAACCCACTATATGGGATAAGTTAGACAACGCCTATTGGCCCAAATCGAGTCCTTCATAAATGCATTAATTAAATATCGGGGGCAGAAGCCAGATCCACCACCGTAGAATATGTCTCCTCGTAATCAATGCTAGCCATAAAATCTCACAGCCTTGCTTATACCAATAATAATTTCACCATTTTCATTTCTGGCTTTTTGCACAATACCCATTTATATCCTTAATCGTTTACACCGTTGTATGGACTGCCAGTCCAAAACCACCAAGGTTCAAATGATTTCTCAATTCGACTGGACGCTTCTTTTTCTATTTTGGCCAATCATTCCTGCAGATTTGCATTCATCTACAGACACTTTAGTTCATGATCCCCTATTTTCACTATCACATTCCGGCCGCTTATATTATACAGAATTTATCGCCGACGTATCTCTATTTCGTTCCATCAAGATCCCACTCATAAATAATTTATCCAATTTCTCTCTTTCATTGCTACTAATTTCAAGTACCAAGTTCTTCTGAACCAAATTCATCGCCATATGAAATATTCTTCGGGTATTTGTATCCTCTTCGACCATATATGGCGATCGCTTCATTTTCTTTTTTCTGTGATCTTTATTTTGAACCGATCGTCTACCACACACTTCAAAGGCTTTTGCACTCATTCAAGAATACTATCAGTCCTTCAACATCACTCGACGGAATATTTGCGTACTTAGTATGTGTGTGATTTAGTCACACCTGGGTCGCTAAAGCATTTGACAGCTTTATTAGCGTCTTGTAAATGAATTCATTTTGAACTTCTAGTTCACATTGTTTTGTACGAGGATCAAGAGCAAGAGGTTAATGATAATTCTATTCCAACTTAATATTTCTACCGCTTATTCTTCCCTATTTCCGGAAGTGTGATTCGAAGTGACACCGCTGAAATCGAAAGCAAGAATACGTCTCCCAAGCAAGGTTTCAAATACTTTATTATTGATAGACCAAACCAACATAATTCTTTCAACCTCCTGAAAGATTCCATCTTAGCGCTAAGCATGGCAAAGTAATAGACATATACCGCACTTCCCCAAATATTCTTAGACGAAATATTGCTGTCGTAATCTCGAAATGAATCAGAAAGTGATAAAATAGAGGATAACTGTTGGCCTGACATAACAAGTGTCACGCATGCAAAGATAAGGCCTCAACAAGACTCTAGTTTCGCTTTCATGGTAATAGTTCGCTATCAATTGAAGATAATAAATATCTGCAAGACCATTTTGTATGAACATGTTCTGCCAGATGTTCATTATCACTTCCACCGAGTAAGCACATTATTAAAAGTTGAGGTAAACTCACGTGCATTATCAAGCCATATCTTCTTGATTGGATAATCGAAATGTGTCCTTAGTCGAATGATTAGGCAGTGAGGTCTCGCAAAACGCCAAAAGTTACGAGTAGACAATAGGATACATGCGCACTATCTTTCTTGGATGACAAGGCGACTATCAAATAACACATACAAGATGTATCGCCCACACATATCACTCAGAAAGCATGCTCTAAGAATTTGGAGATTCATTTCCGACCTTTTTTGGTGAAGTGCCCGAGCAATGAGTTTACCTTGAGAACATGCAACACATTCAAATTCTTTCGACTGAAGAATTTTTCGACTCTTCAATGGGTGTCCAAGAGAGTTTTCAATTATTTTTCGCATCATAGTTGATCCGCGATGGCCTAACCGATCATGCCAAACAATAAACTCATCACGATTCTCAAACTTCTGGTTTGATAGAACATGTGTTTCTATACTAGAAATATGCGTGTAGTACAACCCACATGACAACGCTGGTAACTTTTCTAACATGGTCTTTTTACCAGATATTATGCTTGTCGTCTCAATGTGATAGCCATTTTGGCGTATGTCTTTGAAAGTGATTAAGTTTCTTTGAGACTTAGAGGAATTGCAGCGGCATCTTTAATATAAATTGTGTTCCTTCCTCGTGGAATACATATAGCTCTTCCGCAGCTTCAATCACTTCAGACTACCCGATAGTCAATAACACTTCAAGCCATAAGTATCAAATAAGAAAATATTTCTTATCTTTAGGACGGTAATGGTTGTTTCACTCATCTCGCAGCATATTTCTCCTTTATCCATTTGTTTGCCAGAATCCTATCGGAATCGAAAATCATACACCGGTAAATTCCCAGAAAGATAAAGTGCTACACAACGATTCGCTTTTAAATATCAAATCTTTCTCGCCAAAATTAGCCTGCATATTTATAATCACAACACCAAACCCCATTGAAATTCATTGTTCTCATTATACAACGGTAGTAACATTTAAAATTAAAAAATTGATTATAGTTTGTTAACCATTATTGATAAATCAAACACACCGAAACAAAAAATAGATATACACTTTTTCAAAAGGATCCTCGTGAACTGAAGATGAGAAAAGATCAATTGTTCAGTTACATTATCGTGGAAATACGTGGTACGCCATTACCTTACCTGCAAGAGCTCAAACTTTAACCATGGTGTTTATCTCAATCTCCTCGACGTTGCTTATATATCCGGACATGATGGCAACCAACAAAGCATATGATCGTTGACGGTCCCAAAGTGCTCAACCGACTTCTCGCCTATGCACTAAAAGTTACTCCCATCCGAAATATAACACATAGTCCCGAAGGGCGTTCTACTTACTAATGCACCGACGCGATTAAGAATAGCTTAATTCACATAATTTTTAACGATGCATAAGAACAGATTTGAGAAAGTTTCTATATAGCCACATAACTTCTACGGCAGAATGCTCCACATGTTAACCCCTTCATAATTACCAAGATCGGGCCGAGGCGAACAACCTTTCATGTTAGTTCTCAAGCACTCAAAATTTTCCACGATCTCTTCAATATTCATTTATTTATAATTTCTATAGTCCTCCTTCACTACCATATACATTTACTTCGTAATTTGTCTTGGCAATCCTCAAATTCTTCTTATATTTTTCTCGAAAAACACTCCACACAAGGAAGACGAAGAATGTTCACGTTAACATCCATTAGAAACTCATTCAATATTGATTAATAATAATAATAATCTTGATCATATTAACTCATTGCACGAGAGTTGGACCACTAACTCATTCAATATTGATTAATGGTTACTAAGATTCAATCAAATAAACCAGAAGATTAAACAATCCGAAATATATTTAAGATTAAACAATGCGAAATATATTAAAGCTTTACTAAATTATTTAACCCTAAAGATTTGCGATTAAACAAACCTTTACATACATCATCGATGTAAATATATTACAAACTTTGCATATTAAACTGAAGTAGATTTAACTAACTTTGCATATTAAACTGAAGGTATTTAACTAACTTCGCATATTAAACAAAAGCAAAATATATCAAAAGTTTTAATTGCTAATTACATATATCATTCTCATATATTCAAAATTAATAATAAAAATCTCACACCTAAATTTGAAGGACCTTAGTCGAGAAATTGATCGTTAATAATCGTTATAAATATAACCAAGAACAAAGTAAAAGACAAAGCATAATAATGCATGTGCTTATAATTATTTTATCATGCACATGCATCATTATTGCTATTGTGATACAATACAACCAAAGATTCATTTATGCGCCTAAATATATAACATGTAGCTAAAAGAATTACTGCTGAATAAAAGAACTTAAAAAAAGTTAAACATAATATTTCTAAAGCTGTGCTCATCTCCTTTCTTTAAGGACAAGCATATCCATAATATTTTCATAATATTCTCATATCACTTTATCAAATTTAAAGGCCTTTATTTAGTTATATGCTTCCTCGAACTACGGTAGCCTAATTTTTATATGCTTCTCTTTATTATCTATCTTATCTAGACACCCCCTGAACTATTATTGGGCAGCCCTCTGAACTTTCTTTTTCTCGCCTGTACACTCTAATCTCCTCAGATCTAATTTTCACTAAAATACAAATGAACGACTATATCACTCCTAAAATACACAAATAAACGACCATGTTATTAATCGAAACGATTATTTTATCCCTAATACTATAGTAGACTAAAAATATATGACTAAAAATAAACTCACACACCCTTCTTATACAACACACCCCACCTCCCCTACCCCCACCACCCCAGCAAATTCTACATCACACTCTACCCCCCCACCGCACCACCAACCCCCACAACTGTCTCCCCACCTACAGCCCACCTCTGTCCCCTCACACCCCTGTCCCCCTTTCTCCAACAACCTTAAGAGGAGAATCTTGATGGTTGACATAGCTTCTCCACATTCATTGTTAATCTGAATTTCCAACTATTCCATCATAAATCATATTATGCTTACTATAATTATTTGTTCATGGTGATTGCATTTGTCAAAGGAACACCCTTTTGGCTAGTGGGTACCACTCAAGGATGCAAGCAAATAAGAAAAGCTTAAGTAGGGCTTTATTTTAATTTCATATACTCTTGGCCTCCATATTTTTTAAATAGAAGGTTAGAGACAAACATACCATTTACCACGCATTTTAAATACTGAAAATTGCGCCTAAGAGCTCGCTGTATTGCTAAGAAGTTTCAGTGTATCATTCAGTTAATATCTGCGAGCGATCAGACAAAGATAGATACTACGTACTTATTTAAAATTAACAAGATCGCTCAAGAAATTTCTCATTAATAAAGCTCAATTTAAAAAATTAATTATTAACTTTTTACATAAAAACCAGATACCATTTTACACTCTCGTTATTAAAATATTATATCTTACAATTAAATCTTCCAAAAGCTACACATTCCTATGCAATATTTGTACTATACATTAGAATTGTGGTTCCTTAGATTTTTTGGATGTTTTACACTACACCTAGTCCTATATCGTGGCTTTTTAAGTGGGAAAATATTTTAAAGTATCGATATTTAACTAATATATATGAAAGATAAATGTACAAATTCATAATTCCAAGTGATCTAAAGCCGCATAATACATTATTAAACAAAAACATATTTACAATATACGAATAAACGTAGCATTCTTACATCAGTAGCCGAGTAAATTCCACTAAAAGTCTCCACACGCTCAAATTCACAACGCTAATTTGACTTCCTTCAGCCTCCTTGTCAGCAATATCAATCGTATGATATCTCTAGTCGTCCACACCGCAGGCGGCCAATCAAGAACCGATGATGCTAAGAACAAGCGATTTAACAAAACCAAACCCAAGAAAAAATTCTTGGAGAATTTCGCCAAGGCAAGGCTAATTTAGGGTTTTGACGCAAAAGATTTTTCAAAACTTATGTCATGAACCCTAAAGTTGCTTATATGTACAAAGTAAACAAAGTTCGATGTTAAGAACCCGCAAGATACTGACTCGCTAACTCTATTAGCTCGTTAAGACACTAATGAAGTCAAGACGTCAACTATTTAATTAGCTTAATTAAATAGTATCTAGTCAATATCAATAATCTTTTCAATTTATTGATAAATACTAAATTACTCTCAACCAATTAAATAACTATTTAATTGATTCTATTTATTCAATCTATATTCTACATAAAACGTAACCCTTTTTAATCGAAAAATACATTTCTCAATTATACAGTTTTCGATTTCATACACGAAATATATAACCTTCACTCAGAGGCATAGCGAATCTTCTGCGTCAGAGAGCAGTAAGTTGTATAATAATAATAATCGACCAATTACTATTATTATAACGACACGAAAAGATCTAAGAATCGCCATAACCTCCTTAAATTACTTTAACTCACATCAGTAATATACAATTACTAAGTTGAACACTAAATTAAGAATCACATTTAACCCAACCGTAAATGAATTGATACACAATTGTCGAATCTTGCATAATAAATGGAATCAATTCCTCATTGATTTCCATCACCCGACTGGCCATCGACGATTATCTACACCTTTATCACGATTCTCAATGTAGGTTAACTATAAGAAGCTGGCCATGAAACACCCACAACTTTCTTTTACTCTTTAGTATTTAATCGAATAAGCATTTATGAAGGCCCCATAAACCAACCAGCACTAACCGCGCTGAGAGTTCGGTATCTTTCCTCAGATATCAAGGACCTGACAAATCCTCCTTATATATCAACATTCATCGTTACATTCACTTCAAATATTGCTATAATCCCCCGCCAAGCGCAGCACGTTGGGTCATGTCAAAGTACATAGCTTGTATAACACGCATAGTTATATATCGTAGGGCTCAAGAATCGACGAACCTAAAATTCTTAAACAAATGTCATAGGACACAGATATACATATCTTCTATGAATTCGCTTTCTTGGCCATACCTCACCAAATACCGCAACCCACGGTATTGTTCTCTAGTCTCCGCAGCTAACGTGATCAATCTTGATCTACCAATCAAAAACACCATGTTACCATACGACGCTTGCCGCCTCTAACTATCGTGACCGAATTCAAGGCCTTTTGGCTATCCTATGTTTCAAAGCCAGCAGGCGTAATTAGCTCATGTTACCTCTAGAAAACATAGACCAACATGTAGATTTAACTCACTCATCGAGGATAATAATTTATATGTATATTATATGTAAATTTAAACATATGTATTATTAGCAAAACAAATATATTAAAAATATAAAGAAGCAATAATATTCAAATATGCTTGTTCACATAACACAATGTCAGATATTACCTGACTTCTTACTTAACTCTAACACCACCGGCGACATCTGCTTCAAGACTCCATAAGCCGGTGATGCTCATCATGCTTTGCCCGACTTAGTGGCTTGATCGCCGATTGGGTCATTGCCTTGCATTTCACATACTTTGGACATCACCTCTAATGGCCATATCTCTAATCAAAGTATACTTTCTCTCGAAAGTACGCAGCTGATTTGTGATGGCTGGTTCCTGCCTGAGCTATCGCCCCAAGAGATCGTCACACAAAGCAACCCACCTGTCCCTCAATGCTAGGTACCACACCAAGTTCGATCACAAACTTTCTTTTATCCAACATGCTTTAGCGGCTTCGCACGCCGCGCATGCATCGCATTGTGGGTAGAATCGCAACAAGATCATTGAACCTTCCAAGATACCGCTTCCACCGCTGAGACGAAACCATACCCAGACTGGAATCCATAGTCGCTCTCTCGCCGCTTGAAAATCGCTGCCGCGTACTCGTCAATGCTAACTCCTCATCTCCACCATATATACCAAGAAAAGTATCTTTGGGCTTCTTTTCTAGATACTTCAAGACGCACTTCACCGCAATCCGGCTTTCACCGGATTAGTTTGCATCTACTTCTTGTTACACTAGCGCATAAGACACATCGTGCCCATGCCATGGCAACATGGCATACATGACGGATCCTAGCCTGCAAGGTATTGCCCTTCATTCTATTCATCTCAAAGATCAAGTAGCTGGGACACCGCGCTCTACCGAAATAACTCCATGTCTCACGGGGAGATTACCTCTTAGAATTACCATGTTGAACCTTGCGCATTTATTCACATAAGTATCCTCGACAAAGTCCAATCAGCCTCCTCTGCCTCACATCTCTGTGGATCTTTATTCCAAGTATATATCAGGCTTCGCCTAAGTCCTTCATCGAGAAACATTTGCACGCCTACCGATCGAGTTCAAGAACTCTACGCTGTTTTCCAATGATAAGTATGTCATCGACATACAGATCATGAATGATACGTAACTCCCACCGACCTTCTTCTATACACACAAGATTCTTCTTCGTTTCCGATGAAACCAAACTCTTTGATTGATTCATCAAACGAGATTCCAATCAAGGATGATCGCTAAGACCATAAATGGATTTTGCAATTTATACTTCTTAGGTCCTTTAGGACATGTAAAGTCCGAGGTTGTACTTATAAATAGATCTTCCTCTAAATTTCCATTCAGAAAGCGGCCTTTAGATTCATTTCGCTATATTTCATAGTCAGAACGCAAAGAACGGCTAAGATTATCCGATGGGATTTAAGATAGCCATCGCAAGTTTCACATAGTCCACTCCATGAACTTGTTTGAAACCTCGCTACAAGTTTAGCTTTGAAACATCAACGTTCGTCTTTACTCATGTTTCTTCTTAAATCACCATTTGCATTCAATATGAGCCCCATCTGTAAATCCAACAAGACCAAACTCTCAAGCTGGGTACACATAAAATCCATCTCGTATCGCATTGCTATTTCTGCTATTTGTCGCATCCTCATATTCATTGCTTTCAGCGTATGTACTCTTCATCAATGATGAAAGCTTTCACCATACCGCCTGCTCGCGGGGGCGACCTTTGTTGATCTCCAGAATGTCTTCCTGATCAAGAATCGGGTCTTCTATGAAAGGCGTTCCACTTGTATGTCGATGCCTCAAGATTAGATAATTATTGACTTCTATCACTGAAGCTTCATCAAGATGAATACCATTACTTTAGTCCTTCTAGACAAATATTCCTTTTCAAGAAATACTCCCCGTTTCTAAAGAATGAGACTTTATTCTCCCGCCTGTGGCAGAAATCAACCTGCTTCCTTGGATAATCCTAAGAAATAGTATTTATCGATTCAAGAAGTTTATCTTTTGTTAATCTCTTTAACATAAGTTTCATGTACCCCAAATCTTTAAAACCCAACTTGGGAATCTTCCAAACCACGCTCACGGGAATTTTATCTCGGCTTGATTTCGTTGGACATTCCTTAAGGTAAAGCCACGCTTATAGAAGCGCATATCCCCGTAAAGTAACCGTAGATCGGATATAGCCATCATAGATCGAACCATGTCGTTAAGGGTTCGATTTTCTCCTGACACGCCGGCTATGTTGCGTGCCTCGCTGAGCGAATAAACAATACCACAATTTCTAAGCATGAAGATTAACTCATGTAATCAAATATTTTCCACCTCTATCGATCGAGAATCTTATTGTCTTTGTTTAATTGGTTTTGTACTTCATTTTGGAACCTCTTGAATTTCTGGGACTCGTGTTTCTGTTCCTCACCTGATACACAAAACCAGATCTCCCGTAGTCATCAAGAATGTAACGAAGTGCTATAACCTTCCTTTCGCAGATGTGTTCATCGCCCAATATTGCCATCGCTGGTGTACGATACCCAATAAATCACTTGCCCTTTCATTTAAGCTGAAAGGCATTTTATTATTTTGTCAGCATAAAAGCATCAAGTACTTATCGATGATTCCTCATAATCTAAACTCTTCTGGGTATTCTTAACGGAAATGAGTTTCTGATTCGGTTTTCGGCACGCGACCTTAGTCCGCAATGCCATAGGTATGTTTGGTTTAAGTCGTTAGGGCTTATTCCGCTTTAAAGTTTTACGTTATACGACCTCATTAATCACGCCTAAAAACGTATGTATTCATTTTCATGGAGGCTAGATTAAATACTACCCTATCTCGGTGATCCTAAATTATTTTATCACTAAAATGAAACCATCATTATTCAAAAATGAAATGGGGCCACATCTCTCAAATCAAGTACACAAGAACCGGAGATAAGTTCAAAAAAGGCCCGCGGCGAAACTAATGGATCCTACCGCAGCGCCGCAACCTTCGCGCCATTTCCCACACCTGTATCCATTTTCCTCTTTTCGAAGTCTTCTACTTCTGACTCCGGAAGTTCCCGTGATATTTAATAACATGAGAACCATTAAACCGGTGTTTAGCACCCACGAAGAGAATTAGAAGTTGTACAAACTTCAATAACATACATACCTCAGAGGGCTGAAATGGCCTGCACCATTCTTCCTATCATCTGTGAACTTCCCCGTTGTGTCGACTTCCAAATGACCTGTGCTTCCGTAATAATGACACACTTCGCATCTTCCTAGCTCCCCTTTCCAGCATCCTGGGATTATTTTAACCTCGCTTACGGTGAACTTTTCTTCTTTTCTCAATTTCTTTCTTGTTTTCGGGACCACCAAAATAGAAAGCAGAGAAGTTTTAGTCTTACCCAAAGTTCGCCTCAAAGATTCGTGGATCATCTTATGCGCTTCAAGCTTAGAGATGTTTCAAACTTGCGCATAATAAGTTATTACGACAACCGAGAATTTGTCCGAAGAGACTGTGATTTGAGATCCACGCCCGCTTGGAGCATCAATCGGTGCCTGTATGCTGAAGTCGATCGACCAAACCAATCATTTTAATGATATTTAGGGTTTCGCTGCATGTCCCTTCCCCACACATTCACGAGCACGCATACACATATCTTCGTTGCCTTCCTTTCTGAATAATTCCTCAAGTTGTCGTAGAGAGTGTCATATTACCGCCACCTTTTCATATATTGAATTTTTAACGAAGATTCCATATTGGCAAGTACGGCATATCGACATCTACAAATGCACTTCAAGGCTATGGGATCCCTTTTCCCGATGCACTTATCATTAGGTTTCGCTGGAACCCATTGTGACGTATTCAGTCCTTCTTGCTTGAAAATGACTGAAGTTTCGAGACTACTCACAAATTCGAGTTATTCAAATTGTAGCTATGCTTCTGAAATGGAAACAGTTCTGGGAGCAAAGAATACTGGTAGCCATATTAATTCTACAAGAATAAAGTAAATAAAAATAACGTACTCTCAAGAAACTATCATGCTAAAACACTTACAAATAAATTAAAGTAAATACTAATACTTCAAATTCTAAATATATTAGTATCAAGACCTATTACACTTAAATTGAAAATCCACAACACCGCTTATGATTTGAATCCAGCTTATAATAGTATATTGTCAAACAATTATGTAAAACTACATAACTCTGTGGTCACATCTCTGCCAAAGATGCTACCCAACATTTGTATCGAAACCGCCAAGATACCAATTAAACCAAAGTAGCATTTGATTCATCTATCCGAAGCCCACAATGCTGAAATCACTTCAACATTTATCAATTGTCATATCAAATGCAACATTGTAACACCCGCTATCACGCTAGTCCAATCGATGCAATTTTAGTGCACAACTTTGTAAAATCGCTTCATACTTTCGCTTAAATTTTAATTGGCGAGATTATTATTACTTTATTTTCATTTACTCATGACATTTCAGTTAATTACAATCGCTACGCAACACTTAAAAATAAAAACAAAGAATTCACATTCAAGCATAGCACGATACGCCTTTAACCTATTACAAGTATTTATCAAATACCAACATGTCCTAATTCTGTACCTTTTATACCTCTCGATCCATCCGAAGTCCACCAAGTACCACCACCGTGAAACGATCTTCAATATCTTCACTAGCATAATATTTATATACTAACCCATCTTAGACAAATTTCAAGCTTCTAAAAATAATAAATAAATAAATACAAGAAACTATGACTCGGCTGTCATTTACAACATGACGGTTCAAGCAGAAATATTACTCAATACTCACATATAAAAATTAATTAATATAAACTCACTATCATATTAATATGTCAATCTAATAATTATTACCAATAATTATTAACTATATATATATCATAGAAAATATTTATCACAAATATATTCTAAAAATACATTAAGTAGTGAAATTGTTACCATAATTGTTATATACTTTTAAATTAATTTAAAAGAGTTATAATATAAAGGAAATTAATTAATTGTCATCACATAATTAATTACAATTAATTAGATGATTTAAATGACAAATAATCAATAAAAACCTGAATATAACTAGTCCCATAATTTTAGGAAACCAAAATAAAGAATACGGAATGTGTTTTCAAAATTAAAAAGACACGTTATGACGACCGACCTACCACCAGCCATCACACTTAGTGTAATCACAATGACGTCCGGTCGTCATTTTATACCAAAACGCTCCCATCTCGACACCGAACGCCCGTAGGGTCGCTTTAAGTCGGTCGGGCCGATTTATGGTAATAATACCATATTTAACTCGATTTTCTATTTAATTTAATTGCTTGTAAAATCGCTTTGGGAGGCTTTAAATGTTTTCAAAATTTATGAAATTTGAACACGTTAAACTTCTAATAATTTTATCGAACAAATCACACCGTCAGTCATTAAAATAAATTTTTCATATTTAATATTAATTAAACAGCTCAGAAATCTCTGTATTCGATTGAGTACTTAGAAAATCCAAAATTTATAAAATTTAATGGAGATCTTTCTACGTGCTACTGGGTTCCAGAAAAATTATTTTTGACTTACCAAAAATTTACACACCTCAAACACGTTTTACAAAAAACCTGCTTAAAACAAACCAATAATCATCCTTTAATTTATGAAACAAAATCTATAAGCTAACAAAATATGATAATACTATCATAAACTTGTAACACATGTGTAAATCAATAATCAAGAAATGGTGATTTATTCTCATCATATTTATCAATTAAATATATGAACAAGAATTAATCAAATAAAAAATCGATAAAAACAAACAAGATAAAATAAATAATGTAGCAACTTTAATTTGGCCATGATGCCACGATGGATATACTATGGATATATGAGTATAAATACAAATCCATAATTCCGCGGATCTTAAAGGTAGACACATTATTAGAATTAAAACATATATTTACAATATACGAATAAACGTAAGATTTACATCGGGTAAATGAAAGTTAGAAATCTCCACTAAAGTTCCACACGCCTTCAAAATTCACGTGAATTTGACTACTTCAAATTCCTTTCTGTTGCAATATCAATCGTATGATACTCCTGCAATGGCCCACACCTCGCGAGAGCCAATCAAGAACTCGATGAAGCAAGAAACAAGGATGAATTAAAAACCAAAAACCCAAGAAAAGTTCTTGGAGAATTTCTCGCCGCGTGGGCGGCTACTTTAGGGTTTTGACGAAAAGATTTTCAAACTTACGCTACTTAAACCCAGCTGCTTATATGCGCTTAAAAGCAACAAAGTTCTATAAAGTTAACCCAAGCAAGTATTGGGTCAATTGCTAACTCTATTAGTTCGCTAAGACACTAATTTAGTCGTTATTAGTCAACTATTTAATTAGCTTAATTAAATAAGAATTAAATAATATCAATAATCTTTCACTTATCGATAAATACTAAATTACCTCGAACCAATTAAATAACTATTTATCTGATTCTATTTGTTCAATCGATAATCTACATAAACGTAATCCCTCAGAATTTGTAAATACATTTCTCAATTATACAGTTTTCTCTTTAATTTCACATACATGAAATATAACTCAACGTCAACGTGACAATAGCGACCTTCTAGGCTCTATTAATAAGAAACAGATAATAATAATAATTGACTAATTACTATTATTATAACGACACGAGTAGCATCTATAATCGCCATAACCCTTTTTAAATTATCAGCGGTAACTCACACCGTAATATACAATTACTAAGTTGAACACTAAGTTCTCGAGCAATCACATTTAACCCAACCCAGAACGACCGATACAGAATTGCCGCAACCAGTTTTTTATATAAACGAAATCAATTTCATCATTTCCAACACGATATAATATGGAAGCCGACAGTATATATTTTTAGACTTTTCCCCATCTCATTCTATACAAATAATGGGAAGCCTTTTAAAAATGCTTGTGCAATAAGCTGTGAGCACTCATACTAGTCTCCTTAAAATTATTCTTAAAATCTTTTTTATTTTACTAGTACCTTTATCATTTTTAGGAGGATATTTTAATTTCAATGCTTTTTTCAATTTCTTACTTCACCTCATATTCAAGGGAAAAACAAAAAATCAAAAGGAAAGAAAGAAACATATCATAATCACAAGTAAATGTCAATTTATTTAAAAAAACAGAACCTGACAATAAATTGAAAAATATAGTAAAATGAAAAAATATAGATCCAAGTTAATCATATATAATAAGTTGTTTAAATATCTACAAAAACTGTGATTATGTTATACGCATATTATCAATAAGCACTGCAATAACCTATAAAGAGGTTTTATTTAAAGAAATACTTTGCACCACTAACCTGTGTTTTGGTAAAATTAGATAAAATGAATTTTGCCGAATAATCCACCAAAGATATCAAAATCAATTCAGAAATTAATTAAGGGTTTAATTCAAAATTAAAAAAAGTGGAATATCAATGTAGCAATATGTTTAAATATTTTAATTTTGAGAGAAAGATAAACGAAATACCACCTACCGCACGATACCTCTACATTTTGCACTTCAATATCGAAAAAATAACGCTTAAGAAGCATATACGTTATAATGTACGAGAAAGATAAAAGTGGTTTTGGGGTTTGAAGAGAGTACTATGCAATTGGCATAGTGGGTTGTTCTCTAAAATATTAATGTGGGTCAGCCCAATAAGGAAGGTGAAAATTATGTTTTTGATGTTTTTTAGCTCATTCTTCCCTACATAAAGATAAGAATAAATTTCTTTTGTGACACTAGTACTAAGAAAGATTCACACTGGGCCTACCCTAAACATTTTCTCAACTCTAAAATAAAGATGCGAAGTAACAAAAAAAGACATTCTCCTGGGCTTCCTTATCCTGGCTTCACATTATCCTCTTAATTCTCCAATACCCTTTTCATATCGGGACTCCCTACAAGTGCTCCTAACACTTTTTTTAATACTCAATCAACGACTTTTTCATATTTTTAATGACGTATAAAGTAAAAATTAAAAATTTGATTTTGTTTCAAAATCAAAGTACAAATCTTAAACGATAAAGCTAATATCAAGTAGCAGATTTTAAGACCAAATGTGAAAACCACGCAAATGCCCCAGTTATAAAACTACAACAACTAGCTCAAAACCTCTTTTAATCTCATTTTTAGGATAGGGATAACAATAAAAGTAAAAAATGGTCAAAACATCAGCTTTCTTATCCCAAAATTCAGCCCCAAATTTTTTGAGAATTTGACTCTCCCGGTGTGAATTTAAACACTCCCAAACCATCCATCTATCCTCTCTCCTGTTCAAACTTTGTTGGTTTCTTGGTGATGATTCATGTTAATTATGCAACAACTTTTCATTGATGAATTAATATATTCAATTTATTTGAGATGCGTTAAGTAATAACTTTTCAGCTGATGCATTAATATATCCAATTTCCACTTATATATTTTTATTGAAAAATTAATTTCTTCAAATTTTCTTATTGATAATTTCTCAATTTGAGCACTGGGAATCTCCAATTTCTACTTACATATTTTGATGGTCTTATTGTTGATGAATCAGTTGGCTCTATTTACATATTTATTGTTATGAGGAAATTAGGTAAGTATTAGAATATATGTAAATACTTCATTGGAAAATTAATAATAATAATTGAAATAATAGAATTTCTATTTTTATAATACTTTATATTGTACTTTAATGATTTAAGGAGTAGAAAATAGGGCATCTGATTTTATGTAAATTTTTTTATGTAATTCCTAAAAGTGAAAAAGTGGTTTAGAGAGTTGATATTAAGGAGAAAAAATAAGCAAGCTGGTGTGGATGGTCTAAAATGTTCTTAGTCAAGTCTATCTCCTTGTTTTATTAGATTGTCTAATCTCCTTGTTTTGTGTGGCCTGTAATAAGTTGATAGTAATGGTGAGACTTGAGTCTCTCATCTCTCAATTAGACTAAAACTATGAAGCTTTATATAGTCCAACAATAAATCATTTCTAATATTCACATGAAATCTAGCTTGTTTTGAGAGTTTTGTGTACTATTCACAAAATATTTACAATAATTTTTTTATTATGAAATAAGAAATTTTTAAAGTGGATAAATTTTTGTTTAAATTTAGTCCTTCATGAGCTTTGTAAATTGTTGAATCCGTCAAAATGAACTATCAAAAATAAATCTAGAATGTCCAAGGTTTATGTTGAATTGTGATAATGAATTGTCAAAAGAGAATTTGTAGTTGCTAATGAATTAATAAAATAAAAATTATAGTTGAAAAGAATCGAATCAAATACCTCAAAGATACACATAAACCTACTTATCTAGTGAACTATTCATTTTTTTAAGGACTAATCATCGCGTTGATCACTAACTTCACCCTTTAAAAATTAATTATTCAAGCGAACCATCTTGAAGTACAACAGGTTCAAGTCTGAAACGACCACATACCCCGCACATAAAATCAAAGTAGCGCGTGCATCACATACGCCATTCACATATACCTATGAATCCTACACGTAGATGTACAAAACAAACATTTATTACTTTCATCCCATTTTTTAAAGGTCACTTTTTTCAAAATAGAAATCTCAATATTGGTTTCCATTTAATTTTGACTATTATGTGAATAATAAATTGGAGAAAAATATTGTGATGTGAAAAAAATTTAAATATTCATAAAAATTTGTGCCAAAGTAAAAGATATTACTCCCTCCTTTCCAAATTGGGTAGTCATGACTCATGAGAGATCATATCATCTCTAGCAAACATAAAGAAGAGTTGTTGATGCTCAAAATGTGCAAAAAGCTCATCCACCTCACTGAAGGGATGTTTGTGAGGATTGAGCTTTGGGGTCTTTGATTTTCTCAAAGTATTTACTATCCCTCAATTAGGTGTATACAAGAACGATGCTGATGTTACCCTCTTTACTCAAGGACCCCCTTTTTGTCCTCTCTTTTGGCCTTACACTTTAGTCCTTGAGAAACCTCTTATTATGGTTGGAAAAATAGCCAGACATGTTAGAAGAAAGGTGTTGGTTCATTTGTTGAATTATTTGAGACCAAAACTGCAGCCCCCTCCTAGATTCATTAGATACTTGAGCACAGTGACGTACATTATTTTATCTTCATATTTATTTTGCAAGAATCAACAGGCCAGGAAACGATGAATACATCTCAATCTTAACAAAAAAACAGATCATATTATCATACATAATTATCAATTGAAGAAAAAAATGTATGGTTCACTGATCACATACACTTATTGATCAAATTAACCGCAACCTCATAAACAAAATGACCAACTAAATGATAAACAGGATGCGAGAAGCTGCTCATGCAGATGATTTTGTATAGAACCGAATGCCAAAGGCACCAGCCAAGATAACCAGTGGCACCAAGAATTGGAGGAGCTTGATGATGAATTCATGTGTTTTGTCAGGGTTGTACGGAGGCTGGTTCGGTGGTGTGTACTTAACCGTAGATGGGATGGTTGATGTGTCAATGTCGCCCACGTAGTATTCATCCAACATTGCTTTCGCGCTGCTACTGTGGCCAATGTCTTCAAAATTTTCGGTTGCATCCTTCCCTGCAAGTGATTGTCAGAGCACTGTTAGTAACACGAGGGGATATAACCATAAAGGTTGTATGTCTTGTGTCAGCTAGAGGTGTTTTACTAAGATTTCTACAACAGATTCCAATTTCCAGTGAAAAACTCTTATTCTCAATTCAAAAGCTCGGATTCTTTATAAACGAAGCAGTACAAAATGAAAGCTAAACGAAGCAGTACAAAATGAAAGCTTAGAATATAGAGTTTTAGGCCTCAAATGAATGCTTCCTAACACCAAGAACAATATATATACATACATTCAGCCACTGTGATTACTTGACAAATTACATCCTGTAAAGATGAACTTAAATACACATGGAATTGCAAAAAATAATAAATATATATCCCAAATTCCCAATTCCCAAATACTCCGTAATATTTATCTCTACCTTGACAAAAGACGAAGAAAAATTATAAATGCAACCTTAGTAAACTTTGAATACCTGTGGCAGACAGCAAAACCTCATCCCCTCCTGGATGGTCTTCCAGGAACTTAGTGACATCATAGACCTGTATTAAACAACAACTATACCTATTATTTAAGGGATTACTCACAAAGCCATGAGATGATGCAATACAAAGCACTGTGAGATTCTGATTACTGTAATAGCGAGGCTCTACACCAAAAAGATAATTAATCCTGTAGGTTCAACTATCATGGTTCATACCAATGTACAAGAGTTTGTACTGGTTATTCAACCAATATGTAGTGCGAACATCAATTCGATGAAATACGAAGTTATGGCAAGTATGAGACAATTTAGTGCAGTTATTGAACATATATGGGCGTAAGTTAAAAATGTAGCATTAAACAGAAGTAGATTAGAACTTCATAGATACGGACTACTGAACAGATCGCTCGAATACTCAGTTTAGTTGGAGTGGGAAGGAGGACTAAGAATGGAGAACTTTTCATTTATATTGGTATGAGGAAAAGGAGGAGATTAAGCTCCTCATAAACTTTTAGTGTCAAGGATGAGAGATTTGCTGACTGAGGTGGACGACCTCCAATCTATGTCTTCTCCCTAACCCTTTCTCTTGCAACTAACTTTAGTTCCTGCTCGTAGCCCTACCCTCCAGGAAACTATTTTCTATGCGGTCCACGCAAAGGTAAAGGCAATATGCCCATTCGGTACACATGCAAAGCAGGAGGATGGAAAATGGCATACCACAGTTTGGAATTTGGATACTCATATTTTGGGATAGGAAGAGGAAGGTCATGTCTCCCATAGTCCAGGAAACGGTGAGATGGCTACCGACCCCGTATCCGATAAGCCATAACGAATCGGAGTACGAAACTCCCTGGGAAAGACCATTTAATAGTTTCAATAATGTGTTGCTATGGAGCAACTTTAATACAGAGTAGTTTAATTAATAACAACTATTCATCCAACTAAATTTTGTACATAACAGCAATTATATTAAAAAAGAAAAAAAGTAAATGATAAAAACTCAAACAAAAGTATCTAACCAACGTTTTAGATTGTTGTTTCGAATTCATAAGTACTCAAACAAAAGTATCATACCAGATTCAGTTAAACTGACAAATTCAGTCACCAATCCCGTATCGCATCCCAGATCGTCCCCCGACTCAGGTGACTATGATCTCCTCTTCTATATGAGAACCCTCCCCTAACCATTTATAGCAAGTAACATAACACAAAAAATAATAGAAGGGTACTTTCCCTTCCCTTTCCCACTCCACCACAATAGAAAAAGAGATCTCCTCCCCTCCCCTTTGTTAAGAACTCTAGTGCCGTGTTCGACTCGTCTATCTTCACCTAATCGTCCAGCCTGTGAAGTCTAATAAGTTGTCTAATATTTGTGATAATTATAGTGTATCATTATTTATCTTCGCCTAATCTTCACCGAGTCTTAACACCCTTCTCCACACAGCTTGAATATCAAATACTACTACAGTAATCTTGAAGCTTTAATGTAGTGGAATGCAATTAGAGTACTTGTCTGCTCCCCTCTTTATATGATTAACTTGACAATCGAAACAAAGCAATCTGAATGTCTAGAAATTTAAAAAAAAAAAAAGCAATCTGAACTTTCAACTGATTTAGCGGTCTCAGCTTAGCTTATTCTTACCTTATGCAAACTTTTACATTAAATTAATTCGAGTATTGCATCTTAGTATCATGAATATTTCTATTTAAAACTAATACTCCCTCCGTTTTTTTTTAGTTGTTGTTTTAGCACTTTGTAGATGGATGTAGAATGACAACTATATCATTGGTTGAAAATGTAGTCAAATAGTGATTATAAAGGTATTGAAAATATAGAATGACAACTTAAACAATATCGTCAAGCGATAGTTTATTTCAAGAAAAAATTAGTCAAAAAGTACATTACAAATGTAAAAAAAAAAATTATTATGCTAAAACGAAAACTATAAAAAACAATTTTTTTGATAAAAACGATAACTTTAAAAAAACGGAATGAGTATAAATTAGAATACTATTCATGAGCAAACATGGCAGAACATGCCCTCAAGAAAATAATACTCCCTCCGCTTGTTTTTCCTCGTCACGAAGCTATATTTTTATTGCCATCACCAACTTTTAAAGATTCCATTCCATCACCCAACTAACACTGACGAATTTCATTCCGACGCCAAATGACTATTAAAACATTATCCGTAGGGATATTTAGTCAAAACATAAAAATACCAAAAATATCCAAGCACAGATGTTGTGGCTCCCATCAAGGCAAATTTAACGGCGCGTGGGCGGGACCAAAAATTTAACGGGGTTGAAAACCTGGTTTTCATGAGCCGCAGTGGTGAAGTCGGTGAAGTATCGAGGGGTCATGGAGAGCGATAGAGCTACCGACACGGCGAGAAGGTGGTGTTCGCCATATGGTTGAAGATGGCGACGTTAGGCGGGTTTGGGTTACACCGGGGATTTAAGTTTATTTATGTTTTTTTTAAATAAATGTTTTTGTTTTTTTTAATTGTTTTATGTTTTGACTAACGGACATTTTAACGTCGGACCAGGTTTCTGTCAATTGTCGGAAGTTGGCGATGCAACAAACAATTTAAAAAGTTATGACGCAAATAACGACGAGGTGAAAGTTAAGTAATGGTTACTAGCATTATCCCATCAAAGTATTTGTTATCAGTAAAGATGTAAAATCGACTTTTTCGCTTTTGACTATTTTTCATGAAATTAAATGATATAGTTTTAAATAATTGTCATTTTAAATTTTCAATATAATTTTTTACTAATTTTTATTTTACTTAATCTATAAGCAAAATGCTAGAACAACAAATAAAAAAAAACGGAGCGATTATATTCTAAAATTAGATAAAAGTTATGCAATTACGTGAAAAGCTGAAAGCTACAAGCTACTTGACCATAACTCCATAACAAGTTAGATTCACAACAACAACAAAAAAACCAAAAACAAATATAAAATACAGTACTACTTACCAAATTAACCAGACCAACAATTTAATTAACTACTCAAATTGATAATTCAAGATCATAAGCCAAAGCTCACTAAGCAACCACCAAACTTGACAAAAACTATAATGCAACTACCAAACTTTCTTTAATGTTGCAGAAAACAAACTTAGCAAATCAAATCAACACTAAAATTATAAAAGACCATATTTTAAAAAATAAAAAATATCATATAAATTAATAACCTTGCCATGGATTATGAGCCAACAATCTTTGGAGTTGTTGTGCTTAGCTGCTTCAGCCAAAGTGAAAAGTTTGCCCATAATTAATTAATTAAACAAACAAGAATTGAACTTTATTAAGAGAAAAAATATAAATTATGAAGTAATGAAGAGATTGAAAAAATCAAGAAACTTGTGAGAAAAAAGAGTGTGGTGAGGTTGAGTGTAATAAATAGGAAGAGGGTAGGTGAGTTGGTCAAATAAAAGATATACCAATTTTGAGTAGATTTTGAAATAATATGGTTGGTTTTAGAAGAAATATTGCTTTTAAATATGAATGTCAATCGTAACGATAATTAAGTTTACAGACAAATAATTATGTTGTTTACTAATGTGTTTATTACTTATAAAAAAAATGATTTACCAATTTTGAGTAGATTTTAATAAAATGTGATTTGATTTTGGAAGAAAAATAGAGAATTAAATATGGCTTCAAAATAAAGGTGTATCAATTTTGTGTAGATTTGAAGAAAATGTGGTTTGTTTTTGGAAGAAAAAAGAGAATTAAATATGTCTTTCAAATGAAGGTGTATCATGTTTGAGTAGATTTTTAATAATGTGGGTTGGTTTTAGAAGAAAATAGACAATTAAATATGATTTTCAAATAAAGGTGTATCAATTTTGAGTAGATTTGAAAGATAAAAATGTGGATTGGTTTTGGAAGAAAAAAAATAGAGAATTAAATATGGCTTTCAAATGAAGGTGTAAGAATTTTGAGTAGCTTTGAAAAAAATGTGGTTTGGTTTTAATGGAGAATAAGATGATTGTCAAAAAACGTCAAACTATTAAAGAAACAAAATATAAAATATAAATAAAGATGTTTTACCAAATTCAAGACCGATATATAATTTTAATATATATTATATATATTACATAATTGTCTGAAATTTATAATTTTATTTATCAATTCTAAGACGTTCATTAAAATTGACATATTCTACTCTACGACCTATCAATCGGACCTCTAAGTTATGATTTACGCATTATATTTGTAACTACTTCTGGGCTTAATATAAATTGCCTCAACAATAACATTAATGATCCTTCGAAATCATAATTACCATCATCACTAAGCATAACTATTATTATTCACAATTTATAAATATTTATTTTGACAACACTACTTATTTTGGTTGAACACCTAAGCACATGTATTTTGACAATTCATTCAATTTCTGTGTATTTAATAGTTTTCACCGAAAAAACCGAATAGCATCGAACCGCACCGATAAAACCAACTTCCACCGAACCGAACAAACCGAAACCGATTCGCACCGAACCGAAATGGGGAACAATGGAGGGTCCGAAAACCACACCGAACCGCACCAATTACCATACTTAGATATAGTGTTGCCAACAATTGTGCATAAAATATCGAGCCTAACAAACAAATGAAATACGAAACCTCCGGTCCGTTAGATAAGTGTATGTTATTTGTCAACAACCCAAATATCAATTAATTAGTACTCCTATGAACAATGCCATTTTAATATGTGGATAAAAAATAAGTACCGAAAAATTGGAACCGAATATCCACCAATAAACTATCGAACAAATTTATATCCAAATTCAAATTATTTGTTGATATCTCGACCTGACCGATAACAACATGTGAACTGGACCCAATAAACACACCCCCACAACAACCCTAACTCTTAACAACAACCACCACCGCCACCAACCCCCTCTCCCCCCATCCCTCCACCCATCACCCACGCCAACCACCCATTCCCTCTTTATCAAACCCTAAAATCCCAAATAAAAAAATAAAAAAGCCAAAATTTCACAATCCCAACAAATCAAACCACCATGACCTCCCCTTCCTCCACCTCTCCACCACCACCTCCACCCACCACCACCCACCTCCGCCTCTCCACTCATCCTCCTCCTTGCAACCAACCTCCCCCCACCACCACCACCATCTCACCACCCAAGAAACCCCAACCCCTCCCATGGACAAATCAAGAAACCATCAACCTCATCCAATCCTACCAACAAAAATGGTATTCCCTCAAAAGGGGCCAACTTAAAGCCAGCCAATGGGAAGAAGTTGCCATCTCCGTCGCGTCTCGATGCGGCTTTAATGAACCCACCAAAACCGCCACCCAATGTAGGCATAAAATGGAAAAACTAAGGAAACGTTATCGAGCCGAACGGGTTAAGCCCTACCCGAATTCTTGGCAGTATTTTCAACTGATGGATAATATGGAACGTGGGCCGTTTCCGTTGTCTGCGGTGGCTCAGCCGCTGAAAATGGTGCCTGAGGGTCGTATTCGTGTTTCGAGTTTAGGGGAGTTTGATCGTGATAATGGCGATGATAGTGATGATAACGAATTTGGGAATGGGGTTGATGATATTAGGAAGATTAAGTCGAAGAGTATTAATAATATTTTACGCGGTGGGATGGGGGCGGTTTATGGTAGGAATGATTGTAATGAGAATGGTAGTAATGGGGGTGGTGGTGGTATTTATATAGGCAATGGTAGGAGGATTCCGGTTTTCGGAGGGAATGAACGGGGAATGATGAATAAGGCCATAAGGGAGTCGTCGATGATGAATAGTGGGAAACGGAAGTTGGGTTATGAGGATAGTGACGATGGGGAAGATGATGATGAGGATCAGGACGTTGATGTAGATGGGGATGGGGACGATGAGAAGGGAGCGAGTGATGGAGGGAAGGAATTGGCTGCCGAGATAAGGGGGTTTGCGGAAAGGTTTATGAGAGTCGAGAAGATGAAGATTGAGATGATGAGGGAGACGGAGAGGTATCGAATGGAAATGGAGAGGAGGAGGATGGAGATGATAGTAGATTCGCAGAGGAAGATTGTTGATTCGATTGGTAGGGCATTTAGGGCTCATAAGAAATTGAACACTGGTCAGGAGCTTTGAATGTTGATGAAATTGTTAGATGGTAGTGTTTATTAGTGCCTTTTTGTTAGTTAAATAACTGTACCATTAGGTGGTTACTAATTTGTTCTTTTACTTGCTTTATGTATTTACACTGTTCTGATGGAGCATAGGCTAGGGATGAAATCCACAAATGTTCTAATTTAATTGTTAATTTTAGTTTGAAACCTAAGATTATGTTGTTCTAAAGTTCGATGGTAGTATTCCTTTTAACGAGTGTATAGGGATTTGCTCTTGTGCGGTATTAACCAATTGTTCATGTCTTGCTGATCCTCTAACTTGATTTTCGAAGATGATGCATGTGATTATGTCTTCACTTGTGTTGCTTCCCCACATATCAAAAGTTTAATGAATCATTTCATAAATGTTGAAGCGACGGTTTGTTAATTGTCTTCTTTTACCTTACCTTACCTTTTTATGACAATTCCCAAATTTTCGGAGTAATAACACCATTGCATTTTCTTTAATAAACAGTTTTTCTTCCACATCTTGAATTCTTCTCCTAGCCACAGTAAGTTCCTCTTAGTTATCTCGATGATATATGCTTCAACTCCCTACATAATCTATCCTTCCATGCTCTTTGAGGTGCACGATAATAGTTCCTTTGAGACTGAATCTTGTTAAGGTTATATTGATCATTGTATCTGTTTACCTGTGACCTGTGTGGAGAACAGATTTGTGTTCCTATGTCATGGAAAATAATGTCTAGCGTTTGAATAGCGATGTGTTATAAGCAAGTGTTGATATTTATATTTAAGGGAAGATGACAACTTGTATGGTAGCTTCTGGCAACCAGAGTTTCATATATCTGCATTAACTGAATCTTTAGATAGCTCTGAGACTTCTAAGTGACAATATTGACATTTTTGTTTTGCCCCTCAAACTTACCACTTTCAGTTTTGAGTGTGCCCTACTGAAAATCTTTATTTCTTCTTCAAACAGAGACTATATAGGTCTATATGATGGATTGTGCGCTCAAAATTTTAATCTATGTTGGTTCATGTTCTTAAGATCTTCCGAGCAAGACTATGTGCACACTCCAACAATATTTCGATTGTGTGATTTTCCTATTTTATTCCAAACGATCATGGTCGTCATTGACAGAATGCAATATATATCATGGTCGTCATTGACAGAATGCAATATATATCATGGTCGTTGACATTAACCTCCGGAGAGATCATCCCATTAAAAACCAACGTCCATGATGGTCGTCCAAAGTAAGACAACCCTAGTTGTTGGTAGCTCCTACGAACCTACATCGTGGTTGCTCATATTCGCCACGAATGTAGATGGTGGTCGTTTAGTCTTTGAAAAGTTTATTCTCGTTTGTACTGTTAAATTTCTAACCCACACATGTGTAATACTCTTTTAGTGCAATTTGTGCTTACAATTTACTCTTATGTACACTAAATACGGAGTATTTATAAAGCCATTGTTATGTTTGTTTAATTTGTGTGTTGAAGTTGGTGCAAATATTTCGTTGAAAAAATGCATCTTGACATCCCAATTCTGCAGAAAAATGCAACCTTGGAGCTGAATTTGTGCCACAACGGCAGAAAAAAGTCCAATTCTGCAGAAAAATTGGAGTTTGGAGCTGCTTTTGTACCTTTTCTACCAAAAAATGCCTGGCCCTGCTGGGAAAAAAATGAAGCCCCAGTTCATTTTGTGCCAAAAATGCAGAAATCTGCTGAAAAAGTGAATTTTTGAGCTCTTTGTGTAGGATCTTCCTTGTCAACTAGATTTAAGAAAAGCACAAAAGAGGGAAATTTCATTGCCAATCAGATACAAACTAAGGCTTCAAACCATTCAATTTTCAATACTTTGAACAACCATAATTCATAAGAGATCAAACCACAAAGATTGCCCAAAATCTATCTACAACTAACATCAACCTAACTATTTCTTCTTGTTATTTTTATTACTAGCAATGTTATTATTCCCTCCTCCAACAATAGCTTGTGCTTGTTTCTTAGCCAATTTCTCTTGAAGTGCCTTTGCATCCCTGAAACATAATTCAAATAAACAGATTAACAACTTGAAATATCAAATAAAAACATCTAGCTATGCACAAATGAAATGGCAGTAAAATCGCAACCTCTCTCGTCTTTGTTCAGGAGTTAAGCCATCATCTTTGTTCTGCTTGGATTTGTTAGCTGCCCGGGCCTGAGCCCTTTCGCGATCTCGATCTCTTTGGTTTCCACGTTTGATTTGAGTTAAGGCCTAGCAGAAACTTAGATGATTATAGGACAAAAATTTCCCATTCTTGATGGTAACAGAGCAGATAACCAAAGGATATTTAGATCCATTGAAAAGGGAACATACAAGTATTTACTAAAAAGAACTGACACAAAAATCGATTAAGGCAAATTTCAATTAAACTTCAATCTTGAACCTTAATTGACATAAAGAATAAAATATATCCTAGTTGCTAATATCATCAATGATCAATCTAAGAAAACATAGCTTATGTTGCAGTACATTATGAACAAAGTATGGAGGACAAGCATGGGCGGATTTGGGGGACTTCAAACAATAACTTAGATTATTAAGTATACATCATTTCATATAGTAGGTACATGATTCAAAATCGCCCCAAACATATATTTTTCGCCCCAAACATCATTTCATTGAGTGACAAGACCATTAACTATTATTGTTGGGTTTAAAAAAAAATCAATTAACAAACTCAAATTCATTTAAAAGACCAATCTTGATTGAAATAAAAAAGAAAATACGAGTAATTAATATGGTAAAAATAACTAAACTACGTTTATCTCAATTCTCATATCAAATTATCAAAACATTAGATCTAACATGAAGCTCTTCAGCTCATACAATTATTAATCTATTTCCAACATTAAAATAATAATTTCATATTATAAAATTGGAGCATGAAAGTGATATAAAATGAGAAACATATCGATGAGGATATGAGACATTCCCAATACTCCAACAGAATGGTCTATTATATGACCCTGTCCAAATACATAAAACCACAAAACAAAAAATTTAAGAGCTACTATATCAATATGAATTATTAAATAAAAACCCATAAATATTATATCAATATATAGCATTAATATTATAAAAAAAAGGGGAATATAAATATAACCTGATTGAAATGGTGATGCACAGATGGCCGATGGCCGTTAGTGTTTCACAATTTTTGAGATAATGGACACAAAGTTATGGTTTCAATGGTTTATGACAAATGAAAGATGTTTGGGTTTCTCATAGAAGGGAGGTTTTCTGGTTTCTTTATATCACAGATTGTCGAGAGAAGGATCCAGAAGGAAATTGACTTCAAGTATTTTTTTTAGGCTAAATTTCATCCATACACCTGTACTATCGCAATCATTTCAAATACTCATTTAAACATTTTAATATTTCAAATAGATACTTAAAGGATTTTAGCAACTGAATTTTTGAAAAACGTCTTCAACCTACAACACACCCCGATCCCTCACCAAACACCATGTCTTCCCCGACATTACACACCACAACCATCATCTCGTATCCGGTACCTCCACCTCACCCTCTTCATATGAAAATGAAGCTTCAGAGGCGAATCCAACTTTTTCTGTTTAAACGGAGACGATTTATTCCCCAATGCACCCTTCTTAATCGGATCGGTTCTAACATATGCTTCGAGGTCTGATTTCGGAAGCGATTTAGCAACTTGGATTTGCATGAATTGTAGTTAACTTTTCCGATTTGAACGAATTGTAAGTTGACTTTTTGGATTTGCATGAATTCTTTCTTAAGTTTGATTCTAATTTGTTGAATTAGTTGAAAATTATGATTAATTTTGAAAATTGAACTGAACTTTCATGAGATATTGGTTAATTTCATTGTCGATGTGTCTGATTGTGTGAAATGTGGGAACTATTGAAATGAAATTTTATCCTTCATCCTGGTAAGCGATATGATGGATCCTAATTTGCAATGAATGTATTCATGTTTGTTGATATGAATCTATGTATTGGGTATACAAAAACCACGTACTCATTCTAATGCTGCTGATCCGCTTGCTCATCGGTAGTTTTGAAGATATGTTCCGATCATTGATGCGACATTCGACCTCGTGAAATCCTTGTAACGCTTATTGGTCACTTCCATCGCCATGGCCGCATAAACGCTTTCATCATTTCTTTTATATCCGCTAATTCACGCCAGAACTTTGAAAGAATAGAATGATTTCAGCTATGGGCGCCATGCCGCCTGATTTCGAGGGGCCTCGCTACTCGTAAGATGCACCATGCCTGTGTTACGTGTATAAATAAATGACTGCATTCATCCTTTCCTCGCTTCTCTATTTAATCAAGCCATCGACCCGCCAGATGCCTCAATATCCACTCAGAAAGAGGATGCGGCTGCTCATCGGATGCATGGTTTTGTCATGACTCACGAATGTATGCCTTGTATTATTCATGCTTGTTCTTTCAATCCCATCGACAGTCAGCTATTTTCCCAAGTAAATACGATCCAAGAATGGATTTGGGACTACAAAGCTTTCAATAAAACTCTCCACTATAACCAAAGCTTTTAAACATTCCTCAGCGAGTCTCGTTGAAATGGTACTCTTGCAAGATAAGAGGAGAAACCACTCCTCTCGATCACCCTGGGTGCGGGTTTGGGAGCTGGCATGGCTGAAGATCTTCATGAGTCCAAAGTTCTCGAATCCCCGCCATAAGATTGGAAGTGCGACGTTGGCGATCAATGCATTAATCTCGACGATCAAGCTGTTTCAGATTTTGTTTTAACGTACTATAAAAGAATAAATCGGCAGCTAAAAACGAACGCATTCACAGAGTATTTATGTGCAGTTACGCTGGCAGCTACTGGCATCATCATCGTTCTCGATACATTACTTGTCGCCGCCATCTGTGCTCAACGCCTCATTGAGTCGACTTGCAAGCCCAACTTCGTAAGCATCATCCACTTCCTTTATATATATATATATCAATAATGACACGGTAGTATATATATGAAAATAAAGAAGCAGTTAAATTTCGATTACTGAACATGATAATCAAATTTTAAATAGTTTAGTTTAAAATATATAAAGTGATATTTCGGGCTGAGGATTTCATAATTCTAAAACGATACTTTAAAATTTATAAAAATTCTATTCATTATATAATTTTTGCTTTCTCTAAGTTTTATTAACTTTATTATAACAATATAATAGAAGAAATAACTGAGCAACGTAATTATTCACGTAACGACATTTTTTTTTACTAGTATCTCTAAAAAGTGTAACAAATGAGTGTTATTAGTGTGTATGTCAATACAAAGATTATTAAATATATTACTTAAAAATCTTCAACCAACTCAAGTGGGGTTCACATTCTCTTTCTAATGAAACATTGGTTTTTTTCTTTGCAATGTTGGCACAACATAAATATATAATTGTGTATCATTACAAGCATGTTACATGCACCATTTGAGACATATAATCTGGTCTAGAATCAATGATTTGAGTTTAAATCCTTGTTAATGTGACATTAATGACGAATTATCTTGAATAAATTGTAAAATGAGCTTTTTATTAAATGATAGAAGATGATACTTGTCCATTGAAAAGCCTCCATATTAGCAAGCAATGCATAACATTTCCAATAGATTCGGTCCATTCTTTTATTTTATCATACCTACATTTTTCCATTATACTGTAATATATTTCCAAAAAACAAATGATTTGGTTTATTACACACATCATCAACAACATTAATCCAATGTTAATAAAATTGTTAATAAAGAGACAAGAACCCCAAAAAGAAACCAAACAAATATCCACTTATTTTTTCCTTCATAATCTCATTTCAGGTATTATATTTCATCTTTAGCTTAATTGTTTACATTAATGATTCATCAATACATAGTATCATGTCCAACATTGTATGTTTGTTCAATTTCATGTAACATGTAAGAATGTTACATGTATTAGATCTCATATTATGCTTGATTATAGTTGACCCTTGTAATGCTTCTAGACCGACCATGTTTCTTGAAAAATGCAATATAATGCATACCATTTTCATTTTTTGATCAAATGTGGAAAAAGATTTCATTTTTAAGAATATTTTTTGTTCCTTTATTTGGTTTTGATCACTTTGTAGATATGATCATAATATGATGAGTATCATCTTTAATGTCATTATTGCTATTGTTGAATTGTAGAGTTGTTATTTGTAGGTGGGGCATCATTATAAGTGAGAAAATATGGATTCATCTCCAAGATTTAGAAGAACCGGGTCCGGGTCGGGTCGTTACCCGTCCATGCAGGTCCCTGTCTCAGATATGCCTATGAACTCGAACCCGAACCGAGGCATGGCAAGGAATTCATCGTCATTGGATCCTTATGAGCAAGATAATGAAGGATATGGAGGCATGTCAAGGATGCTTTCTAGGAATGAAAGCCGCTCGGTGGATAGAGGAGGCTCAAGATTTGATAGTTCATTCGAGGATTATGGCAATGAGGATGATGGCCATGATCATTCAAATGAGTCTCCTGGTGGTAGTAGTGGTGGAGGGAAGCCTGTGAAGATGTCATTAATGGCGTTGTTGGCGGAGACAGATAAGGAAATGGGGCTCGATGGGTCGAAGTATATGATGGATGATGATGATTTCGACCAAGAAGAGGAGGAGGAGGAGGAGCAGCAGACGTATAAGAAAGAAAAGTTTAATCATTGTAGTGTGTGCATGGTGAGGCACCATGGTGATGCCTTTGCCGCTTGTGGGCATACATTTTGCCGGTTGTGTTCGAGAGAGCTTTCTATTGAAAGAGGGAATTGTCCACTCTGCAACAATTTTATCTTGGAGATTCTTGATGTTTTCTGAAGGGATTGATCAGCTTCTTCTTCTGCAAGGTGTAGCTCACGATTTTCGAGTTAAGATGTTCTTCCAACTCTTGTGAGTTCAGATCACTCATGTTTCATGTAATTTGTGTTCCTTTTAAGGAGTTATAATTGGAATGGTTCTCCATTTATTAGGCATTTGATCACTTTTTTGACATCTTGATTTGTGTTTTGGACATGTACATGTGTACTAGAAAAGTACTGAACCTCTATACTATGAATTTAGCAAATACAGAGAACAAGTTTACAGGTTTCGGATAGTCATCATGATCAGCAATGTAAGTTAGTGTAATAAACTGTAGTTTGATTGGTGTTTGAATGTATTTCTAGTTATAGCACCTCAGTGCATGAAAGCTCACACTATATACCCAAGTCTCATCTTAAGTCCGGTCGCATTGGTGTAATCTACATATGCCATAAATCCAGTGAAATTTTGACATAAAATCTCATAGACATAGATTTCCACGGCTCTGTGCCGGGATATGGTTACTTACTAGTAAAACCTCCAACCTAGTTTTTGGATGGATGGATTCGATCTCTTGAATCCCACCACCGAGGTTTTGTGTGCAAATAATTTGGAGGATTCTGTCCATCACTCCTCAATGGATTTTGTGTAGGAAGTATGAAAGGATTTCAAATGACTAGTTCTAGGAGTGATATCGAATATTCAGATATCAAGTACACTTTATCCAAATCCATCCATCCAAAGTCCAAAGATACTACTTATTCTGCAGAATTTGAAACATAGATATTTACGGAAACATATTAGTGCTAGCTCTTGCTGTAGCATAAATGCATCAAAAATCTTTTAGCGAGTGTGGTTCTTTTCAGGTTCATGAGATTGTATCACAAGTACAGAACACTTGATTCCTTGTCCTGATGAAGCTAACAGGTCTCCCACAGGTCCTAATTGAGCTTCCTCTGTTAGGAAATGGTCCAATTTTGCAGCTACGTCTGATGGAAACCTCCCTCTGCCGATGACTATAAGATCATATTTTTCGCTTTGCCCAAGTGCTACGACCTGTTGCACTATGTTGTTAGCCTCCTTCTCAATATAGTCTGTTGAGCTGCCGAATTTCTTTTTGAATTCAAATAGAGCAGACTCATCGGTTTCCTGTTTGATCACATTTGAAACGAGATAATCAGTGTCTTTCAGCTTCCAACATCCTCTGCACATGCATTTTATTAAAATGATGATTTGCAAAAGAGCATGGGGATATTTTCACCTTTTCTTTCTGGCTATTGTTGGCCTCAATATCCTCTCTCTCAGCATACATTTGAAACGAAGAAGACCCTTCCCCAGCACTCATTAACATGGTTAGTCTTATGATAGTAACTCTAACTGCAGGATGTAAGGCCATCCTACTCCCTATTTCTAAAACCTTGCGGCTGTCCGGCCCTCCCAGGAATATGAGGCATATCTGATTTAAAAATGGTGCTTCATCAGCAGGAGTGTTTTTCCCTCCATTGACTTCAAAACCGCGGTCTATAAAAACTCCAACTGAACATGGTGCACTTGCAAGCACTCTCTCATTTACTCCTTTCCAGCCTTCGCCAAGGTTAATTTCTCCTGTACCATCATCGCGGCTACTCTTGTTCCTCCATTGCTTATGGAATGGCAAAATGATCATTCCTGCTTTTTTTGTTTCAGCTACATGGCATATGTCCTCATGCATGAAAGACAAAGATGAGATAGACATTGTAGGTCGAACTATCACTTTGCCTAGCTGACTGTTTGCCTCAAATGCAGCCCCTACTTGGTTGTCGTTGAGCCCTCCTTTTTGAAATCTACCGATACATGGAAAGCCATTTTTTCTTGCACGTTGAACCAACATGATTGAGGAGGATCGGTCAGTTAGTTCAACAAGTTGCATAATGTATAGTTTCGTCACAGAATGTTCATTAGAGGATCGTATGGACTCAATTAGGTTTATAAGGGAAGGGGATTCTGCTGGATTACCAATACATGCCAGAATTCGCAGTTTCTTTTCCTGTGACTTTTCGGTTGCTCTTGATTCCTGCATTGATGTCGTTCCCTGATGAATGCGATGAGAAATATCTCGTACTGGTTTGTAAATAGCCATTGCAATAGGAGTTGTCATAAAAGTTGTAAAGAGGGCCATCAGAACTAGTATTGCAAACATCTCATCATCAAGAACCTGCAAGACATAAATTCCAGGTAAAAAAAACTGAAAAAGTGGTACTAGCAGATATTTAAAATGTAGAATAACATCGTATCGTGTGAGTATACATAGTTAATGCCAAAATGGTTGCAAAATTATTATAATTTCTATAATTATTAATCATGTTTCAATGACCAATTTTACCTTAGGGTTATTAATTGAAGTACAAAATATGTTATATTTTGTCATTGTTAAAATAGTTTTGGACAGCTGCGAGAGAGATTAGTCGAGGTGCACAAAATATGTCCGGACAACGTGGGAACCCAAAGAAATGTTGCATGCCCAAGTCTATGATAGAAGCCTTGTCATGGCAAAACAACCAGTAATTAAATATGCAAAACGACCAGTATTTATGAACAAGAATTTTAAGCTAAGATGACGAGTTTAACAAAACGGAAGGAGTATCTATTAACGTTAGTGCACAATGAATCAGAATATCACATATTTTGAAGATTTATGCGATGTCCAATCTAATCCTAGTCTTGTAGAGAACAAAGTAAATGTTATTCCTGTAACTGAAGTTGAAAGAGCAATACAGAATAAACAAATCGAACCTTTTTTATGGAAGGGTCCTAATTAAAAACATAATCCTTAAATCCAATAGTGGGATTTTATAGTATTTCAATTTAATTGGAGGTTCTTGATATTGCTGACATGATGGCATCTTTTCATATATATGATTTACTTTCTCATTGAAAGGTACCTCACTGAGCTCATAAGTAATTATCACTTAGCTTTGTGCTCACTTTGCATCTTTCAATTATTCAACTCTCACTAATTAGCATTGTTACCAATATGGTATTTAGCTGTTACCAATTAAAATTACAGGTCATTTTCAACTCCTTGTTTAGAAGCAATACTAAATGGGGTCCAATGAAAATCCTATAATACCGGAACATCAAATCATTGCAAGATATTATTATCTTGATACAATCTTAATCACCCGAGTTGAGCCGAGCAAGCGGCTCGGTTTAACTAGGCTCATGCACAACTCTAGATGGGATTATCATAAGCAAAACAAAGAGCATAACTAGTTTAGAGAGGAAATAACGGAATACCTTTTTATCTTTGCCAATGTTAAGAACAATAAGCTCAACCAGGCCTTTGGTGTTCATCAAAACACCAAGAACAAGTGATTCCCTCACTGGAATCATGCAAAACATGGCCACCAAAAATGTACTTATTACCTTCCCAGCACAAGCTGTTGAAATAACCAGCACCAACAGTCCCCAAGCCTCCAAATTCTTGATCTTAGCAATATCAGTCTTTAATCCACTTGAAGCAAAATACAATGGCAATAAAAGTCCTGTCACAAAGTCTTCAATCCTCCTGATCAGTTTTCCAGCAAAATTCCCATCCTTTGGGATAGTTAATCCGAATATAAACGCTCCGAAAATCGAATGGATTCCTATAAGATCAGTCAAGAATCCAGAAACCATAACAGCAGCTAAAGTTAAGCATACATAACCTTCATCTTTCAATTCATTCCCTGATGCAGAGGAACTCTGTTTTGCTACCCATTGCATTACTGGCTTAACAACAAGAAACATGAAGATAACAAAGGTGACCCCCGAGAGAAGTATCCATATAGATACTAATGGACTACTATGAGTCCCTCCAGATATTGCTACCGCTAGAGCTAGCAAAATCCACGCAGCAACGTCATTAAATGCTGCTGCAGCCATTGCAGTTTGCCCGATATTCGTTGTTAGAAGCTTAAGCTCAGCAAGAATGCGAGCTAGAACAGGGAAAGCTGTAATGGAGAGTGAAACACCAATGAACATGAGTTGTTGACTATAACCAACAGAAGAAGCTTCCTTGATCACCTTCCGTAGAAGGAATGTGAGCCCAACGCCTAAGATGAAGGGCAAAGAAATGCCTGCAGCTGCTATGCCAAAAGCTTTCTTGCCACTACTTCGAATCGAGTTAAGATCAAGCTCAAGGCCTACAAGGAAAAGGAAAAACAATAGGCCTATACTAGCAACAGATTCAAGAATTGGAGTGCTCCATGATGGGAAAATCCAGTTCACGAATTCTTTGTTCCGGCCTAGAGCAGACGGTCCAAGCATAAGTCCCCCCTGATCAATCATTAGAATTCTAGCATATCAATTGCAAAGAACTATGAAGAAACATGAATTATTCTTAAATTATGTTCAAAATAAAACATCACTAATAAAATGGGATGGATGGGTTATTACTTATTAGGTAATATACATTTAGATTAGTAGAATGCCCTGAATTTCAAAAGAATAGTCGATTTTAACATAGTATTTTAACTGATATGTCAACTAATATTATTGATATGAAGATGGTAGATGAAGAACGTGACATACAACTATCTCGGCAATAACTTTGGGTTGTCTGAGGGGTTTGAAGAGACGAGCGAGAACGCGGCTAATGAGAAGGACTAAAGTAGTTTGGATTATGAGCAAAGGGAATGCATATTGCAAGGGATTGTCTCCTTGCCATGCTCCAGCAGAGGAGGTTTGGCCCAGCTTGTTATCTTTTGAAGAAGTCATATAGAGTGATGAATATAAGCAGAACTTGAGAGCTTTCACTTGGTAAGAATTTGGAAATGTGATTATAAGAGTATGTATATAAGCATATATATAACGGATGTATGAGGTTCTATTCCGTAGCCTGTCCTCATCTCGCAAGAATGGTCCCATGTATACAGTGGAGAAAATGAAATTTGTTAACTAAAATATAATATCTAGAACTTGAGTGTGATAATTCGAATTTGTGGGCTCCAAAATAGTAGCATAAACACACTACTAGAATACAGAGCAAAGGAGGATAACCCCAAATATAGTGACGGTACTGTGGCCGGTCAAGCACGATATAGCGTTGGGGTGGAAAAAATTTAAAGTAAATATAAATATAAAAATAAAATCAACCCCAAAGGCCTTTGGCTTTGGCGTCGGTTTTAGCGTCGGGTATTTTAATATATTAAGCTGGTAAAATATTATAAAAGCCCAAAAAAATATATATCTGGCTTAGGGTCATTCACGAGGCAGCGAATTTCACTTGATTTAATTGACTTGGCTCATTTGCGGCGTTTCATTTTCTATTAAAGTGGATCGGTGTTAAGCCAAGGGATCAGCCAAAGTCACGTCACGGAAGAAGGATGACTAAGGAGCATAAAAAAGTGATCGGTGTTAATGTCTAACTATTATGAGTGGCAGCGTTGCCGATATTGTTTATATAAAAGTTTGGAAGCGAAGTGTGAGCGTGGAGGAATATGGTAATTTTGCAATTTTGACTAATGCTTGGCGGGGCTACAGGAATCTCGAATATGCGGAAAGGTGATATTGGTGGCTATTTGGTGTGATAAGTTGTGATGATAAGGGTTACCCAAGTAAGTGAGTATGAATAAGTGGGCGTTCTTAAGCGTGGGTATATATATATATTATAGGTGTTGGGGTCTTAGGAAATTTAGGTGTTGATGTCATCCATGATAAAATTTGGGAGATGTATGATGTTAATAGTGAACCTAAGGTATATCATTTATGGTGAAGTTGACATAAGGATAGCTTCGTGATTGCATGTGAATGGTAAAAATGAATATATAAGGGGTGTGTGATGATAATGTATTGGCAGTGGCGATGCTTAATGTAGTGAATGTATATAAGAGGAGGTAGATTTGTTAAGGTGGATAAGACTACGCTCTGAAAGAGGTATTTTAAAAGATATATATGTGGAAGCATTCTGAAGTAATTGGGGATTATTAATTGGTGGTGTATTATCACATTTAGTTATACGTTGGGTATTTACTACATTCGGTTCATGATAATCAGTAATGAAAAATTTGATGAAATTTGCTTGACGATAAAGGGAACTAACCTCCGTATGAATGAATACAATAGTCGATAACTTGAGGGTGATATGATGACCACGAATTATGAGTGGATACTTGATGACCGATATTGGTGATATGAAATTTGAGGTAAATTGGTATCGTGATGGTTGATTTATGATATTGGTAATAAAAATAAAATGGGGAGTTGGTGATGCGTTGATGGCAAAATAAGATATTATATGATATGAATTATGCGGAATAGGCGGTTGAGGTGTCATACAAAAGGCGGATAGGATTGACATGATCGATATGACAAAAAGCTGGTGAATTAATATAAAACAGCATTAAGATATAGTAGACTATATATTTCGAGGAGGTGGTATATTGTGAATGTAATTACCAGGTATTATATAGCAATTTATTAGCCAATGAAATGCTTTATATTGTGAGAATTCGATTATAACATTTGGTAATAAGAGCATATTAATCTTTAGTTGGGGCGATAAAGAAAATCGGGTCTTGAGTAAATTTCGAGGGCGAAATTTTATAAGGTAGAATAAATCTTCATTCACCTTAGCGATTGAAATGTGTTGCATAATTAGGTTTGTGGGTAGGACCGGAGATAGTATAAATAATTTCGGAATAAAATTGATGTCACAGAATAGTATGAGTAGTAGTTTATGTCATGGAAAATTTTACGTTTGGAATCGGTTCGTTGTAAGAGATTTAAGTCTTGTGAGAAATTGGAGAAATAAAGCCCATGAAATAAAGCGAGGCGCTTGCAGCCGTCTAAATATCCTTTAACCCTACTTAACTCTTCATCCTCTCCCATGAAACCCGTCCCCTCTTCTCCCACTCCATTTGGCGAATTCAATTAAAACTTCTTATCGGTCTTCCTCATCAATCGTTCTTGCTTCGAGGAAAATTTGTGGAAGTTTACTTAAATGTCACCATCATGCTCAATTAAGAAGGTTGAATCATTTTTGAGATATTCATGAGTTTTGAAAGTTGAAACTTACTTGATTTTTTGTTGACCTTGAGTTTGGGACTTCAAAATGATATAGATGATTAGAGGTTATAACAATCGATTTTGGAGGTTAAGAAATGTAGAAATTGATGCGTTTGGCTTTTATTTGAGCTTTTTTTTTTGAGAATTGGAGTTTAAAGATTTAGAAATAAGTATACTCGAAATATCTTCTAAAGAACTGAAATATGTGAGTAGTAGTGATTATGTAATTTTTAGGGGTTGAAGTGTATTGATTGGATAAAGGCTGACTTTTTCTAAGTTTCTTTTTAAATTGTATAGTGTTATATGAGACTTTTAATCTAATTGTTTGGAATATAAGTTGGATGTTTTGATTTTTAATTGGTAGAGGATATTGTTGGGTTGGGTTATTCGAGTCGAGTTGTAATTGGGGTTTTGAATTAAAGGTTGAGATTATAAAATGGGTTAAAGTGGTTGTGATTTATTGTTGGATTAGAATGCTTGAAGCTAAATTAATTTGGGATAATAAAGTGATGGCCAGAATATTGGGAGTTATGAAGTTGGTAATTAGAATGTAGTTAAGTTGGAATTTTAGAAGTGTATACCAATTTCGGGGATAGGATGATTACTAAAAAGTTGAATTTGAATTGTGAGATGTGGGTATAACTAGGAGTTTAATAGATGTTAAGAGAGGTTATTCTACGAATGTGTTATAATGTATAATTTCTTTTTTGAATAAGGAGATTTAGAGCCGGACTAACACGGACTACCTAGAAGTTGTCCTTTAATTCACTTTTTGAAAACAGGAGGGTGAGTCTGAATCTCGCGATAGAAACCCTTCGTATATATTGTGTTATATATTTTGCATGTGTTTATTAAATGGGACTATTATTTTTAGCGTAATGTATTGTGTGGTTATGATTACCATTATTATTATGAAATAATTGAGATTATGAGATAATTGAGATTATGATTCATATAATGAGATAATTGGTGATTATGATTTATATTATCAGATAGTTGTGATTATGATTAAATGTTATGAGATTGTGGTGGTCGTTGTGATTATACACGTGTCTTATGTGTACTTGTCGGCGTATTGGGCGTATGCTAGTGTATTTTGATTGCTTTTGTTTGTTATTTGCGAATGATGGTGACCGTAGGGAGGTTTGGTGTGGTATGCATATTGAATTGGGTAGCCGGGATTCGGGAGGTTTGGTGTGATATGCATGTATCGAGGGTGTAGCCTCGGTCGGAATGATAGAGTGACAATTATTGGGAGAATTCGTTCCCTCGTTTGTTTGTTATTTGTGGAGGTGGATTCCTCATTTGTTTATTGTTTGGTGGAGGTGGATTCCTCATTTGTTTGCTATTTGTGGAGGTGGATTCATAAATCGATTGTTGTCTACGAGTGGATTCATGTTTGTTTATACTTTGTGTGTTGAGGCAGGTTATTCGTTGTGGAGGCACAGTTTACCGTATATGCGTATGTCATATATATATATAAGCTTGATTATATGTGATTGGCCAATACGTAGTATTGTATTCATTGACTTTTATAGTACGACTCGCATTATGGCGTGTCGTACAGGTTTAGGGGTTGATCGATGAGGTTCTTAGAAGCTGCGTGGCGGTAGCGGATTAAAGATGGTAGGTGAGGCGGTAGTGGCATAGAAAGATCCTCGGCAGTCCTTTTCATAGCATTTATGTTTCCGGTTTTGAGACTTGTATATTGAGGGGGTGGGTGTGTGGTAGTCTTGTTAATATGTTGTATTGTGGAGATTATGTAGTATGTGCTTAAGTTTGTGTGATTTGGATTTAGTGTAGTGTTTTTTGGTTGATGATACATTTTTTGTGTGATGTGTTTATTTAGTTTTCTGGCATTAGGATAAAGTGCTTATTAATAATATCCAAATGAGGTCTTTTGTGTTGTCGTCCGTCGATCGGTGGCTAAATTTATGCAATATTTATTTGATGGCCGCGCCAGGCGACGACTACAGGGTGGGGTGGTCTAAAATAATAAATATTAATATGAATAGAAGGAATAGAAATACTTAGTTACTAAAAAGAAAATATTCATTAATAATAATTATTATTTAATTAATATAAAATTATATACTTATTAAAATTATAATTATTATAATAATTATTATTATTAATCCTTAATAATAATAATAATGATTAATATAAATTATAAATTATTTTCATTTTATTATAATTGTTTTGTTATTATTATTATGGTATTATTATTAATAATTTATTAATTATTCTTAATTTGAAACTAATTAATTATTTATAAATTTTTTTTATTAAGTATTATTATTATTTTTTTATTATAATTATTGTTATTTTGTTATTATTTTTTGTTTTTTATTATTATTATCATTTTTATTATTATTATTTTTCTTATTATTATTATTATTATTATTATTATTTTTCTTCTTATTATTATTATTTATGTTATTATTATTATTATTATTTGTTATTATTATTATTATTTTATTAACTTATTGTATTATTATTATTATTATCAAACTTTATTATTATTATTATTATATTTATTATTATTATATTTATTTTATTTTTATTAATATTATTATTTTATTATTATTATTATTTTTATTTCTACTTTTTATTATGGATTAGCATTATTATTGTATTATGATTTTTTATCATTTGTAATAATAATAATAATAATGGAGAGATAAGTGAGATGTGAAGAAAACTATGTGAGGAGAAGGCATAAATTTGAACTTTATCGGCCGATTTTTTAAGAAAAAATAAGTAAAAATTTTAACTTAAAATTATGTTAAGGATTTTGATAACTTAAAATAATTCATTAACAAACAAACTTAATAAATTAAGTATTGAATTAATTAATTTTAAGTATTTAATAAGTTTAACAAATATCCCCTTAATATATGTTGTTATGTGTTTTAGGATAATATATGTGTATTGGGTTGTTGGTGGGTTGTGTTGACTGGATTTGCAGGTTGGAGTCGTAGTAGGCGTGAGTTGTATAGTTGCTTGGTTTTTTACGAGATTCGAGCGAGGGGTAATGATACGTTATCGGTATGGCGTCGGGTGCTGTTTTGTTTCCAGTTCGTCGGGTTCTTTGTTTAAAGTATAAAAGCTGGCGTCGGTATGGCATCGGGGCTCTACATTTGGAGTGGGTGTGGCATCGGTTTATTTTAAAAAAATCGATCCTTGTTATTTGTAAAGTGTTGTAACCCTATTCCCATATGATATATATATTTTTATTCTCAAAAAATTATTTTGATATTGTTTACAATATATTATATGTTATAAGACAATCATAACTAACAATATGAATTTGATTACATATATTATCGTATATCATGTACTATAATTAAATTATATACATATGCTATAATTATATTATATATCTCTTTATCATATATTATATGATAATCGTATCTTCGCTATTGTATTTAAATAAATAGATGAAAGTTTGTAACTACATGCTTTATATATGATATGTCGAAAATGTAACATTTCATATTGAATCAATCAATTTTCAACTTCTAAATCATGGCATATAACTTTGTTGCAATTATCGTATATCCTATAACAATCGTGAATCATAAATGATAGAAAAATAAAATAAGATTTCATATAAAAACTGTGGCGTCGGTTAAGCGTCGGGACCGACGCCAAACCGATGCCATTCTCTAGTATTATATTAGATATACTTTTTACTCTTATTGTTAGGGATATTAATTGAATTAGCGGTTAGGTTACGGTTTTACCATTGTATGCGCGTTTTTCGGTTTCTTTCGGTTTGGTGCGAGTCGATTTTCTATTTTATTCGGTGGGGTGCAAGTCGGTTATTCGGTGTGGTTCGGTGCGGTTCGGTACTTTTTCATATAAAATATATAATTTTTAAAAATTGGATATTAAATATGCGAAAATAGATAAGTTTAATGTCTATTACAATTTGAACCTTCAACTTAATGACAAAAGAACATCAAAGTTAATATTTGTTACAAATTTCAATACAATATTCAAACAATGTGATCTTTGTAAACTTCAACTTGACATCAACCGTTACCTTCCAAGCGAAAACAATTTAGTACCAGTGGAGATATGAGTTCTAAATACAAAAATGCTCTTCGCTAAAGAAGTTTAATAAATAAAACCATAAGAACATGTAAATGGAGCATCATACAAATACAATGTCGTTGCAGATTCGCGTTCTTTCTCGTTGAAAATAATAGCCAAAGGGAAGCGAGATGGCCTCACAGTTTTCCAATAACTCTTGACTCAATATTACAGATAGAGAATAGAAGACAACACATAAAGACAAAAGGAAAGAAATTTATGTAAATCATATACATCTTGATCCTCTAATGACAATGAACAAGGACATGGATAAATGGAAGGCAAGTTATATATTTTCTAGGCTTCATCACACAATCAAATAAGAACATAACAATTAACACAAATACAATTACAAAGTTTACTAGGGTAGCTTCTTGAAAGCTTGATCTGATCAATTCTGAGAAAACCGCATATTGATCATAAGCAACTAATAGTCTAACACAAAAAGATTCCACAATAAATCAAATGATTAATCATTTATATTACCTTTATATCATTTTCACAGGCCAGTAAGATATGAAAAAACAGAGAATGCAAAGACAATTCTATATTACCTCTATTTTCTTTCTCTTCATTTTCATCTACCTAAGTTTTGAGAAAAACTAGAATAGACTTTAAATTATGACCAGTTAGAGGTGCAAATCGAGGAGGCTTAGAATAATAAAGACGATCGACTTCTAGAAGGATCAATGATTCTCCCGCTTGTGGTAAAGCGACCTCAGAAGCTACAGTGGACACCGGTATAGCCAATACATCTTTGGCAATTTTGGACAAAATAGGAAACTTACTTGAATGAAGTTTAACATGGTACTAAATCAGAATTTAGAGTCGTTCGTTTGTGACTATCGGCTTAAATTGCCCTAATGAGTTCGAAATTGCTCTCTTTCCGTGCGCACCGTTTCTAAATGTTTAGTAAAACTTTTTAAGAAGCCAAATGCTCTAGTGTATTGTCCATAACTTTACTTGAACAAATTTGAGAGTTCATTAGCATAATCCAATGCGAAACAGAGACTTCGTAATGATCAAACAAAGTATAAAGTTCATCTTTAACCATTTGAGACATTGATTCACCACTCAAATCCTATTACACTTGGCTTACCCAAAAGAAAAAAGAATAAGCTAAATCAATTTCAGCTTGTATCCTGAGATACAGTACAACGACAATATATATGACATATTACGTTCGCGTTTTCCCCTGATATTTTGTACGAAGCTTTCTCTTTTCATTACGTAATGAAACCGGCGATAACAGGATAAATTGTACTTGGCAGTATAAGAATTAATGGCGGGAATGCACGATAACTTGTAAAATAAATTATTGGTAGCCAACATAATTTAGAACCAGAAAGCAGCTAATGTGACTTCCAAAATAATAGTTTCAAAAAATTTCTCAGAAACAACACTTGAAATCTTCGTAGTAATTTGGAGGGACCCAATCTAACCTATCGGAAGAAGATTTTAATTTTTTTGTCTTCCTCTTCCATAGATCAAGTCTCGATCTTGACATAAATGCGTCATTTGAATTATCCTTACTTGATAATAAAATATTTTTATATGAATTATCGATCCAGCATTCAGTGAAAGCAATATATTTATATAAAAATCGACTTGAGCATATGTCGTAAGTAGAGAGAATTCCACTTGTATTAGCATTCGAGGTACAAGAACTTTCTTGAAAGGATTATGAATAAATGTCTTTGCCTTTTAAATGATAACTTCGCATTAGGTGATGACTTAATGTATCTAACCGCGTTTCTAATTTTCAAAATAGATCAACGTACTCTTTCGAGCCTTCTCTTTACAATCAAGTTCGAGAATATGCCATAGCTTTTTGACATGTAATAATGCTTTATTACCTAATATCTCATGCTGGGCTTTTAAAATTATTCTTTTTAAAAAAAAATAGTTGTGTCGTTTTGAGAACTTTGCATTATCAATATAAATGTTAAAAATATCATGAATACGATCCTGACCGCTTGATCTACTACGCACCCTAATTGCTTATGCCCCTTACCCAGTTTTTCTACGTCGTTGTTCAGGATGATAATGAGTAAAATATACACTCCGTTACTAAAAGTAACAAACTTTTTGGATTCCACTGACAATTTATGTTTTTGGAAGGTCTTTGGATCATTAGTCGAAACAAAGAAAATCTATGAAGCCAAAGAAATAAGATTATGCTGTCCTTGGATTAGATGTTCAGCGATTGGAATCAAACACCAAGCGAATAGTAATAATGCTTTGGCCAGTTATGTTGGTCCAATTCTTAGATCAAAAATGGAGTAAGGTACTCAAATAAATCACGTGGGTTTCGCGTAGAAGCTGAAGTTCGAGGCGTAATCTTGGACAATGACATACGAGAACTTAAAAGATAGAATATTTGTGTCCTCGGCCAAAATTTCATAGATCTTGAAGTAATGCTGCTTTGATCTTGTCGAAGCGTCCTACATAATAGGAGGATTAGCAGCATAAGTTAGAGCTATATTAGAGAGTATAAATGAAGACTTGGAGTACGATAGGGATTCATCTATTGGGATATCATTGAATTGCATATTGGGAGTTAAGAATTTGATTTGGTACACACTTAGCTATGAAATTTGAATGTCAGCATTAACGTCCGTTGCGAGAGGCAGTAGAAGTTTGTGCATGCATATGTTGCAAAGCTTGGCCAGAAATGTATCTCAGAAGAATGTTGATTACATGTCATAAATAGTTGATTCACATAATGCTGTGATAAGGGGCCAGTGTGATGCTTTAGACTTCAAGATACTGATCAACATACCAGACAGAGCGATTTAGATTGATCGACCGATTTAAACGTTATAATTCTGGATTACTACTCTCTTAAATGGTGGACAATTATTATTTAAGTTTATTGGCATGACATTAGAGTTCTTGTTGACTTCTTAGGATCACCATGTCTATATATTATTTTAATAGTCGATTAATGGCTTAATATATTGCTCTTTATCGATCCGTCACAGAGGTAGCTTTTGAGCGATGCTTAGAACTATACCTGTATATAATGTGTAAACTTTTACGAGAGTATAAAGTGAACATGAAGAAAGCGATCGGGATGAAAAATCGGAGTCTGGGGCGTAGGGATGGGGCCGTAGGTGCGTCTCTGGGATGAGGTAGAGAAGTTTCTAGAACGTTCTCCATGTTTCTGAAATTAAGCAAGAGATAAGGTAAGGGGCAATGAAGAGTTATGTTTCACTTCATCAAAGCTCCTAGGAAGTTAGGATACATGAAGGTTTAGGGCCTTTACCTTTAGATTATTATGAAGATAAATTTTGGAAGACTTTGGTGCTTTCATAAAGAAATAAAGGGAGACTAGAAGGTTGATTAATATGTCTTCATAACTTTATTTCATGAAATAAAAGTTCTCTCTCTTTACATCGGCCTTGCTCATTGGAGATTGAACTTCTTTCCAATTTTGTCCCTAACCTACTTTCAATATTACAGTAAAAAGCGAGCGTAAAGGTTCAGCAGAGATTCTTTAGTGTTCTTGTGCACTGTTTTGGGTATTATGAGCTCATTTTTTTCGTTGCCATTAAAATATTCGAGAAGAAAGGTATACTCTAGTATTTATTTATTATTTTTATGTCTGTAGTAATACTGGGATTCACAAGCCGATTAGTTTAGAACTTTTAAGATGTCATATAAGAACCAACATGCATACTCCACTCCGATTTTTTTTGTCAAAAGTAAATTGGAAATATAGAAGTATAACTTACATACTTTCAGACAAATATTTTGAAACAAAAAATTTAACTAAAACAACAAAAAAGGAAGGAGTATTATATAGTGTAATTTTATGAAATATATAAAATATCGAATAATAATATGTAGGTCTTTGTTCGATTGAAGTGCGGTTTTGGTTTTAGATAAGCAAATGGGTTTTGAAAATATTTAAACAAATGGGTTTGGGTAAAATAAACCGATAATAAATTATCGGTCTTGATTCGATTAGGGTCTTGATTCGGTTTAGGTAAACCAAATGGTTTAGAAATTATTTAAACAAATCGGTTTTGGGTAAGCTGAGCCGCCAAAAAACCGGTTTTGGGAAACTAAATGGGTTAGACAAAAAATCAACCAAATCAGTTGAAAAATCGATGCCCAGTTCGCGAGGGTGGTTTGGTTTTTTTTTTCGATATTCACATCCTGGCAAGCCTTTAGCTGGCAATCTTGCTTACTCATCAGCCAGTCTAGAAATAAAAACAACAAAACCTGTTTGCATTCCCTATCCCATTCAACAAAACTTTTCATTTCCGATGGAAAAATGTATGTTGTTGATTATTGTTATGTCATTGCAATAAAGGAACTTTACAAATGTTAATCACTTATAAGGTAATTGTTAATTATTTAAATATCCAATTATATATTAATTATTGTTTATTTTGGATAGTAATAGTGTAAATATTCAAAATTAATTATTGTTGATTTGTTAATAGATGTCATTCCGCGGAAGAAGCGATTGGCTGAATGCGGTGGGGTATAAATGTTGAAGTACGAGGGTTGCATGTTGCTCACCGACTTTGAGAGTAAAGGGATATTACGTTTTTCTTATGTTCATATCACAGGCACGTTTGGAGACTTCGTTTGCGAAGGTTATATCTTTATAGACCTAATCGAGGGTAAATTTATGGAGGCCGGCCGATAGTGCATGGAACATCTGAAAGCAAGGAAAATGTTTGAAAAGGAGACTGATGCAATTATGTTTCACAACAACGGTGTGTAAAGTGTGGTGTGAGAGAAATGAAAGAAGTTTCAATAGCATTCGCCAACCCATTAAAGATGAGTATATCACTCAGTTATAGCCCACGGTGGTAAAGCAAGACCGTCCGTGGAGAGAAGGTGGCAAGGACAAAGAAAGGGTAGATATATATTAGCAAAGAATGCTTAGGTATAGAACACTTGTAATTTTTTGTATTTAAGTTGAATTCAATTTTTCCTTTTCAGTTTAAGGTTAGCTACGAGATTAGTTCAAAGGCTTGTCAAAATTCTGTCTATCCTTTGTTTAGTTTAGCCTCTCATGTTTTTAGAGATGGAAACACAAGGATCTGCCAGTTGGTGTAGAACAACATTTAATAAAATATTTTGGAAAAAAAATTGGTTGTAGGCGTTTCTTAAAAGATTATGTTGGGCAGTTCCGTCGTATTGTAAGATTGGAGCATGCGCTTTGTCTTTGCCCAATTTGAATGTTTCGACATATTAATTTGATGTTTGTTTTGAATTGAGAGAGAATTCCGTATCATTTGTAGGAAGAGGCAACATCAGCTTGAAGGCGTTAATCGGTGAAATTGGAATTAAGCCTTTTTCATGGGATAGTTATCTCATACGGAGAAACGTTGATGGGCGTCAGCATTTGTATTTTTGATGGGTGGAGTCTTTTCTTGAGAACATGCGTGATGGTACAGTGAGCTTTGTTTTTTCGCGATTGATCTCAAACGTAGTCATGACAATGTCGTCGTCTTCGATGTGATGATATTTGGTCTCGGCAGGTGCCGTCGTCTTTAAGATCATGTATTTCAATATTGTGTTTAAGTTTTTGATGTACGAACGACTTTCGAATCTAGTGTTTAAATTAAAAAGAAATTTAAATAGTGTTAGAGTCGGTTTGGCGTCGGTGTCAAATAAACCAAAATTAAATTAATTAAGTTTTTGGATGGAGTTTGGCGTCGGTATAAATTAAATCAAAAAGAAATTAAAAAAAGAAATTAATTACTTTTTGGATGCGGTTTGACGTCGGTAAAAATTAAATCAAAAAGATATTAAATAAGTTTTAGAGGCGACGTGGCATGAGTTGGCACTTAACGTTTGACCAAAGCATGGAGACGGTATGGCGTCGGGGTAGACGGACATATGGGCCTGCTTTGGCCGACGGAGTGGCGTCGTTGGGGAGTGGCGATGCCGAGCGTGTCGGTTCACTTCCGACCTAGGGGCTAAAGTATTGATTCGAGAGCATCGCTATTGTCTGTGTATTCTAGTAGTGACATGATATTAAAGCATTTTGGTTAACATGATTTTTTATTTGCATGCAGAATATATGGGCTTTGAAAAAAAAAATAACTCACACCATAACATTTTGGTTAACATGCATGGTGTTTTATTTGACTAGATCCAATTTACCACGAAGACGTGATATTTGTGGTTATTTTGGTTTTTGTAAGTGAAGTCTAACTACAATTATTATTGATCGTAGTTAGTATGGAATTACAATTGTGATTGAATATTGTAGTTAGTATGTTATATTTATGTCACTTATATAGTGGTCTTATAGTTTAACCATAATTATTAGTTATTATAATTAGTAGAGTATAGTTATTGTGAGCGCATGTTGTGGTTAGTATATTAATTTTTGTCACTGATATAGTTGTATCAAGTTCTTAATTACCACAATCATTATTTATCGTGGTTAGTAGAGAATTGTCATTGTATTTGTGTATTGTGGTTAGTATATTACTTTGATTATGATATGCAGAATGTCATAACCAATATATGTTTATTGATGGTTGGTGATAATGATTTCATTGATATTATTGTTCCAATTTACATATTTTTTAGGCGTGTGAGTTGCAAGACTCTTCTAATTAGCCATTTTAATATGGAGAGTGGGGTTCACTCCTCATGTATTAATTTGATTATTTTGTCATTTTTTCTCTTTCCCTTCCATTTTAATATATGATTCATTTTTTGATATTAATAATTTTTTAAATTCTCAATTAGCATTACCTTTTTATCTACAAATTAAGTCTAAATTTACATATTTTATTTATAAATTGAAAAAATATTTTTTAATATAAGTATCAAATCTAAAAAAAATATTTTTTATTTGATGTTATAAACTATTAGTATTTGATAGTTAAACAAATATATAAATAAAATGAGAAAGTATATGTGATATATAAGGGACAATGATTAAGGCCCAAAAAGTTGTATCATAAGCTGGGACAAGGCCCATGAGGCATGGGATTCACAAGACGGTGATGTTGTCACAATTAAGTGAGAAGGATTTGATACAACGACTCTCTCAGATTTAAGCCTATAAATATCTCACTTATATATTATTCATTCATTAACCCGCAATGTATTACTTTATAGTACATTCACTCAAAATACAAACACTAACTCGATCGTCAGAGTGTCTATGATCGTGATCCGCCAAGGTCACATCTCGTGTACTCACGGCGGATCAAGCTTGATCAGAGATCCAAGATCAGATCACCCACTCTTCAAATGATCCAAGAGGAGCGATTTTCCCTGCACTACCTAAGAGGATCATTTCAACGAGACGTAATTCAAGATACTGAAAGTCCTACCAGAATGAAAATCCCGTAATGTGGTAGTCCTATGTAAAACTTGTAGTCCCAATAATATAGCAGTATCACATTTATCGTTTCAGCCTGCCCTGAAGGATTGAAAGAATAAGCATGAATAATACAAACGATTCTGCCCATGATTCATTAACAAAACAACCCGCCTAATGAACAACTACGCCTACTTTACCCAACGGATATCATATTTTAAATACAAGGCGGGTCAATGAGCAATTATACAGAGAATGAAAGCATCTGCATAAATATCCCACGAAGATAACACCGCATACGGTGGATCTCCAGGCAATGAGGCCCCCTCGAAGAACTCAAGATCAACATGAGGGCGCGCCAACGCGCCTCGCTAGCATCTTCACAGTGCCTACAACTCAAAGTTGATCCAAATTACTCAAAATTACAAGAATTAGCGGATATCAAGGAAATGATGAAACCATTCATGCCAACCACTATTCACAAAAAAGGAGCGTAGAAGACAAAAATATCATTCACATATAGGTCGGACGTAAGTCACCGCTACCAAAGGATTTCATTTTGCCTCAATTTATCCAACTTAACGTGAACCAATGATCCCATATCTATTAAGAGTTTCTCGCCAAGCATGACAATCACATCCAATGATCCAACATATATGCTAAAGTTTTTCCAATATCTTAGCAGACGCGCATTAGATTGGTACATGGCCTTGCCCTCAAATCTATAGATATCAACAAACGGCGGATGCATCATTGCAAAGTTCGATCCGCCATACAAAAAGCACCCGGGATTTAGTATGCTATTAGATATCCAACAGGCCCTAACGAAAACCCTTAAGAGATATCGTAAGCGCTTATAATGACATTTTGCTAACCATACTGTAGGTCAACAACAAAAGTAGCATATATGGTATTTAATCGCTGGATTAATGTATGGAAAATCGCTAAGGCCTTGGTTTTAAACTCCCCCATTCAAGTGATTTGTAGAACTCATAGCGAGGTTAAATGTAGCATGTAGAATTAGAGGAGTTGAAGAATAAAGAGTGCAAAACAAGGACCTTCTCTCGATACACTGAAAAGGGGGCGATTAAAGTCGCCCAGAAAGCCCTAGTAATGGTCAATTTAGATCATTAATGGGCAAGTGTTCCAAGAGAGGCTTAAAATATGAACCTTGCCCTACAAACGGTTAGTCCAGTGTACAAGACAATTACACATGGATAGATTAACTCAAATAAGGGTTTCTATAGCCGAGATCTATTCCCAAATTGAGGGAAAGAATATGTTACCTGCCGCTGACGTAGAGCGCACTGTGCATGGATAAGACTCGCTACTGTGAATACCATCGTGAACTTGGCTCGACACAACGAAAGGAATTTCAATGAAATTGAGAAGCTAATAAAGCGGGGATATTTAAAAGAATTCACGAAATAGGGAACTTGGCGGGACGTCAATCGTCAAAACCGCAGAAGCCCACCTCCACTGCGAATTGCTTAATCGCAAAGAAGTCCCTAGACTAATAGGAGCATCGATGTTGAATAATGGTATTCCATTCAAACCTATTTTTGAAGATAACAAATTGTTTATCTCGAATCTAATCCCGCTTTCAAGTGAACGTGGTATTCAGTTTATTCCCTTTAATATGTTCAAGCGCTTAAAATGCCTGATCGGGATTGCTCGAGTGCGCTCAAGCGATTTAGTCTAACAAATGCCAAGCCTTTCTCATGAGCTCGTGTTCTTATTGTTTATAGGCTTGTAAGGAAAAAAATCTACACTCTAGCATATTGTCGCTTTAAATATGTGAGTAATGATCTTTTCTATTTAATCTTTATTGTGTTTTAAAATCGAGATGGTCCCGTAATTTCTAATCCCAAGTATGTATCGATTCATGGTTAAGTCTCGCATTAAATAACCGTGTGTGTCATTTTCCTCGTTCGAGAATCGGGCTTGAAATGATCTTTATTTTAGAAAAGGAAGTTCGACATTACATTCCTGGCCGAGAGGGTTCCCCGGTCTCGATGATCGAGACCCCGACCTCCTCGATGCTGTGGTCTGCGCGTAGCTGGCTTGGGCGACCGCTGTTCGATCCGAGTCAGGCTCATCGAGACCCCCTGCCCCGATGGTGTCACGATGCTGGCAACTTTTCTCAAATTTTAAATTTGTGTGCACTATTTAAAGCCTCTTCTTTTAAAAATACAACTTTGCAAAATCTTTTGACCTAATTTCGAGCATTCAATTCATTACAAATCAAAAGGCAAAAGTCATAACTCCTACATTTAATTCCATTATTATCTTTGTGTAGAAGCTCGTCACATGAATAACATTTCTCAATCCTTATTGTATTGAGTGAAATCCTCGCGTGGGAAGCATAGGGTCATATTCTAGGCTGAGTAGTGGGTTTCTAAACTCGAGTGTGTTCTCGGTTCCTAATCTAGGTTGATTAGGAGTCAAATCCTAGTTTAGGTCACTTAGTCGAGGCTGCAGCTCATAATAGTCTTGGAGAGAAGTTTGAGCCAAGGTAATCAAACATTTCTTCAAGAGCTAGTTATCTTTTAAGCCAAAACCGAGGTTGAAAGTCGACGGTCGAAAGCAAGAGGGGAACCTAAGCTCGTTTAAAATCGTGTATCGTAATTTTCCTTACTCTTTACTTTCAAGTATTCCTATTTTTATCATAATCAATTTGATTATTTATATTGTCAATTAATCATTCTCGAAGCCAGAAGTTGGTCTATCACATTAGCCTATATTCCTTTAGTTCATAAATTCCGCATTATTAAATTAAAACTCGAAAAAATTAATAATTTAACTTAAAACCTTATTCACCTCCCCTCTAAGGTTAATTCTAGGCTAACAATTGATACTATTTCCCGCAGATCGGGCAGGCGATTCAAGGAATTCCAAAAAAAGAATTATTCGAAGAGTAGTGTGTTCAAATAATCAAGCCTCTAGCCTTAGCTTAAATAATAACCTTCGGAAAAGGAGTTAGTAGAATAATTAGCTCCCCACACTGCCAATTTCACTGTGGAGCGTATGTTAAATGACACGGGAAGCTCAAATGTGGATATACTATATTTGAGCACCTTTGACAAATTACAACTTCGGGCGTAGCGCCTCGGCCGCAATCGCCCACAATACGCTAATGATCTGGCTGTGCCATTCCATAAATGTCATGGGGCGGTCACGCTGGATTTTACCTGCAGTGAGCGTATACAAAGGTGTCAACGACAGCCTTCCGCTTCACAAAGGGTGGATATAGCGGATTCCCTCATACAACGGGCTAACAAGACATCCCATATTAACCCATTTAAGGGCACAGCGCCACCCGCTACCACCTCAAGATGAAGTTTCCTACCCGTGGAGCATAGGAGGCGTATGGCAATCAAAAGAACGCAAGAAGACGCTACTGCATGACCGCGCTATCACGGACAGCGGCTCGGCGAATCCGTGAAAGAAAAATGGAGCAAAGAAAAGTCACATGGAGATAAACAAGGTGAAAAGTGAAGAAGACAATTCACCGAAAGAAATGGAGAATGAGAATAGAGTCGTGCCAAAGGAGGAGGTTCTAATCGCCTTTTAAGATGTAGAGGATCACAAATGACTAATACCACAAGTGAATTCAAGATGTATTTGCTTGGGACTTGAGGATACGCTGTGCATAGACCCGCCGGTAGCAAGTGTGGCCGATATCGACGCCCAACCTTCACCCCTCAAGCAAAGTTAAGAGGTTGTTCGATGACAAAAGCAATAGCCATTACGGAAGAAAGCACGGCCTCGCTAAAAGCGCAAGTTGATCGGCGAAAGAAATTCCCCACATGGATCGAGAATGTGGTATCAAGTTAAGAAGCCTAATAATACCACGGAAGTGCACCGATTTTACCACCTAAACAAAGCGTGTCCTAAAGACTTTTATCCCATGCCTCAAGCATGCCGCGTATCAAGACAGCCACGAAGTCTTTGACTTTATCGACAAGCTTTCGAGGATACCATCGCATCCACATTTAATTTCGAGGATTTGTGAGAAAACCGCCTTCATCACCGAATACGGATTAATAAGCTGGAAGTTATTGCCCAAATAAGGTACATGTAGATGCATGCTGACGACATGCCGTTAAAAAGCAAGTGCACGGGCGGATCATTTTGTGTATCTCAGTGGAAACCTTTTAACTAGCTACATAAAAGCATATTAAAGGCGAACCCCGAGAAAATGCTCATTCGAGGGCGGCCAAGAAAATTTTGGGGTATATGATTAATACTGGGGAATTGAGTCCAATATCGACAAAATAGAAAGTCAGCTTATCGAAACGAAAGCAATCTAACAGTTAAGTGCGCAGTGTAAAATCGACAGATGTCTCGCGGTTTCAATCGCTTTTATATCCAAGTCTGGGCGGAAAAGAATTTACCTTCTTCAAAATCTGAGACGTGATGTCAAAAGAAAAGTTTAGCCGGACGGGCACGTAGCCAAGATTTAAGGAATCGAAAAATATTCGGGGTCCCTCAATTACGACCTGAACCGTGAGCGGCCAGCTATATATAGCCATCTCTAATGTAAAGAAGAAGAGTACGTTACTCCGAGAAGCCGAAGCGTGCGTAAATCGATACTATGTAAGCCACAAGGCCGAAAGACGCAGAGGAAAGATATCCCATAATAGATGTTTTTACCTTGGTGATTTCTCGCTAGAAATCAAGGCCTATTTTGAGTCGCACCCAATACAAGTTTCAAGGATTGACAACCTTTAAAAGTTGGGACATATCCAGCCCAGCCTGTATAGCTGACCGCTCACATAGAAAGGTGCCGAGTTCGACATATCATACATCCCTAGGACTAAGCAGGTTAAAGCGCAAGATTACGGATTTGTAACCGAATGCACAGCTCGAGCGCCGCTAGTCATACAGGGGCCAGAGGCTAACGAACCAAATCTTACCAAGCCTGAATGGATATCAGTTACTCACGGAGCCAAAGAACGCATCGCGGCGCAGGAGTACTAATTTTGGGACGCCAAGAGGGAGATTTATTTAATGCTTACGGTTCATTTTCCCCGCAATCAACAATGACGCCGAATACGTAAGCCACGAGCACTGATCGAGGCCGTCAAACCCCCCGGGAACAAGAAGCTTTTGTTGTATGAGATTCAAAGCTGGTACAGATCATACTGGGGGTCTTCAAGGAGTAAAAATGAAATCCTAACGAGATACCATGCCAAGGCAAAATGAAATATCCCAAGAGTTTTAAGCGGATCATATTCAAGCATATCCTAAGGGTCAAGAACTAAAGGGCCGATCGATTGTCTAGGCTCGCTACAACCTATTACAACGAAGTTATCGAAGGGGTATACGTCAAGCCTCAGGACTAAACCCCGCTTATAAGGAGGAAGTCATTAAGAATATAGTGGGTTCGAATTGACTTTATCCTATAATTTAGCATTTACAATGCGAAGACTTCCTAATACGCCTCGGCCTAAGCGTAAGTCAAGATTCAAATACCAAATGTATCAAGCGGAAGCTTATAGAAATCTCGGGACGGACCCCTATAAACTGTATCAACCGAGGATGTCCCCAAAGTCAAGTTAATGAAATACACGGGCGACGGGCGCTTAAGTCACATCGGGTGCACTCCATCTTACTATCAAGGTTACTGTAGTACCGGGTATTATCGGGCCAACTTGCAAAAAGCGATGCAACCGATTATGTAAAGAAGCGACGCTACCAACCGGACGTGAAAGTTCCATAACTGCTCAATTTTCGACACCCGGGTGGGTGTTTCAATCCCATTCGCCATGCTGGGGAATCGACCTCGAGGGAAAAATTGTCAAAGCGGAAAAGGAGGAGATGAATTCACTATGCAGCGGCGGTTGATTACTTTAGCAACGGGTAAGGCGAAGCGCCTTGCTTTCAAGAGTGAGGATGTTATTCGCCTATACTTTAAAAACATCCTCACGCGATTGAATCCCAAAAAATATCAGGTTCGAGCAACGTCCTCGCTCAGCGAGACGTTACGCGATTGCGGAAAGCCTGGGATCGGCATCAATTCATCCCAGCCTATTATCCCCATATGAATGGGTAAAGCGGAGGTCAGCGAACCACATCATCTTCAACGCATCAAGAAAAACATACTCCAGAGTGGCAACGAGGGAAGTCGATGCAGGAACTTCCCACCTGTGATACGGGTCCCTCGCTCCATCCTTCCAAATCAAGCAACAGCGAGGCCTTTAGCCTAATCTATGGAACGTAGTTGTTTTACCTCGTAGAAGTCGCCTACCCATACGTACAATGGATTGAAGAGAGAGGAATGACCAAATAATGAGGAACATTCAACTTTCATTGGATGAAGTTAAGAGGCTTTGTACAAACTCTCAAGTACAAACAACTTATATTTCATCATATAATCCATCGGTTAAAAACCTCCAGCTTTCATCGCAGGGACCCCTGCATTGCCATTATACTCAAATGAGCCGCCCAAAGGAACAGAATTGAGTCCCAAACGAGGGCCATCAACGTCATTGGTCCAAGCACATATGAACTAGAAGACTTAAGATCCGTCCCACGAACCTGATATGCCTCTAAATTATGCAAGTATTATATGTAATTCCTAAGGGGATTTGTAACCGCCCAAAAAGGGAAGTCACTCTTTATAGGTGAAGCATTAATAAAAGGCGGATTTTCTCAATGACTTGTTAAAATTATGCGGATAAATCTTACATCAACCCACGTACGCAAATCCATAAGTATAATTGCTACTATCTCACATGCGATTAGATCAAGACAACCCGATCATTCGTTGTCCTAAAAATAAAATCCCCACACCGCTTCCCTTAAGTGGTTACAACAGGAAATAAGTTTTATACATAAAACACAAGTTAATCATACAATCACGAAGGCTTCAGAAGGCCAACCCTCTTGGATTTGAACAAGCATGCTTGACACAAAGGGCAAGTGGGCATAGGTTGTGCCCAATAGGCCATAATTATAAATTAAAATCGCTATAAATAGAAATAATCAGAAAATAAACGCATAAAAACAAGATAAGAAACGACTTTAAGGTAATTAGCGCCAGGCTACAAACGGGTTTTTACAAAGCAAATACAAAGTAATCATAACAGATGTCTTTAAAAGATACAAATACAAGCCAAGAAATTGATTAAGTATCAAGAGGTGCGGCATCACGTCACGGCGGTCTTTCCTCTTCTTCCGCTAAGTGAGCTTGTAGAAATGAAAGATCCAAAGCGGAGCAAACCATTTTGAACACTTCGGCGATAAACCCATTCTTTAGGATATTCTTGAATGAAATCTTTGTAGTTCGCTACAATGAAGGGGTTGACATCCCTATAGGTCTTGGTAAAGCGGCAAAGACAATAGGCCACTTCTTTCCGAGCCTCCAAGCGAAACTCATCGTGATCACGGGATAGTCGCATAGCCTCTAGACCTCGGCAGAGGAAGAGCCTCTTCAGCGGATTTCACTTTCTGCTCAAGCTCACCTACCTTCTTGGTTTTTTGGTTATGAACTAGTTGAGCCGCTCTAAATTTTCCTCGAGAATTCCCAAAATGCCTACCCTCTAGGCGAAGAGAAACCGAGCTCAAGAGCATCGTGTTTTTTTATCTCAACCATGGCTTGGGAAGTCGTTTCCTTCTTCTCTTTGGTAGCTAGAGTGGCAAAGCAACTTCAGTCCTGGCTATTCTTTCTCTCAAATTCTCTACTTGTAGTCAGTAGCGTCCTCTCCTTCACACGCTCGCGCGACTACCCAGATCCGCCACACCCAAAGGCATAACTTGCATTCATAGCCTACGAGAACAAGTATTGAAGATAAATAGATATCCAAAGTAAAGAGAGAAAGGAGGGAAGAAGGAGTTACCTTTATCGTATTTAAGCGAGAAAGATCACCACGAATCCTGCGGATCGCGAATGAGATTATAATCCTTCCAAGTGAGCTGGCTCGATTTTTCCCATAAAGCTTGAACCTCGGTTACCTCAAACCGGGAGGGTGTAAGGCAGGTTCAAATAATTTGGTATCGAGTATTGGCCGAGGGAGTCGAATCCGAACCCTCATCGCAGCGAAGCCCTGGATGGCGAGTGAAACGCTTTATGAAGCGAGGTTTTCCGCTTTAAGTCCAGGATGTCGACGTGGGCAAATTGCGACCAATTTGGACATCATGCCACCAATTGACTTTTTGCATTTTCGAGAATAGTGGGGCCGCACATCAAAGGGAGCAGTACGTTCCCTGCATACATAGTGTGAAGTTTTGGGCTGTCACGCGATAGTAAACCATGTGAACAAGTTCCTTAGAAGATTTCACCACCTCGATCCTCAAAAGGGAACTCGGTACTTGTATAATGTGGAGAATCTGTCTGGCCACTCTTGGCAATCGTCAATAGTTCGCTTGAAAAGGAAGCAGTTAGGTCGAATAAAGGTTAAGCCGCGACTAACAAAAATATGAGGTTATACTCAACTAATGGGGAAGTCACCAAGGTTTGGTCAAACTCTTGGAACTTAATCGCACTGGCATGGATCAACACTCCTCCTCGTAAAAGACACTTTATGTTTCTGAAATTTGGCCAAAGATCCGCCTAACGTGGCAATTCTCGCTGAATGAGCTGTTTTCTTTAAACTTCACAATTCAATGCTTCCGCCTATCGAGATCCTAGAATGGAAATAATGGTGATGTTATATCTCATAAATATATGCCCGTTGAACAATTAGGAACCCATTATTATATTTAAATAATAATAAGTTCGGGGATATATTTAATTGTCGGACAATTAGAATATTAGGTAACTTGATTAACATTAGGCGCTATAATGGCTTACTAGTTACTGTAGAGTCCGCCATATAATCTATATAATAAGGATGCTCGTTAAACATAAATTAAGTCACAATTTCGAATGAGCCCAAGAGTCACACACAACAACGAATCGAACTATAATTTAATTATAACTTTGGGGTTTAAAATATAACCCGTATACGAATATCGAGGCAAACTTCAATGCTTGAAATCCACCCCATAGTCAACTAAAATAGGATGACATCAAGGTTTTGGAATATTCTCTCCAGCAAGATGCTTCGATTTTAGGAATACGAGTGGAAGGTCTGAACCTTCTCAGTTCGAACAACTCATGTTATACGAGTTAGTTTTTGTTAACTCTTCGCAAAGCCTAAAAGCGTAGGTACGGGGTTAAGCCTATAAAAGCACTCATGATTTACAAGAAATCACTTGCACCAATTCTTCCAACTTTTGAAGTTGAGAATTCTTTCTCCCCCCTTTCATCCTAGTCGACTAGTAGGTGGAGAATCCCTTTAGATTTTTCTGTCCAACCTCATCTACAGTTTAATATTTTAAAAAGCTCTAATAAAGCTCACGGAGGGGTCTGCTCATATGTCAAGGCGCTGACTATTCTGAGACAATCTATGTCGATTGGATCGAGTCTCCTTAAATATATTCCGACGCATGATCCTCAAAAAAGTGTACACTCTAGAGCCGTTACCGGGTCCGTTCGGGTCCGTTTTTACGGGACCGCTGGACCGCCCGTAATATACCGTCCAAACCGACCGACCGGCGTTTTCGGCTTCGGGGATCGGCATCGACCGACCAGAATCAGCGGTAAATCGTCCGCCGGTTCGAATCGGGCGGCGGGTAACCGTCCACCCGGGTTCAATTTAAAAAATCGCCATAAATAGCTTCAAGTAGCTTACGTATCACGCGAATACGTAAATACGTAATGAACAATCAACATATTACAAAGAACATCAAGTCGCAAGAATCAGAATCCAAAGTTCCAAAATGATTTTGTAAACAAAGCAAATGAAGAACAATCAACAAAATGTATCTAATGTTTGACATTTATCAAGTTCTCTACCATAGGTATATCAAATGTAATGAAATGTGGCATAGACAAAAAGTGAAGACTGAACCGAAGAGTATTTAGAACAACCAGCTGAGTATTTAGAATGTGCAAATAGCAAAATGAGACAACAGAACAAGTGTAGCGAGGCAACAACATAATTGAAGTTACCTGCTTCCTCAAGAGTCGGCCGTCAGGGCTGGATTGTCCTCACCAAAATGATATCATAGAGGTCACAGTGGTTGTCTGCTCTTACAATCAGACAAACACAACAAAAGAATTAGTCAATTGAACCATCACACTATTTGAAAACGAATACATAAAAACAAACGAAGAATAGCTTAGTTCACTTACAATATTTTGTCCGCCGACCCTTCTAAGCCCATACATTTCTTTTCGCCCAATCGCCTCCACAAGTAGCATCTCAACCGCTTTTAGTGTTCATGTTTTAGGATCAATTATTCTTTCCAGTACTAAAAGTTGATTCGGTTGGGGCCACATCGGGAATGTAGAGAATGTCCTTTGCCATTTTACTATGATCGGATATTTGGCTTCATTAACCATCCACCAAGTCAAAACATCAAACATAATCCCCTTAGCACATTTCAATGGGACCTTCCTTGTTGAATAATGGGATTCCATTCAAACCTATTTTTGAAGATAACAAATTGTTTAATCGAACTAATCCCGTTTTCGAGTGAACATGTATTCAGGTTTATTCCTAAATAAGTTCAAGTGCTAAAATTGTTGATCGGGAAGTTCGGAGGCCTGACATTTAGCGTCAAACAAACGCCAAGTTTTCAAGGAGCTGTTCTTCTTTTTTATAGGCTTGTATGAAACTCTTTAAGTATTTTGTCGCTTTTAAATTGCGGAGTATGACTTTTGCCATTTAAACTTAATCAGGCTCAAAAACGGGCGTCCGTAGTTTCAAATCTTAAGTATGTATTGATTCATAGTTAAGCCTCGCATTTAACGACGTGGCATTTCGCTTCGGTAATTAGCTTAAACGACCGTTATTTTGGAATTGACACTATGAACCATCGAGATCTCTTCGGTAGGTCACGACGATCGAGACCCCTTCGGCATTCCCGGGGTCTCGATAGGTCCCGATGACGAGACTCGACCTCTCGAGCAGTGTCTACACAGTACCGGGCTTATAGCCGTTGCCCCGTCCATCGGGCTCATCGAGACCCCGTCTCGGCCGGGGTCACGATGTGGGCTACTTTTCACCAAAATTTCACAAGACTATATGCCCCTCTTTTCAAAACCTAAACAACTTTGCAACTATTTGAACCCTAATTTCCTGAAAGCATTTATTTCTTTGATAAGCAAAAAGGCAAAAAGTCATAATCCTCACATTTATTACTTTATAATCTTTATTGGAGAGTTTCCTAGTTTGACAATTCATTCTTTCTCAAACATTTATTGCTCGAGGAAATCCTCATGGGAAGATAAAAGGTTACTATTCTAGGCCGAAAGTAGTACTTTGAAATCCTAAGAGTTGTTTTCAAGTTCCCAATCTAGGTTGATCGGGAGTTGAAATCTCAATGGGTACGGGTCATTTAGTGCGGAGATCTTAAGTGTTTGATAACAGGCTCGGTAGAAGTCGCTGTGTGTAATCAAACATTTCTTCAAGCGCCAGTTGCCTTCGCCAAAATCCCGAGGTCGAAAGCCGACGGTCGAAAGCAAGAGGGAACCGGCTCGCTTAATATTCAGGTATTGTATTTCTTCTTCCTTACTCTTTACTTCAAGTCATCATTATATTATTACTAATCATCTTGTTGTTTTATTGTTGACTAATCATTCTCGAGCTTAGGTTATCGGGTTATCACATTAGAACATATTCCTATTATTTTGTAATTCCGCATTGTTAAATTAAAACTCGAAAAAGGAAATAATTTAACGTAAAACCTTATTCACCCCCTCTAAGGTTGAATCTAGGCTAACAATTGGTATCGAGCCCGTGGTTCAATTTAATTAAGCTTAAAATCTCAGAGAAAGTGACTCGGTAGTAACGGAATATCGGGTAATGGGAACTTTTTTGTGTCGGGGCGTAGGTCGCTCGCTGCATCACCACCGTTACCCGATCAAACTATGATTATCGCGCAACGCCGCTTAAGTATCACGCAAAGCACTGCCAAATTATGGAGAATAATCACTGCTATCCGCTTCATTCCAGAACAACGAAGTATTCAAATTCTGCCGAGCTCATAGGAATTCTCACCAGCGAAGAGGCCAACATAAAGAGAACGGGCGCCGCTGATGTAAGCCCAACGGAGGATGCGGATGTTAAGAGGGACGGAGTACTGCGGACGAGGAACTCAAAGGTGGAGTTAAATCTAAGGCCATCCATGTTCTCCACAATGCAATGCGGTATGGAAGAATATGCTCGAAAGGTGGATGCAAAATGTCATGAAATACGTGGGACTTGTTGTAAACCGTCATTATCGGGTTCTAGTCAGTCAAAACCACGAGGGTCCCTACTCTTTGACAAGTGGAACATCAAACCTTCGAAATGTATCCGGGAGAGTCCATCAAAGATAAGGCATCAAAGGTTCAATACCATCATCAACAACTTGGATTCTCTAGTGGAAGACTTTCTCCTGGAAGTTAAGTAAACGGAAGAATCATAGAAGCCGCCAATCCCCGAAGTTCGGCCAAAGGTCGCGCAATCACCTAAGCCAAAGATATCAAGATTCTTCCCACTCAAGAGCTCATTGGTTCCTTGAAAGCCGAAGAGGAAGTCATCGCAAAGAACAAGGCCTCGGTAAATGGGTGGACAAGAAGCGGCTCAGGGCCAAAGTACAAAAAAACAGAAAAGCGAAAGGATCTAAGATGATTTAAGATATGGCTACGTTTGCTAGAAACTTCAAAAGGTTTCTCAAGTTCAAAAAGAGCAACAATGATCATGGTCATAAAAGCTTCAAGAGATACGATAATCACGAAGTGAAGTACCTAAAAGGCAAAGCATGTTAAGGGAAAATCAAAGGAGATCACGTGGCTTAACGTAACAAGCCCGACATTTCAAGATGATTGCCCACGCTCTAAAGCCAAAGAGGTCCCAACCCAATAAACTTGCAACAAGCAAGCCACTTGGGATGACGACCGGAAATGTAGTCCGACTGCCGAAACTTCAGAACGTGGGCGCTGCCTCATGGCACAAGACTCACCTGAGGTATTCTTAACTCTATTTCTCCTCGACGCATTTAATTTCACTAATGATGACGAATTAAGTATGATTTTGACGGTTAAGCAACAATTATAACGAGTTATTAGAAAGCTAAAAATTGCTTAAAAGAATAAAAGTTAACTTTCAAAAACTAATAAAAGCTTCGTCTCGGCCAAAAAACAACTCTCTCAGAATGAAGCTACTTTGTTAAAGCCGATTCCAATTTGAAAAATGACGGTTTTCTTTGAAAAATTGGAGCTTAAACAAAATCTTAAAAAGATTGAAAGTTGGAAATGTTGAACTCAAGAAATCTCTCAACTCACACACCGCGAGAACAAACAAGTTAAATGAAATTTCGAGGCTCAACGCCCAACCAACAAAAAAGTGGGTTAAAGTTATTCAAACGATAACTCCTATCACTCTAATGTCGCCCATCATCCGGTATTAAATTGCAAGACCGCATCACTTGCACTTATTATTGTGAAAAAGGAAATCATAAGTCTTCAAAATGTCCTGCATAAAGTTGTTAGCGGTAATCGGGCACCTTTTACGCCCCAAGTCTCTAAGCATCTAAACGGATCGTAAGAAAATCCATCCTCCTTTACTAACTCCACAAGGACCCAAATCACATCGGGTACCCCTTTCGAATGAGAAATTGAAATTTGTGTCAGGAGGCCGCTTCATCCAAGAAAGCAAAACCTTGACGCGGATACGGACGCTCGCGCATACGACTTTGCATGCCTCACTTTAAAGCTGAAACAAGCGCGGTCGAAACGCAAAGTTCGCAAACAACGAAACCGCCAAAATCCTGTGTAAAGGATGATTGCAAAGAAGGGGTTGTTTCAAAATTAAAAAATACTTTACTGGTTGACGGCGCTAAGTTTAATTTGCTAAGCGCGAGCCTACCGCTATGGAAATGATTATGAAGCGTTTTCAAACATAAGCGTATTATTTCAAATACTTCATTCATTTGTTGTACATGGTTATCGATCGAATAATGCGTATTATGTTAATTTCGATTCGGCCGTCGAAAATATTTCAATAACGCGTACATGATGGACGCGGAGCTCAGGGCATCAGCCGGTCAGCCATGCTAGTATTGAAATGTTATCTAAATTGCATAAAATCACATGTTGTGAGGCCTACCTAATCTTCTCATATGTGTTGCTAAACTCGATGCATGTCAACTCGTAAAATGCATAAATCGTCGCTTAAGCCTTTAAATCTTTGTTTCACAAACCACGTACTGATTTGTTACATATGGACTTTACTGTGAGATGGATATTGAGAGTTTAGTGGCTCTAAAATATGTTTTTGTTATTGTGACTCCATTACTCGAGGTTTACTGGGTAATTGGCCTCATCAAAAGTTGGATGCTTTAAAGAAGCCATAAGCCACAGAAAAGTGTCATGAACGAAAAGTGATTCAAAATCAAGGCCATAAGGAGCTTATCACGGAGGAGTTCGAAAATGAGGAGTTCGATATGTTTTAAGTGGGAGGCGGATCCAACACAACTTTTCGGCACCAAGAACACTCAACAAATGGAGTCGCGAAATAAAAAGACAAAGACTATTCAAGAAACGAAACGCACTACGCCAACGAAAGCACAACTTGCCAAAGTACTTTGGGGACACGCCGTGGACACCGCCAAGTGCTACACCATCAACCGGTGGCTTCTAAGACCTATTCTCGACAAGACTTACGAAGCCAGTATGGTAAAGATCCCCCGTATTGGATTACTTTAAAGTTTTGGATGTAACGTTTTATTCTAAACACCAAAGATGATTGGGTAAATTTGACGCTAAATCTAACGAGGCAATCTTTCTTGGTTATTCTAAACGAGTAAGGCATATATCATCTACAATAAAAAAGGATCAATGTGCAAGAATCTATTCATGTTAACTTTTGATGAATCTAATCCGCTTGTTGAGAAAGTCAGACAGATTTGTGATGATTCATTGGGATGTTAACGTGGACGGGAATTTCCTCAAAGAATCGACACGAGCCTCAAAACCAAGCATCAAACGAGGAAGATCAATTACTTGGAGCAACTAATAAATCATCGCGAATTCCAAGACGCGGGATGATTATCTCCATGGGCGGACACACGAAGATCTTCCTAGGAGACGCCAGAATCATCAAGAATCATCCCCCTCGATCTCATTCTGGGCGATATCTCAGTGGGGTAACTACTCGATCCTCTCTAAATAATGTTTGTCTCCATGTTGCTTTTGTATCTCAAGGCTCTTAATATTAAACAAGCTCTAGAAGATCCGGATTGATTTTATCTATGCAAAAGAACTTGAACAATTTGAAAGATGCAAAGTTTGGCATTTAGTCAAAAACCTTCGATAAAACCATTATTGGGACTAAATGGCTTTAGAAATAAACTCGACGAAAACCGTGTTTGTTTTTAGTAAATAAAAGTCGCCTTTGTTGTTCAAGGTTATAATCAAGTCTAAGGAGTCGATTTTGATGAAACTTTTGCTCCTAAGTGCCAGTTGAATCCATTCAGATATTCTAGCTGCTAGTCACATGGATTTCAAACTACACCAAACGGATGTCAAAAGCTGCTTTCTAAACGGTTTCTGGGAGAGGAAGTTTGCAAAACAACCTCCTAGTTTTGAAGATCCTAATTATCCTCATCAATGCTTTCAAACTAGATAAAGCACTTTACTTGCGAAAACAAGCACCTGTAGCTCTCGTAATGAGGTTAAGACACATTTAGTCGCTGAATCGGGTTCAAGAAGTGAAAGTCGATTCCACGCTTTTCCTTAAAACCGCGGCAAACATCTCATAGTAGTTCAAATTTATGTCGATGATATTATTTTCGGGTTCTACTAATGATTTGTCAGGTGAAGAATTTGCTAAATGACGACAAGTGAGTTCGAGACGAAAGATGATGGAGAATCAATTTCTTCCTCGGACTCCGCAAGTAGCAAATGGTGGACGGCATATTCATAAGCCAGCAAGTTCTCGAAGAACTCATAAAGAAATTCGATGGAAGATGCAAAGTGATCGAACTCCCATGTCGACATCAACAAAGCGACAAGGACGCAGTGTGCATTCAATACACCTAGACAAAAATATCGAGGTATGATTGGTAGTCTTCTTTATCTTACCGCTTCTAGACCGATATTATGTTTGCCGTTTGTTTGGTACTGTTTTCAAGCATGTCCTGCAAAGAGTCTCATCTTAAAGCGGTTAAAAGGATCCTCCGGTACGCGGTGTGACAACACCATGGCTTGCATCCGACGAAGCCAGCAGCTAACTCAAGGGATACTGGACGCGATTTTGCGGATGCACACTCGAGCAGGGAAAGAGTACAAGTCAGGGACATGTCACTTCAGACATAAATTTCTCACCTCACGGTTCAGCAAAGTTAAGCAAAAATAGTGTTGCATTGTCAACGGCGGAGGCCTAATACGCGAAGTCGGGAATTGCGTCATTTCAAGTACTTCGACTTAAACAAACCTCGAGGATTTCGGATCAAATATGAACAAGTTCCGGTAAGCGCGACAACACAAGCCGCCATAAATATTAAGCCAAGAACCAGCGCAACACCTCAAGACCAAGCACATTGAAATTCGCCATCACTTCATCCGGGGACCATGTGCAAAAAAGCGAAACATCGATCTCAAGTTCAAGTGGGACAAAATGGTCAACTTGCGGACATTGCCTTACCAAACCACTACCGCAGGATCAATTTAACCAGACAGGCCATGTAGCCAGTGGATGCCGATCTTCTAGTACTTTATCTTATCATGCCATCTTCATCTTGTATGTCGTTGCATGCCACGGCTTAAAATTATGTCTATATTGTTATATCGACGATGGCCTAAATGATGAAATTGTCCAAAACGGTCGCGGATTGACTGTCGGTGCCGCGTCGATATTGTGGATTATGATCGCGTGTCATCGTCAAGATATCGCGATTTGGGGATGTTGGTTGGTTCGCTTTGATCGGACGTGTTTCGGTTGTTTCGAGTCTATTTGTGGAGATTTCGGCTTGACGGGCGATCATGCGGAGCCTGGACGATGAACGGCCTTTACGTTGGATCGAAAATCATCGTGACCCCTTGGTCCTCGGCCGAGTCCCGATCAAGTGGACGGCAGTGGACTTCCAACGCCCGGCCATCGAGACCCCATCGGCACTCTACGCCTCGGCTTGTGTCTCGATCAAAAACACCTCACCGATCGCACTCATCGAGACCCCCCTCTCGAACGGGTCCCGACGGGTGTTAAAGAACTTGCCCTACAGTCATGTCGAGACCCCATCGCATTCCCCCATGCTCTCGACGGTGTCTCAACAAAAAGTACCCCCATCCGACGACTTCATCGGTATTCCCCCTCGATCGGGTCTCACGGGCGGTTATAACTACTCAAGAATGCTTCTTATCGAGACCTCATCGACCCCAGTCTCGAACGGGTCTCGGCGAACTCAGCTCCATATATACCATTTCAAATTGCCACTTACCAACCACAATTCCAAAAAAATTTCCAACCCTAATTCACCAAATCCACCACATTCAACCATTTCTTCACAAATTCATCAAAATTCACAAATTTACAATTAAAATTGCTACATTGCCTTTCTCGTTAATCTAAACTCCATTCCCTACTCAAATTTCTCACAAAAAATGGCTTCTAACCCTACCAAACCCAAAAAAGAGGCAAGGACCCAAAACCCAAAATCTTCAAACCAAGTCGATTATACCAAGGCTGTTCCTCAAATCCACAAAGCTTATGAAAATGTGAATCAATTACCCTCTAGAGGAGGGGAAAGTGGAAGACTCGCAAACCTAATATACTTGACGGCTACTACTACGATTTTAGGAGATTTCGAGGTACCCATTCTCGAATCGTGAAATTTCGAACGGAGTAGTTCTTTGCGGTAAGTCCATATCTTCCCCGGATCGGGCTTTCTTATTTCTTTTATGAACATGTTGTTATCTTACACTTCAGTAGTAATGTAATCAACATTAAGTCGAGTCGTGTGGTGATCTTAGCGAGTATAAGCGAAAATTTTAAAGATGATTTCGGGTTGTCTCTGAAATGGATTGGCAAGTTACGCCGCTGGATAGCGGCCTCCCGAGCAAGAGATTGAGTCGGGCGGAAGAGCACTGCAGTGGTCAATAACGGTCGGTGGTTTAGAAACGGTTATAGTGAAGAAAAGGGGCGGTCGGGATGGTCTTCCGCGGCTCGCACTTGTATACCGGGTGGTGCCTAGGCTCAGGAACACCTTTGGTGTCAAGTCGGGTGGTTCCCGCGGGTTCTCGATGTAAATCCGAGTCGGCTGTGAACTCTCGACTTGGCTAAATTTCGCGCCAACGATAATCTACCACTCTTTCATTGCCTTTCATACGCGGCAAGAGATTCGATAAAGTAATACGGGCGCGACAACCCTTCCTTTGATGGACGCTTTTATCACACACATCATGGAATTCGGGAGAGATAGTGGTAAGCTCAAGGGGTACGCTAAGAATTGGGAACGATCGAATCACCATGACTACTTCAGACTCGCACCATCGCATATCACAACACCCGACTTCGTGGTGCTGGAAGCAGATCGCGAACCGTGAAGATAGAAAGGCCATCCAAACACTCCTCATGGGGAGTGAAATGGTTCAGTGAGGTAGACGACTGGAGATCCGGTGTTTTCTGGATGATTTAGGATTGCATTTATCGACGAGGACTTCTCGGTGATCTAATTTGCAGGACTTTGCGACTAATTTATATCTCGAGGACGACGCAGACGTATTTAATGATTTACGTAGGACACGCATTTGATGACGGTGGCAACGTAGGCCTCGGAAGCGGGGAGTGAGTAAAACATTTCAAGACCATTTGTGCAAAGACTAAATGACATCGTTAAGGCAAATGTCATCGAGGAGAATCGCGGATTAATAACAAAGAAAACAAAGAAGCTTAGCACATGTGAGCAATCATGGAATTCCTCTTTGTTTCGCGACGGTAATGAAAAGTCAAGGCCCACAAAAAAGTATTTCCGCTACTTCGGACGACGGCGACCGGAAGCGGGCGAGACCGGGCGCTGCTGGTCCGAGTACACACGCGCGCCCGGGATTGATCAAGACTACATCCTTGATGACGATGAGGACGCTGACGGTACGATCTCTTTTCTTGGACAAGCCGTGTCGAGTCCAAAAAGATCAATTGAAGCGGACTATGACGGCTCGGACCAATTGTCTGTTTATGCTTATTTATGACTTGCTTAGACTTGTTTTTCTACCCCTCATGATGATCTCAAAGTGGGAGAATGTTTAGACTTATGCTTTTGTTGGTTTCTCGTTTTTTAGTGTTTAGTTCTCTTATTTAATCAGTTGATGTTTTTTTTTTATGTACGCTTAGTTGTGTTTTATTATCTATCGCAAGGCCATGCTATATTATCATGCTTCATTGCCTATATCAGTCTATGGATGTTTTTGTTCATAAGAAAACATCGGGAATCTTATGTCAGGGGGAGCCGCTTATGTTTACATTTTCTTCCCCTTAGATAGTCAATTTGTTATCATCAAAAAAGGGAGCTTTGTTGAATAACGGATTCCATTCAAAACCTATTTTTGAAGATAACAATTGTTTAATCGAACTAATCCTGCTGAGTGAACATGTATTCAAAGTTTATTCCTAAATAAGTCTGGCAAGCAAATTGTTGATCGGAAGTTCGAGGCTCATTGATTTAGTCAAACAAACGCCAAGCCTTCAAGGAGCTCGTTCTTCTTTTATAAAGCGCTGTAGTGAAAACTCTTTTAAGTATTTTGTCGCTTTAAATTTGTGAGTATGTGATTTCTTTTGCCATTTAAACTTAATTGTGTTTGAAAACGAAGGTCCGTAGTTTCAAATCTTAAGTATAGATTTCCATTCATAGTTAAGTCTCGCACGAATGACGGCGGGCATTTCGCTTTCGGTGAATTAGCTTGAAAAACCCATCGCTATTTTGGAATCGACACTATGAACTATCGGTGACCCCTTCGGCAGGTCTCGGTCACGCATGACGAGACCCCTCTCGAGACCCCCCGGGTCTCGGTCCTCACGACGGCACTCGACCTTCGAGCAGGCCTACACAGAAATGTGGGCTTATAGTCATGTTCCTCGTCCATCGGCTCATCGAGACCCCCTGGTCTCGATGGGGTCACGATGCGGGCCACTTTTCAGCTCAAAATTTGTGCACTATATAAGCCTCCTCTTTTCAAAACCTAAACAACTTTTGCAACTATTTGAACCCTAATTTCTGAGCATTTAATTCTTTGAAAAGCAAAAGGCAAAAGTCATAACTCTCACATTTAATACTTCATAATCTTTATAGAGAGTTTCCTAGTTGTGTGACTATTTCCATTTTCTCAAACATTTATTGTTTTGAGTGAAATCCAATACGTAACTGAACGAAGTACAACAG